>JAWQUT010000156.1:998915-1032915 GCA_033807755.1 Ellobium chinense
AAAAAAAAAAAGGAGACCCCCTATATTGTGGGACCGCATGTCTTATGTTTTAGATAACCGGTGTTTTCAGACAAGCAGACGGAAGTGAATACCGACAGACGGAGGGACGCTTGCATTAAGAGTTTCATGTAAACTCTCCGTAACTTCTTATCTTAACGTAGACTTTCGTTTCATTTTCGTAATATCAGTCCGTGGACAGGTTGTGGGTGAGCACATTCTCATAACGTTATTTACTGCTGGGAGAACGTGAGCTTGAATGAATCTTTCACCCCCTCCTGTTCTAGACATTCTTGTGATATCATTCACTGCGTGATTGCTATATTTTACTTGCTTTTCGACCCAAGTTTGCCCCTTCCATAGACACAAATTTAACCATTTCATTGGATATAATATAAATCCAGTTCGCAGCTATGATATATAGGCAAACGATATAAAATTCGATAGGACATGAACGGATCATAAAGTATTATAACCATTTCATTTCACACTGTTACTTGTTACTTGTAGCCAGAAAATGGTCATAGCACTTCGCACTGTGTATCGGTTTTATAGTACACAAGACAACAACAACAACAACAACAACAACAACAACAACAACAACAACGAAACAAACAAAAACAAACAAACAAGCAAGTAAACAAACAAGCACACAAAGTCAGACATTTATAGTATGGAGATTTATTATTCTTTTAGTTTTTATGTTTGATTTGAAGGATTTATTTGTGATCCATAGCTGAGAGAGTTGAAGGCCAGCATTTATTTGGTTCAGACATTTCCAGATTTAAAATATGTCGACTAGTCCGTGGGCTGACGAACGATGGGGGTGGGGGAGATGGAGGATGGAGATACAGAAAGACGGAGTTTGTCAGAATGCAAGTTTTCAGTGCCTGTAAATCAGAAATAACAATGGCATTGTGTTCTCCTCAGGGAGTTGGAAATGTCTTAGAATAATCTGGTCTGCCATGGGAATAAAAATGCGATTATGGGCAGGCATCGACTTGCTACAAGACGTGGTTTAATCATCAGCATAAAAATAATTATTTTTATGTATGTGCATGCCGCTTTGAAACGCGTGTCGAACTGTACATATAGTGAACATTCCTAATGAATATTGGGAAGACCATGCTTTTATAAGGCAGATGTTCACAGCTCGAGTTGTTGTTCCACAATAGTTTGCTTAGTTGTTGTTCTTTTGTTTGCGCGAAGCACAGTTGCCAGTTTGGCGATTCTGTGACGTCTCTCTGGATTACAAGATTTTTACGCTCATAGACACATGAAAAAATCATTAGGCGGGGCTCGCGAAAATCAGATACTCAAGAAAAGCCATTTCCGGGTTTTTAGGCGAAACGTCACTTCTTCGCGAAAAACAAATCACATTTCTACCGGGTTTTTTTGTATGCCTTTCTTCCATGGTGTCAGGCCACCCACCCATTTGCCCTGAAGCTGTTGGGAAGACCCTCACCTCCGGAACAACCTCATTACAAGATGTCAAGTGACAAAGCAGGCTGACACCAAACATCCCGAACGTCATGGACATGTCACGCGCCGCCCCTGTAGAGAGCTCTAGGTGGCGATTGGCTGGTGGGTGTTGGCTGCTCTAAGCGGGTGGTCACGATGCGACGTGAAAGTTTGATGTGGATTGACAATACGTTCAGGAAGCGGATCCGAACGTCACAGAATCTCTCTCTCTCTCTCTCTCTCTCTCTCTCTCTCTCTCTCTCTCTCTCTCTCTCCTATGAAGTTGCTTGCTTACATACACGCGGTTACACTAGAGAAAAGGAGAGAGAGAGAGAGAGAGAGAGAGAGAGAGAGAGAGAGAGAGAGAGAGAGAGAGTCGAAACACATATCAGAATTAATTGACTCGACACATTTCCAAACTGACTCGACTTAGAACATGTTTCAGATTTTCAGTGAGGCAAATAGAAGCTCCCAGGTGTCTTCTGTTCACGGACATGATCCCAGCTTTTAAAAAAAAAATATTTAATTCTCACCTTCAACCCTTGTTCTGGTCACATGCTTCTTCTTATAGGTATCATTTCTACAAGTGTTAAAAAGTGCTAAGATGCAAATTAAACTGAAGTTGCCAAATTTTGTACTTTAGTACTTTTCAAAAATGGCATTCTTCTTAAATTTGGCACCAAAATGGCCCACCTGGCAATATTGGTTCTACACCGCGAGGTACACATTTTTAAACCTGTGATTATGGGATGTTCCTTGTATTTTAAAAGAGTAAATCTTGATTAATGAATGGATGAATATCGACTGACAGCAGATCAAGGAAGTAACCTTGTTAAAACAACTTGACTGGATCTCTTCTTCGTGTTTCACAATCTCAGTAGTTCACTCACTTTCACAAAAAGAAGAAAAATTAGGATCTCATTTTGACTGAAGATAGATGGCCATAGTCTGTGTTGACTGATTAAACGCGAAGACTTCATACGGATCAAAATGCCATCGATAAAACTATATGTTTAAGCCGATCATGTACGCCGCAGGACCCGTTTTAAGATTTTACTTTTACATTAGTCAAGGAGACAACCGGAGTCGTTTCCATCTTTATTAACAGTGATCATCGTTAGTAACTAACATGTACAAGGTCTGGCAGAGTGGTGACAGAGTGGATTGGATGACAGCCCATGTCCCTAGCTTCACTGGCAGCCAAGAGAATTAGATATACTATACTCATGTATATTTGAGACAAAGGATTTTACTTCATGCGAGAGTTCTGCTGTGTTAGTTGTCTTGTGCGGAAAATGGGATTTTATGTTATGTGTTTTGAACTACATGTACGAAGTACAGAATATCTGTTCTTAGTTAGATCCACCTTTGGATTCTTTGGCTGCTGACAGAGAAATAGACAAACACCACTCATTGTCTTCTGACAAAAAGAGATTCATCTCTTCCGAGGCGTGTGTAATGTCTTGTTTCTATTGGGTTAGTCGCTGTTTTCTAAGGAAGTGCTCACTGAAGAGACAAGTAGGGAAATAAATATAGTCTGGTCGTGAATGCCCGACAACAAAGATCTATCTTCTTTCGAATAGAGCTGGCGTATAGTTGTTTTGCTTCTTTTTGTTTTAAAAAGGAAAGCCGGAGGTTACTTTTGCACTGAATAGTTCTGTTATTGTTGTTGTTGTTTTTGGGTCATAACTTTGGAAATGAATATAACAGCTGTGACGAACTGTAATAGTGCGAGAGAGAAAGCTAAATGATATTTTTAAAAGAAGACTTTGGCCTAGTCAGTGCTTTTCCGCCTTCAAAAAGCATACATCATACTGATTCACTGAAAGTAGAAAAGGACCTGTGAACAAAACAGTACCCTGTATTCCTCACTGCCGCCTAATGATAAACCGTGTTGCTACATTTTAGAGAGCTAGCTCACATGGTGATCAAGAAACAAAACAGGCCCTTCTTCTGAAAGGATGAACACCCCTGGACAAACCAGTGAGAGCGATCGTGACAGAAAATAGCCTTCTCTTTCGTACAGGCCTGCAAAGCGAGATCAGATGAAGAGTAAGGGTTGGTGTTTGAGTGACGTCGTTTTGGATTACAATTTTATATTGTTGACAGAACAGCGGACTGCAAAGTGTGAAGTTTCATGTTTCTTTCACACTCAGCGTGAACTTATTAAAATATTCATGTCGGATCACTAGAAATGGCCCGTTCTTAAATCAACAAAATTTCAACACTAATGAATTCTGATTTAAGCGAAATGTAAATAATAGTGTGATTGTCTCATCAAATCTCGCTTCCGGAATAAAAAGATGCATCAGCCAATAAAAGCTAATGTAACATTTCATATCAGCCAATCGTATTTCACCGACAATCTCTTGATGAATGGCGAGCAGCCGTGCATGAGCATTTTATACAGACAGATGTTGAAGGACAATCCCTCTGTCACGTGCCGGAACTGAAACGACCTAATTAATGTTGCTAAACAATAGATTACATCCCTGAATGCAATTTTTACGTGCAACGAAAAGGCAGTAAATGTTATCGCAGACATGTTGTCCGTCTTGACGTATAAGATGACATTTCACAAGTTATTAAATCTAATTTTGCAGTATATGTTAGCCTTTATTTTTATTTTGGGGTATATGCAGAAAATTCTGACAGCTCAGGTGACATTATCAAATTTCAAGTTCGAGCTCAAAAGCTTATGATTCTGCAAAATTTTATGAACATTGAAAAGTTCTATTTCGTGATGGCAGCAAAAAGGTAGCATGTGATCTTCTTTTTTTTTTTTCTAAATTCATTTATCCTCCTACGACATGACACATGTACATCAACAGCGACAAAAATAGTAGAAATGAGAGCTTGCGCAATGACGATGAGATAATTTATCATTGTAAGAATTATATTAACTTTGTGCTCTATCCACAAGTTTCAAAAAGTACATTTGACCTAAGTTAGTGTATAGGTTCTTTATTTTTTTTTAAAATATGAAACAGCAGAGGTTACCGTTTGAGTAGCATCTTTTAGCCTGCTCACACTCTAGATTCATTCTCCTCTTCTAAGATAAGGCAGTTATCCAGTTGACCGTCGTTTCATCCCTCACCCCAGTGAGTGCTCGACATCATCACCATTTATCAGCCCGGTCCAGTCCATACTGAGTGCGGCCCTAATCCTCCCCTCCCAATCGAAATGACCACAAGCTGAGGTCTCTCTGTCATCCACACACTGTGAAAATGCAGGTCGAAGCCGGCTCAAGCCCAGAATGGGATAACCTCTCGAGGGCTGTGGTGGGCCGATACCCACATTTAAAGTTACCGCGATACTCATCGGTCATGCTGTAACTATCGAAAGTATCGATTCTGTTATGATTATGCTGTTCAGAACGGATTTATTAGTTCGATTTCCTTCGATACCTTCCGATAGTCCTGCAAAGACAGGTAATCTAGATCTTGTTTAGTCAAGCCAGATTGTCACAGCTTACGTTGAAAGAATCGAAATGGCATCGAAACTCAGCTATTGAGTTTTGATACTGATATTATAAAAGATGAGTGTCGATAGTATCAATACTCAGGAACGATAATGCCTACCATTTTCCGAGTGTAATACCAAAAGGGACTCCTAGAATCACACGACTCGGAGACAGCCCTGCCAGAAGCCGCCAGGGAGTTCAGATTGCCTTTGTATTTCTAGCCCTCTCTTCCTGAACCCGCACTTTCCCTTTATGACTGGGTCTGTTATAGATCTATTGTTTATCGACTGCTTGGCAGACTATTTTTTGAGTCAACATCTCGTAGATCTTGTGGACAGCTGCTATGTTTTTAGAATCCTTTGGGAACAGTCAATAGCCGGGACCAACTCAGAACACAGCATTGCGTCACGTCCATAATGTTTCTATTCTTTCACTCTCGGCATCAGCACAGCCATGAACAGGCATCAGCTTTATGAAACAGGTTTCGCAACTTTGTAAACTCATTAAATTTGAAAAATCGATTTTTCGCGTCTTTAAAAAGTCTTTAAGAGCATTTGCCGATAAGTTATACCTCGTTCCCACTCTGATGAATGTTGCCAACTACAGTGGAATCTCGATATGAAGTAAATCCTTCGTGCATGAGAAAAGTATTTAATAACGAGGCTCACTTGAATAATAAAATGATATAATGATAGTGAATTAATGCATAATATGAAATTCATACTATAAACAAAATATACTTCTGAAATTTGCATTTAATATCGAGGTTCGACTGAAATTATGTCAGTCTTAATATGCACATAAACAAAACTATTTTTTTTAAAAGTCCATGACCCCCTCGTTACGCCTTGTTTTTCATGTGCAATTGTCATGAAATTACCATGAGCTCATAAATGTCTATGCATGTGTTTGGGTTAGAGTTCCTTTTTATGTATCATCACTTTACGCTGGAATAGTTGATAACATAGGAAATAAGGTTCAATGGTATAGACTACCCCTGATGTGGATATAGTGTAGTTACATTTTGCACGCAAAGTTGCGTATCAAGGCGCTAAACAGTGTCCTGTCATTTTTTTCTGTTGTGGATGTTGGTCTTAAGAAAAATTTATCGCAAGATATAGTCATTATTTCATCTGTAGATTTCATAGGTGTATTTAAGACATATTAATATACATAATGACAGTAGGGTTTTATTTTTCAAAGTAAATTCTCTTTGTATTTCTTTTAGAGACACCCAAACCCCTTTGTTCCACGTAAAATTTTCTTAAGACACAAACACACAAACATTGGAAAACCTTCTGTCACTGTGTGCATTATGTGCTCCAAGAACATGTGTGAAATATAGTGGTGAAGTATTCTACTTTAAAATGTTCCTAAGATCAACACTGACAAGAGGTAAAAACGCACTATTTAGCACACTGATGCACATGTCTGCAGTACAGTATGCATCACAGTAACCACTATACAAGGCTGGTCTATTATCATAAGGGAACGCCGCATACAATAGTGGAATGTTGCTTCAGGGATGTGTAATGTCCCGGAGCTGTTTAGCCCAAAGGGTTACGACATAAGTAGGCGCCATATGTAGCGGAGGGGCTAAATTTCCTAAATATACATCTTTTGCATATTTTTGCATACTGTAGTGTTTACCTCGTCCACAGGGACGTTAAAAGAAACTCCAGTCCGCCACATCCTGCCAACCTCTCCATGCACGTAAAAGAACTGCAGCTGTCGCCGCAGCAACAAATAACAAATTGCAAATTCAGATTGATTTAACGGACGCTTTCATCAAAAATGAAAGAAGGAGACAGAGTTAGGGACAGAAGGCAAAACAAAAAAAAATAGTATGAGACGGGGAGAGGGAGAAAGAACATCAGTTGCAACGGCAAAAACAGGAGCATGCTAGCAACCACGCCGCCTTCAGTGACATCACCACACACAAAAAGCAACAGCAGGAAAAGCAGCAGCAACAGCAGAACACCATCATCATTAAAGAGAAGAAGAACAATAACAACAAGATAAAGAAAAGAATAACATCAACAGTAACACAACAGTGAGACAGTGACAACAACAACATTAACAACGACAACAACGACTTCAACATTATCAATAATAATGACGACGACAAAGACGAAAACAACAACAACATCAACAACAGCAGTAACAATGACGACGACGATGACGACAACAACAAGAATAAGAACATCAAAAACATCATCATCACCAACAACAACAACAACTCACCAATGACGACGACAACAAAAACAATAAAATTTGACAACAACAGCAGTAACAACGGTGACGACGACGACAACAACAACAACAACAACAACAACAACAACAACAACAATCTTTAGTAGTCCAGAATGTTAAGCGGGTGCAATGACCAGAAATGGTAACGAGATAATGAAAAATAGGGGCTGTAACTCCCCATGGAAGCCTCTTTAAGGAATGACCCGAATGACCGTGACATGCAATCTAATTGCACAGGATGACTCCTTTAGTCCTTAGCCGGCTACCTGCCCACTTCCTTCAGGACACTGTCGTCTTCATTTCTGACATGGGCGTAGAATGTGGAAGGTCAGTTAAAGGAAAGTTGGGTCACCATGTACCCCTCTCATCTCTCTAAAATGAATATGATCGTAACACGACGAAGATATAAGAAAAGAAAGACCAGGGTTATGATGGAAGGAAAGAGGGTCTTGTTGTAGGGAAGGGAGGAAAGGGGTAGGGAAAAGAAAGAGACAGACAGACAGAGACGGACGAGTGGGTTGATAGATTGATTGATTGCTGGCTGGGTGATAGGGAGATCGGCTGTCAGAAAGATGGTGAGAGAGAGAGAGAGAGAGAGAGAGAGAGAGAGAGAGAGAGAGAGTGAGAGAGGAGGATGAGGCTCAGACAGAGAGAAGAACGAACGCAGACAGAATATGAGTTGGGAAGAGGAAAAGCAGTTAGGAGGTACATAATAATATAGATCTAGACTAGGTCTGGTTGCCCTGTTCGTAAACTGGATTACAAATTGCGTGTTACATATTATACACACGGAAAACGCGAGAATGGGTCTTGAGGTCTTTCCCCCATCCCTCTCTCTATATCTGAATGATATGAATGTAGCCATCTAAGCCAGTGAGTACCAACTCTGACATGCACATGATATGCTGACTTCTATGCCCCCCGCAGGTTCCTGACCCATCACTGTCTCTCAATGGGGACACTGGTCCAGTATTTGACTTAAGTCATTACCAGATCTCAGGCAGCCCAGATTTGGCTTCCCCTTAAGCCGATAATAACCAATGTGACCCTTTGTCGGTCACCCTGCCGCCCACAGGTTACGAAGGGTTATTATAGAAGCCTTTCCAGATAAACGGATCTAGAGGAAGCCAAGAATGCCTTTAGGCCAGCGTGGAACTAGATTGTATAGATCTAGACCAGTGATATTAATTTGTGATAGAAACTGCGCCTGGTCAGCAACAGCAGAACAGCAACACCAACAACAACACCAACAACACCAACAACAACAACAACAACAACAACAACAACAACAACAACAACAACAACAACAACACTATAACAACAACAACAACAACGACAAAAACAGCATCCGCAACAAGAATAACGTCAACAACAACAACAACAACAACAACAACAACAACAACAACAACAACGACAACAGTAACAGCAACAGCAACAACAACAACACCACCACCAACAACAACAACACCAAAAACAACAACAACAGCAACAACAACAACACACTAAGTACCAAATCCACAAGATAATAAAAACTAATTTTGGCAATCTTCATATAAGACTTACGAAAATTCACCTGTTACTCTGGGATGAACAAAGTGTTCTGTAAAAGCACTAGTTTCTTAAAATTAATTTCCGAAATAAACATGTTCGAGGGTGATTACATAATACTGAGATTTGTGAGTCTCATATTGAGGCAAATGGCCTTCTCACGTGACTTTACATGTTCATTATCCCAGCAGGCCAGATCGCTCATGCACTTTCTTATTACTCTAAATAGCCATTTACAGGCAGTAATTACTGGTTTTATATTAGACTATACAACTTCTGAGATAAATTTTCATTTTGTTGTCAGCTGGTCGCAAGTATATCACTGGAATTACTATGGCCCTATGAAGGTGCTGCGCGCAAATTTCGCCATAGGGACTTCTTCCAGTAGGTCTCTTGTGTTGACCTGTTTCCGAGTTAGATGCGTGATGATAGTCATTTGATTCTGACGTAATGACGGACCTGTAAAGTCTGTGGTCATACCTCGTTATTCTGGTCTGACCCGATTTGGTGGAGTGTTGTTACAGCTCTTGAGTGTTCGCGGGCATGCTTGGAATAGAATATTCTCTCTCTCTCTCTCTCTCTCTCTCTCTCTCTCTGTGTGTGTGTGTGTGAGAGAGAGAGAGAGAGAGAGAGAGAGAGAGAGAGAGAGGGGGAGGGTGGAGAGATGGGGGAGGGAAGAGAAGCGAAGATATCCAAAACTGAGGCCCGTATAGTGGTACGAACTTATGTAGCTTCCGCAATGCTTCGGAATTTGAGGGTCAAAATAATCTTTGCATTTTCACACGAGTTTGCGAGTTTTGTTGTTTTGTTTATCGGTGAGCTTTAAACCGAAAATGGACAGAACTGTACATTACTAGCTACAGTTGCTTTCATTACATTGGCATGCAGCATCCGCCAACAGAAACAATACGACGGACAATAATTATGATAATAGAAGGAAGATTGCACTATATCGATATTACAACTTGCTAATAGTTCGTATCGTTTTCTGAACACCCGCAGTAGTCATTATGTTATCTATTCACTCTACAAAACTAGTAATAATTATAATAACTTTCCAGAGATATTTCTGTTTGATCTAACTTAATATACTGATGATGTAGCAATCTGTTTTTCGGATTTTAAAAATTTCCGAAGTATGCGGAAGCCGTACTGTGTTTGTATTAAATTAAGTACTTCATATTTACCGTCTCGCGGAACTAGAAGAACTATTTTCTGAAACCTCACAACACAACAAAACTGTTGAAGAAAACCTTACGGCAACTGAATAAAAGTAAACAACCCCCAGTTTTTCTCTGGCTTTCTTTAGCTCTACTTCTTGACTCTCAGGACGTTGTCATGTAAAGCACATTCATTTTAGGTCGTGTGCGTGGGATTCTGGTTACAGAATTGTCTTCCTGACGAGGGCAGTATTTTTAGACATACATGTGGTTTTCTTATGCGTTTTGATCACTGGACTAATATTCCAATAATTAGGTCCAGTACCGTTTTCTTTAACTATTTTTGTTATCAGGGCAGCTGCGATGATAGTAATGGAATAAATAATAATAATAATAATAATAATGATGACGATAATAATAATAAACAACAACAATTTAGTTAGCGGCCACTCCATACTGTCTGTGCTAGAGGCGCTTTACAAAACAAAAAAAGCACATTTTTATAAAAAAAAAAAAATATTACCAACACATCAGTCATTTCATAAAACATTTCAGGCATGAAAGATATTAACAGACAACGTGTACACTTTTGTACACTCACAGAATATACCTACAAAGCATTGCCTTCATTGGCATATCCCATTTTCACACATCATTACATTGCATTTCTACAGAGACAGGACTGGATATGATATGAATTACAAATTAAAACATTCATAGAACATATGTATTTTTAATTTTCTTTTGAAACTTTCAAGGTTGCTCCCTGATCGTAATTGATCTGATAAAGCATTTCAAATAGATGAACATGAAAGTGTGAATTTTCGTTCCCTACATTTCTTGAGTCGTGCTTGTAGCAGTGTTATCAGTGTTGAATTATTTCAGATTTTTTTAAAGCACGATCTTTAAAACTAACGGATGTAACTTTTTTTTCCTTCCTTTGTTTAGGAAATTGATCTCTTCCTGTTAATACATGTTGCTGTTTTGTTGTTTACAATATCATTATTCTCCAAACTTCAATTTTGGAGAAAGTACGACGTTATGTGTTAAGTGATAGACTAGTGTATTGCACCATTTCAAAAGGAGACTTAAGTCGCTCGCTGACAAAATCAAGTTATTGAGATGATTTTGAATGATTAATGTGTTTACTTTAATAAAGAAGAAAGACAGTTTCGATCCCGCATTATTCTGGTCAGAGATATAGTTGTTTGAAGTAGCAGGGACCATCCTACATACAGTGAAAAATATTCTGGGACAAGCGTTATTATTCACTGTAAGTCATCTTTTCTGCTTAACAAAAACTTTAAAAAAATGTTTCTAGTTTCTTGCTATTCACCCAATAAATCAATAGCTTTATATACAGAATTGATTTTACTTTCGATTTCTGCAGCAAACAAAATTTCAATATTGGATAGCCCCAGTTGCCTTCAGAGCCTGATATCAATTCCTAGTCTAGCGACATAAGCCTCATTTTGACTGGCGGCAAGACAAATAATGGCATTAAGAGAGTGACGAATGCGACGCGGTAACGATTTTATCTTTCTGCATACGGAAATTGTTCTTTAAGCTGAATTGATACACGTGAACCAAATTTAGAAAATGAAAGCGTATGACAATTTTTCACTCACAACTTGCACGCACTCACATGGACATGCACATGCACTTGTCAGCGATGTGACCACGTGAGATCTCATATTGGAATAACAATCCCAAGACCAGCGGTTTCCAACACAAGATAACAAATCTACAGAAGGGATACAATCAAAGTGTTCGTTTATTGAGATAATCCCCCATTGCATCTGTGTCAGCCTCATTGTTTATCTTCATGTCCGTTACATAATGGTGGTTGTATAATATAAAAATAATCAGCATTAAAAACCCAAAAGATTCCTAAGAAATTAAAGGGGCAGTCAGATAATTGAGTAACAGGAATTTCGTTTCGTTGTCGTGGCCGAGTCAGTTCGCTGCGCACTCAGACTTCTTCCTCATGCCCCAGACCTATCATTTACGGCTCGACCTGATTTTCATCGCTTTCAGAAACGGAAAGAACACCTGGCTCTGAAAACAGCGAAAGTATCACTCGTCTGAAAATGTGCACCACTGCCTAATTTAGAAGTTTGTCATTTGCCAAGGAAAACCTATATCGTCATAAAATGGGTGCTATCATGAATGACACTGTTGAAGACTCATCTGTTCATTTATTTAAATTTCACTCGTTTTTCTTGATGAGACCACGAACTTTTTAATCCACTTGAGTGTGACTACCTAAAATAAATAAAAAGTGTGTTTGTCAAGAGAACTTGTTCTTTTAATATTTCCTCTTATTTCAAACCGGGGTTGGACAGTTCTCAGACCATATGAACGCAGTTCGTGAACTTACATTCAGTTTACATGAACTTAATCTAAGCTTTACAGCTATTCTGGAGGAACTGATCTGGATTTGAACTGTAGCTACCGTGGGTGCTTAATCTGAACTTTTAAGTTCCTGACTAAATTTAAGTTCAGGTTATATTACCTCAAACAGCAGAGCCGAATGTCAATATCTGAAGCCAAGAGGAATTGGTCTGATCTGAAAACTATTCATTCATAGAACTGAGCGAAACTTGATGTTAGACCTTTTTCCACCTTATCTGAACTTGATCTCAGCAGACTTGTTCGGTGAACTTGCCCAAGCGAGTTTCAAACCCCTCAGCATATTGGAAATGGAAAGCATTTTTAATGTTACGGTGGGGTACATCCTCGAATCCCAGGTTGAAACCTCTGCCAGAGAGATAGAGAAGCTTAGCTAAACAGTCAGTCCAACGGGATACTCGCACTTTTACAGTCCGAGTATTGAGATTGAGCGACTGCCCCAACACGAGACAACAGACCACGGTCAGTTGTTAACGCACTATCAAGCGGGCATCGCAAGCCACAAATCCAGCAATCGTTACTTCCGTTTTCAACTTTTCCATCATGAGTGGAATATGTTTGGGCAATATGGTCTGTTACTCTTACTTTTAACGGTTGATGCATTGTTTATTTTCGGAAGCGAGATTTTATGACGCAATCACACTATGTTTACATTTTCATTTCGCTGAAACCGGAAGTGAGCTTTTGGAGTTGACTAATTAAGAACGGTCCATACTTGTCGCTTGGAAATAGATTATATATTCTGCAGGGAAAACATTTATTTTTCCTGAATGTCACGCCGGAATCACCAGTCCGCTAAAACCGATAACGATGCAAGTGACTCTAATTGTGGTTTTCACAGAATGGTAATGACGGCATCACGAAATGAAAGCGCGGTAGAGTATGAATCTGGGTTCTCAAACTATAACGATTGCTGTACTCTGAATTTCACAGGGAAATTAGATGAGTATTGTTCTTTTCTCAAAATCTCGGTATTCGGCTAAAATTAGGTTTAAATTTCCTATTTTCTGGTCCATGGATGTAATAACATTAGTGGAGTTTGTAGCATGCGGCGTTATGTGAACTAGCGGAAGCGCCATTTTNAGCAGCAGCAGCAACAACAGCAACAACAACAACAACAACAACAAGTATTACGAGGGAAAATACACGGTATACTTCTTGAACGCGTGACGTATTGTTTTGTCGTAGTTGAGTAGCTTTTAGCTATTTTATGAACGATGCATTTCAGCCTTACGTGAGTAATTTATAGTGACAGTCATTAATTGAGCCACTCACATATTTATTTGTGCCTTTGTTATTGAATGATTATTCATTGATTTGCCCTTTCTTACTTTACCAGGTTGTGTAGAACCAAATTAAATTATTGACAAACTATTGAGATTTAGCACGATATGTAGGCCAAATTATCACGGCATTGTCCTTCCAATATTCCGGATTTGTTCCATGTTGTTCATTATTGTTAACCTTCTCACATCGCATTGCTCACAGCACTTGTCTTCCTACTGAACGGTCAAACGCCACAGTGTCCATTCGCAGTTTAGGTCATTATCTGAAAATGGTTATCAAACAGATGTGACCAATCTTCTGTTATGAAAAGTGAGAAAGGGTTCGCAACAAGCTGCACGCTGCGTTTCTGTCGTAAGCTAGAGTGCCCAACAGGGATGCAAAAGGTTAATACCATTATTATATAAATGAAAGATGGTGTGAATTATTTCCAAGGCTGTATCCTTTCTCTGTCATTTTCTATGGTAATATAGTTATATATTGGTATGCCTTTTATATTACCATCTGTTCTAACAAGATTAAATTGTTCATTTCGCTTTATGTAATCTGGCGTCGTAAGAAAATGAAATGAAATGAATTTAAATTGAATTATATTAAACTAAGATGACGTAAATTGGATTGAATTGCTGTAAACTGAATTGAATTGTTTTGTTTTCCAGGCATTGTGCTGTGTTTTGTATTTACGTCATCGAACAATTCCCGCATATTTGTATATATTATAGGCATCGACCTCACGCAAAACAACGTGATACGCATGGTACGTGTAGCTTGGAGCGCAAACCTTGGTGTCAGACACCGCACGTATTGACCGTTTGCAGTCGCTCCACTCGTTCTCGAAATTGCATGTTAAAAAAATACGTAAAACGATTGTTAAACTTATCAGAGGCTGTAGCACAACAGACAGACGAAGGGAGGACGGACGGACGGATGGACAGACAGAAGGGCAGAAAGACAGAGAGACAAACAGATTCGAGTTCGTGAGGTCCTGTCGAATTTGACTGACCCATTACAGCAATACAATAAAACCGTTTGGCTGGGTGGGGAAGGTAAAGACTTCGTGGGTACAAAGTTAAGAGTAAAGGATCAGAGAATAGAGCTTTACAATGGATAGGAAAGAGCTTTTCAAGGGAAGAAGGTTTTCAGTAGTTAGTAGTTCTTGTGTGAATTTAAAGTTCCAACTTACCTGTGTGATCCTGTTTGCACTGTATGATACTTCACTCAGCACGAATGCACTTTATATGAATTTACGAATCTGTACCCACTTGTGGTTTCACGTCTGTGAAATTTTATGGCACTCTGTAATAGACATAAATGAGATTGTCTTAAATAAGACAACATAAGATACCATAAGATAGGGTAAGACATGATACACTTCATCAATCCGTCACAAGAAAAATTTTGGCCTGCACGCGCGCGATGCACGATGATCAAAAATGCACAAAAGCAATGTAAGTTAAAGAGAGTGAAAAGGACTAATATTCAGTGTATGCATGTTACTGATATTTAAACAAGCACCATTAAATATCATCTGAATACACGAATCTGTTACTAGTTTTTGTTCCGTAGCTACAAAACTTTTTAAGAGTTTGTAAAGTTACGGGCGGACACGATAATATTTAACATAATATTGAGCATTATTTTAATGAAATCCAAACTTTTCTCCAGACCCTGCAATTGCGCAGTTCATCCCTTAAAGTTCAAAAATGCCCTCCAAAAATTCATCAAACATACGCCGTTTCCCCGTCCCTTTTCCAGTTGCTTGCGCGTAAACTGTCAAGAATTTGAGAAAAATCTGAAATCCCCGCAGACATTATTCATCTGCGCGCTCAAATTTAAGACAAAGGAGAATAGCGCTTACACTTCATATGACCTGGAACAAACACTGACCATTTCAATATTCTTTATGCCTTTATACTTGTTATGAAGGGGTACATAAACATCAAAGTCCATCTGAATAAATGATAGAGTAATAATAACTCCGTGAATGTGAACTTCATATATTATGTACTTATTACTGAAGTACTTAATATCGAAATTCCACTCTATATTGCAAATAACAAGCTGCTACACTACAAACGCTGACGTGGAGCTTAAGAATTATGAACTGTCACAAGATATTAACGATGGTTTTTTTTTTTTTTTTTGGTGTTTGTTTAATGAATTACAATCCAAAAAATGTTGCCACGCTTTGTCATAATCCGTAACGGTCTTAACACTAACACCTACATCGTCGTTATTTACTTATTAGATCCCACCGTCCATCGTAAAGTTTATATTCGGTTCTTTTTACCCGTTTGCCCGTTCCACCCATAACGCGACGATCATGCCGGCTCGCGATGCTAACACTGATGCGCGCGAGACAACTTTCACGCAGAGCTTGATTCGATCCGCTCGTAAAGCCCCTCTCGGGCCGTCACTACGGCTCGGTTTTCCTTACGATCTTAGCGTTCGCGAGATTTCCTAGTTACAAACTGGCACAGCGCACACCCTTTTACGCCAAGGTATGGGTTTGTTGTCGTTCGGAGGTGGCAGCGCTACTATAGCAATCGTGGTTTTCTGCATTTTGCTCAGCCCAAAGAGCGTCTTCGATGCGAGATCCAAATTTACATCATACATGTACTAATATCTGAGCACAGGAAAGGAACAAGTCATTTTTTGATGGAAATTCGTGCGGAAATGGTGGATAATAAATAAAATTATATTATGTTTATCGGCGCTTATGAAAAGTTGCGAGTGGCAAAACTGGACCACATCGGTTGTTTGTTTTTTTTTCCCTGCGACGATAGAGCAGACCTTGTGCAGTGCTTGATATAGGGTTCATCGGAACCCTGACGGTTTATTGATTTCACTACAAACGTAACCTGGAGTAAGAATCACCTAACGTTCCCTCCCTTAAGTTTTCCATATGTATTGTGAAATCTGAATAAGTTGCAGCTATCTGTGACCACCCCTGTTCCTAGAACCAATAATAACAGAGCTATTTGGCAGCTTATAACACTGTTGTAACAGCAAATGAGAGGAAACTTGGTACAGTAGTACGTCAAGGATCCGCTTATTTTCCTGCCTCTCAAAATGGCGGACAGTGCAGGCACGGGAGTTCGTGATGTCATTGGCAATGGGCCCCTGTGAATTTTTAAATTTTGTTCTTTGCCCTGTCTTGCCCTGTCTTGCCCTATCTTGCCTTGCCTTGCCTTGCCTTGCCTTGCCTTGCCTTGCCTTGCCTTGCCTTGCCTTTGAGCTTTGTCGCGGAACATTTGCTGCCATGGATGCATCCACACAGATTGTAGTATTACATTTTCAGCAAGGAGAATGAGAAATTGTGATAAATGGATGCCATACATCATACAGCGATCATTTAAGAGTTGTGCATATCCTGTGTAGAATCGAAAGCGAAGGAATACAATATATTTGGCCGAGAACATAGAAGAGATGTCATAATATGAAATATGATTAATTCCCTTCGCGTTTCTCTGACTTCCGGTGAGCATCCAGAGGTGCTTGACAATCTTCAGTTTGTGAGGGTTAGTCTTTCTTTTCTGAGAACTCTTCATAAGTGGCACAACCACATTTCATCCACGAGAGAAGCGTATGTGTGCGTGGCATCCATCAGTGGCAGTAATTACGCTGTTAAAACCGTCAGAAAATGACCGTCCACTCTGTTGTCGTCTGTCTTTGGTTCTGATTGCCAAAGTGTGGAAGAAAGTAGGGAAGGGGGGAGGGGGNGGGGGGGGGGGGGGGGGAGGAGAAATGGTACAGGTCAAACAATCAATATAGAGTAGTTATGTCTGAGTGGTTGCCCTAAATAGTGAACGTACATTCTTTCAAGATAAAGCTCTGGTTTTGCAATCGTAAAAACTATTGCTGTGGTTTTATTAGTCTTGTATTCAGGCTAATGTCCGCTCACACGAGTTCACGTTATTTTCAATTTAACAGAACTTTCTCTGCTCTCTGGAAAACATACACTGCCGCTGCCATTATACAGGTGCTGATCACAAGCATTCTCACAGTGTGTTTCATTTCCTGTCGCCAGATATTAATTTTCTACAAACAGGTGGACCGAAGAAAATGTGAATGAAGTGCTTTATACTATGGCAGTTATAACTTGAACGTGGGAAAAAATTGAACTCACGACCTACAGATCTCGAGTCTATGCGAAGGCTATGTAATCACCTATAAACAGTGCCACCTGTAGGTAATAAAATGTTGTCCGTGCTAACACCATCTCTTGAGTCTAAACACGTTTTTTTTTTGTTTGCATTTGGTAGATGTAAATGGAGAACAAGAATGAAAATGAGTGGGCTGGAAAGAAATACTTTGTTTTTCTTTTTGTAAAAAAAGAAAAGCTTGCAATTTTCTCAACCCTTAAGAAAACAGTCAGCCACATTTTAACGCCGGCTGTAACTTCGCCCGGGAGAGCTTCAACGCCCATCAAATTATCAGCTGAGGAAGATCCAATCCGGGAAAAAATGGTCTGTTTTTATCGTTGTCCTTCGTGGAACGCAGCCCTGGCCGTGATTAGGCAATAAAGAGCCCATTGCTGAAGAAGTTAATGGCGGGCTGTGTTCAGGTTACGATGATCGCCAGCCATTTCTGGTTTGATGGGCTGATGAGAGGATGACGTGGGAGAAATCTTCAGCTGTAGGCCTACACGGAGAGAGCGTGGTTGATGTCTCATCTTGATAGAAATGATAGGTTTTTCTATACTTGATGTGGCAAGAGCTTCCAACTCCAAACGCAGGTGGAACAAATATGGCGATGGTATTAACAAATCGTCATGCGTTGCGGCAATTAACGAAGTATTCTATGTCCATTTGATAAAATTTGGGTAGTGGATCACTTGTCTTGATAGGAAGGAAGGTGAGCTTTTAGCCATGGCGTGGCGAAAGATATCACAAGCAAAGGCAAGTGTGTCAGCCATGGCAATGATATTAACAGAATCATCATGCGTTAGGTCAGTTTGTAAGTCTTAGTGGTCTATGTCGATATGGTCAAATTATTGGTGGTGGGTCTAATGTATTGATAGCTATGATAATCTTTTCTTCCTCTCAAATCCAAACGCAAGTCTGACAGAAGTGGTAATAGTATTACCAAACTGCATCCATTCAGTTTACAAAGTGTTGTTTGTTCGGTGAATAAGTGGTTGATTTTGTATCTTGATAGAAATGATAGGTTTTTTCCCCATCCATGGTGTGGAAGAGAGCTGCCAAATCCAAATGCAAGTCAGGCAAAGATGGCGATGGTAGTAGCGAATCTTTATGCGCCACGTCAGTTTACATATTGTGTTATGCCTTGATTTGGTAAAATTCTGAGTGGTGGATCTTATATCTATATAGGAAGGATAGCTGCCTTCCATTGCGTGACAAGAACTACCAAATCCAAAAGCAAGTCTGGCAAAAATTGCCATGGTACTATAAGCAAATCTGTTCGCGTCACGTAAGTTTACAATGGCGATACGCCGATATGCACATTTTTAAATTAGCCGCGACATGCGATATGCCGATAACTAGGGCGGCAACACGAATGAAATACTGAAATACCTTTAACTTCTACTCCTCATTATTTGGACATTATCAATTAAAGTGTATAGTTTTTCTGTTAGTACAGGCTGGGTTTCCAGTTCGGCGATTATAAGCCAATTATATTTTATCAGCAGTCTTGCAACGTTAAGTTGGATAACTGGACACATCTGTGTTTACACACTTAAGAAAACCATCATGCGAGCTCGCGAAAATTGGAGTCACCCTGGAAGGCCAGCTGCAGCTTATCGCGAAAATTAGATTCCTCTCTCTCTCTCTCTCTCTCTCTCTCTCTCTCTCTCTCTCGCACTCATTCTTTCTCTCTTCTCTTTGCCTACTCTTCATCTTCTCCTCCTTCCGGCCCTAATCCAACAACCTACGCTATTATTCTTGAGNCACACACACACACACACACACACACACACACACACACACACACACACACAGAGAGAGAGTAGTCATGATGATGCTAATGGTGGCTTACTGACTAGATAGTGTCCTTGCCCCGCAGTACTGCGGCGAACATTTGGTGCAAGGACACTATCCATATTCGATTTTTTACACCTGAAGAAAGACGCCAGTCCGAAAATTTGTGTATTAAATTTGTCAAATTATTATAGTTTTCTTGCTTTACTCATTTACACCCAGTGCGGGTAAATGTTTTGCAAATAATGATGCTAATGGAGTTGATGATGATTATAAATATGATATGTAAGGTCAGACGGCTGTCGTATGCTGTTTAATCTATATTTCATTTTCGTACTTAGTCATTATGTCCCCCGGAGCATCTTATTTCTGTTTAATTGGCCTCATTTCTGCGTCTAGCAGCACACTCTCCCCTTTCCTCATTTCCTGTTGTCTATGTTCACATTGCACAGTCAGTGACAGTGAAGCGACGGTAATATTGTTCTCAGTCCTACGAACAGGATATGCCTGAAAAAAATGTACGTATTATATTGTAGTCTGATTAACTTTCAAATTATACCAAGGCTAGAGCTTTAGAGATAGGGCTGTACTAATCGTTTTAATCATGGTGATATTCTTTTATTGGGGACTCAGGGACCCTACAACCCCAAGACGGAGAGAGCGCTGTTTGAGTGGCAGCTAGTGGAAAAAAAGGAAGCAATAAAAACATCATTAACATCTAGGAAAGCAACGTTGCTTCCCAGCTCCCAGTACGAAACACTACTTTAAGTACTAACCGAGGCCGGAAGTGCCAATCGGGAAGGAGCGAGAATTTAAAAAAAAATACTTTTCAGCAAAGTTTAAGTGGACTCTATAATATACATTTGGTGATGTTGCAGTGATGATAATGAAGATGGTGGTAGTGGCGATGATAGCAAAGATAATCGTATTCCTTTCTTCCCTACTTCTTGGTATGTGAATTCGCTTTTAGTGAGTACATTGGCTTTGAGCCAGCATGTAGCCAAGATGGCGCGAACTAAGGTAGGCCTAGCGCAAAACCAAGGTAACGCAAACCAAAATGCCTCAAAACCAAGATGGCGCAAAACCAAGTGGCGCAAAACCAAGCTAGCGCAAAACCAAGCTAGCGCAAAATCAAGATGACGCAAAACCAAGATGGCGCAAAACTAAGATGGCGCAAAATCAAGATGACGCAAAACCAAGATGGCGCAAAACCAAGATGGCGCAAAACTAAGATGGCGCAAAACCAAGATGGCGCAAAACTAAGATGGCTAAAAACCGAGGTGGCGTTAAACCAATATGAAAAGAGTGGCACAAAACCAATACTACGGTTTAAATTAACTGCGTTTTTACTGATAATGCGATCTTTTGCTGCTACAGTTATAATTGTTACAATCCAGCCGAGAGGTTCGTGACAGCTGAGCTAAGGGTACCGACTCCTTGCGACTCCTGTATAACAACATGAAAAAAGGACTGGAGTAACGTTCTTTCGCTCCAGCCTAACAAAAGATATTGTCAGCAGAGGGTGGAGGCTTGAAACAGTCTGATCTAGAGGAATATTGCGTAGTGCAAATGCAAATTAATCACCTTATAATGATAGGCAGCGACGCTGTATGCTTGTCAGGAAATTGAGAAACTTGGAGGGTCTGACTTTCTGGAAAGGTAACAAAATGGAAATTGCAAGGACATTTTGGAGTGCGAATTGGAAACTGAACCCTTGATCGCCAGGGCACATTATCTCACACTGGGAGTTGAGAAAGAATATCTGGCCAGCCGGCATAATAATGTGGTTTATTAATAAGGGAGGTGTGACAAAGTACAAAATGGGAATCTTTGACATGTAGATTGATGTGCATCGACTCTGGATGTCGTCCTGGGAGTTGAGAAAATTCTTGAGGAATCTGGCCTGCTGCTGAGTAATCTTCTTTATTGATTAGATAGGCGTTACAGAGTGCAGAACTTTTTCTTTTCGAAGACAGGTGCACCGAATGCTCTCTAGGGAGTCGAGAAACTTCTTGAGGAATCTGGTCTGCTGCATAGTAATTTTCTTCATTGATAAGAAAAGCGTTACAAAGTGCAGAAGCTCTCCTATTAATCGACAGCCGCACTAAATGCTCTTCAGGGAGATGAGAAAAACATTGATCTGGCCTGCTAGCATAACAATAATGGGATGTCTAGTGATTGGCTACGGCGGCACGATACGAGGCCACACAGCCTGGGTGCTGTCATTTATCATGACTTAAAGGTTCACCAGGGGTACAAAAAAAAGAGAAGAGGCATGATCGGTCAAGTCCATAATATGAATCCATTCGCGCTCTTCACGTCGGGGAACGCCTTTAGACACTTTAGTCCGAATTTCACAAGTAAAGCATTTCACGCTACATCTTCATAGAAATGGTGCAGATCAGTAGTTTACTATCCCTCCGGACGTTATGGTAAGGAAAATGATATCAACTCGTCTAGTCTAGTATTTAAATATGAAAGCAAAACCATTTCAGTCAAGGCTACGGCCAGATCCATTTGTAGACGGCGCTTAGCTTCCGACAGTTACGATCAGAGGGAGTATGCCTCCAAGTGATTTGAGAAAGTGCTAAAATGAGTAGTCCCCTACTGGAGTAATAACAAAATGGTCGTGTGAGCATAATAATATAATATAATATTTGAGTATATTATTATTTCCACAGGGGTTGAGAAAAGAACCGGCTGCAGCAACCAGGCCTATTTTTGGGGGGGAAGGGGGGGGGGCCAGTAAAATGAAGGCGCCTGAGGCCATTTTTAAGAGTGCACTTCCAAGAGAGTCAAGTAAGAGCTTGAGTAATCTGGCTTGTTGAAATAATAAGAAGTGAATTCGTTTTTACCAGTATATATGAATCTGCCTTCGGGGAAATTCTCAAAGTTCCGAGTAGATCGGCCAGCATGGGTATACCAGGAACAAATATAATAAAATGTACGCCCCAAGTGGTTGAAAAAAATCTGGCTTGCTGGAGGAAAAATAAGATCGTGTGAAGGGCATTCAAGAGTATGCTTCCAGGGGAGTTGAGAAAGTTCTTTGGTAATCTGATCTACAGGGGTAATAACAGTGAAGTGGTCGGAGCATCACAGCTGAACATTGATCTCAGCCTTTTGGGGGTGCAGTGAAACGTAGCCTCGCGAAAACGGATGTATTACGATCATTGACCAATAAGTAGACGTCAATAAGTTTTTACACTTAAAAGCTCCTGAGTGTATTACTACACTTATTACAGCCTGGGGGGTTTGTTTTAACCGGTGTCTGCTGTATATACATTATTACTATAATTATATTAAAGTTAATGTCCCAAAAGCATGATATGATTGTTCTCTTACAAGAACCTCCAGAATGGTCAGGACTGCTAGAACCTTCTTGCTACGTGTAGCGTTTGTGTACGTCCTAACCTTTTGATTGAAAAGCGCTTGGAGGTACATGTACGTTCCGGAACTGCCATTGTTTTGCAACTCTGTCGAGCCTGTACGTTTCCTGTGTAGTCAGCATGGGCGAAGTGTAGCCGTGATCGTCCTGAAAGGCCACAAAACCCGAACGCAAACACACCTACTTTCAGGCTAATGAGCTCACGGTAAAATGGTCACATCAACACTTGAAAAACACGTTGTAGCGAAGGCTTTACCGACAGCTCTTGTTTACCCTCAAGGATTTGCACTTAAGCGGATTTTATTGTAGAATATGTCTTCCATAACCGAACAATACATCCAGACTAGCGCGGAGGCCGTTGGGAGACCATCCAGCTGCTGAGATGAATGATTGATTCTTTCCGTGGCTCGGTGTCGAAGTTGCACCATGCAGACTCTCCGTCAATATTTTGTCCATTTGGCAAAAATACGACGTATGGGTTGGTGGCCAGGCGACCTGGAGTGGTGGGTTGTGGGTGGTGTTAATGTTTTTGTTTTTTTTTAGGTTGTATGTGTTTGGGGGCGAGGGCCGCAGGTGAATGGATGGCTGGATGGATGGATGGGTGGACGGACGGACAAACGGATATATGAGTGGACGGGTGGACGGACGGAAAGATGATGGATGCACGATTGTATGGCACGGGAGAGAGGAATGAGGAGAGAGAGAGAGAGAGAGAGAGAGAGAGAGAGAGAGAGAGAGAGAGGTGCAGTTTCTATGATGGATTTTTGTTATATGGTGGAGCAGTGGGGGCGTTAAAAAAAAAGAGCGAGAAGGACATCCAGACATGAGGAATAATTGCATCTCATTGGGGTGAGAGAGAAAAAAACAACACTTCTAAGGGTGTTTATTATGTTTGAGAGAGAGAAAGAGAGAGAGAGAAAGAAAGAGAGAGAGAGGGGGATGGAGGAACAACCAGACAGGAGGAACTTGTTTCCTCTATTATAGAGTGTTGTTAAAGATCGAAAGGGTATGCAAAGACTTAGTGAATATTTCATTTCGATGAGTGAGTGAGTGAGTGAGTGAGTGAGTGAGTGAGTGAGTGAGTGAGTGAGTGAAAAAATTATTGACTGAGGGATTAAATGACCAAGTTTAATAACGAAGGACCGGAGAAAGAGGAGAGAGAGAGAGAGAGAGAGAGAGAGAGAGAGAGAGAGAGACACTGTGGCCACGAGAAGGCGGAGAAAGTGAAAGAACAAATAAACGGAGGGAGTGTGTCTAGCCTCAGATGGCTAATGGTGTGTACCCTGTGGGAATGATGTTTGTATTTTAGAAGTGTTTGTTGTGTGCATTACACCCACAAGACGCAACAGAGTCTACCTCAGAGTTCCATATTTGCTTGTTTTGATTGACTCAAGACTGATGTTGCCCAAGCGGTGGATGTCAAGGTTTTAAGACATTTCTATTTTTTCTGGAAATTCTGTGGCTCTTGAAATCATGCTGGGGACATGTCGAAATTTCTGTACTTTCGAGATGTTTTCGACGACCGATTTTCTTTTTGTCTGAGGTAGAGGAGGAGGAAGGATAATTGTGCAGGATTTTTTTTACTCCACGGCTTATATTCTGTGGCCACTTAATTAGTGTTTTCACAATCCCCTCTTCCCCCACCACTCCCAACCCATCTATCCCTCACCCGAAAAAAATAATCCTTGAACGTGCGCCGATCCTCTCTTATTCCCTGCCAAAACCGGGAAAGAATATTTTAAAAAATATATCAAAATTTCCCCTCAAAATTTATAAATTTTCTACTGACATTTATGATAGAAAAAAAAGAGGGGTGGGGCAGATAGCGCATCCAACTCATTTCATGAACGAGAATAGTAACCCACAATGTTGTGAATGTGAGAAAAATAACTCTGAAAATAAAATTAGGAAAACAAACAGATAAGAAATCCAAACTGATACAGCGGTACATGCCCAAGAGTTTACGGAACATTCAAAACTTACAGATGATAGATATGTGTTTATCTGTTTTGTTTTTTTTTTCTTCACAGTATCCTGGGTCTAGTGCTTTTTATGGGTTATCAGAATTCATGCATAGCGCCACAGAACTGGTGTTGCCGTTGTAAGAGTAGGGACCCATCTATTGTTATCTCTTTTATAAGAAAAAAATGTTGCGTTTAAGCGAGAGGCTTGACTAAGCGGATTGCAAAACTATGTTATGAGTAAGCTGCACTTTCCAACAAGAAGCAGAGATAGCCGTTAAAGTAACAAATTTTAATATGTTTGTTGACAAAACACATTTCTTGACAGACTGCGGCGAGAGCCTCAGAGAATGAGCCATTGTAGGACATGGCAATGCCAGGCGACTGCTTTCTTTCCCGTCTTGGTAATCTTGTGCTGGTGAAGCTTTGTTGTGTTTGTATGCACTGGAAAATAACCCATTCATGTCACCGTGTGTTTGTTTGCTATTAACACCCACAGTGAGTGGAGATTCTAGTCTCACTGCTCTCTCTCTCTCTCTCTCTCTCTCACTTTCTTGCTCTCTCTTTCTCTCTCCTCCCTCCGTCCCTCTCTCTCCTCTCTCATCTACTTCACAATTCGTCACAAGAGTACATTTTGAACATCAAAGCAGGCTCTTTTTGTTTTTTTGTTTTGTCAGAACAACACCAACACCACCACTATCAACAAAAACAACCACAACAAAAAGTCTGAATCAGCTTTTGGTTTCATTAAGTCCAACAATAATCTGTTCAGACACGTAGTTATGGACTAAACCCGCGAAATTAAAGTTCGTAAGATTATTTGTATAAAAATGTTTTTACGCCAAACATTTCTCAAAGTATTGATTTTTTTGGTTATGGTGACATTTGGTTTGTTGTGACTTTGATTTAAAACGGCGGAACTCAGAAGCCTAGTACTTTGACAGCGATGGAGATTTACCATCCTGATGTGTGTAAGATCAAATTCGAACAGCTATTTGCTGACATTTATTTTTTTTCACATGAAGTTCAACAACAACAACAGCAGCAGCAGCAGCAGCAGCAACAACAACAACAACAACAACAACAACAACAACAACAACAACAACAACAACAATTACTACTACTGGCAGGTATTGAAGATAGATAAAATGATTAGATAGGAAAGCGAAGATTATAGACAATGAATCATGTCAACTGCAACAATATCAACAACAACCACAACAACAACAACAACAACAACAACAACAATAGCTACTACAACTACTGCTACCACTGCTACTAAAGATAGGCAGTAATTCGATTGGAAAGCGACAATTTGTAGATAAGGTTACAGGCCTGTCATTGTACTTTCACTTTTGGGTCATACAACTTAGGGGTTATATTTCATCTCCCCTTTTTCCTCTTTTGGCATGCCCTGCTTCCAGTATATTTCATCTCCCCTTTTTCCTCTTTTGGCATGCCCTGCTTCCAGTATTAAGGGCTCCAGGGGGAAATTTTGATATCATGGGTAACTGTGTCCATTTTACTTTATTTTGCCAGGCACTATTTAGCCCTGGGCTGGAACTGCCAGGTCAAGGGTGTGCTCAGGCGGAAGAGGAGGGGTTTGGCGTTGACCAGTGAAAAAATGTAGGATCTGTTTACAAATAGCAACCAAGCTCAAAATTTCAATGGGCTTGCTAGGGTTGGGTAAGTCTTAAAATTTGGGCCACATAATGAGCTTCAGTCTGGTTTGGGTCTGGGTGAAAGCTAAAACTTTGTGTTCAGAGGGCAGCTCAAAATGTTAATATAACCTATAGAGGAAAAAAGGGTCCACTCCCATTACAGGTCTGTAACCATAAGGAATCCCGTCAGACCATCGACAGTCAGCCATCTTCTCTTGCTTATACTAGTCGTAACGTCAAAAAATCAACTTGCTGTTTTTATATTTTCTCTCACGTAAAGTTAAAGAAAAAAAAAACGGAAAGGGAGGGGGGAGCGGGGAGAGAAATACAGATACGAAGCGAAGTCACTGCACTGGAAAGCGACGATTTGTAGATGACCAATCCTTTTAGAGCAGGGACAGTAACTCATCCTCGCTTGTTGGTACCAGTCCCCAAGGTGGACATTTATCTCCAGTAAGTGTACAGATTTACGAGCGTTTCTCGCCTTCATCCTGAAAGTGCGGCCGGACGCAGAAAGTGCGGTTACCAGTGGTCAGCGGTCTGTCTGGACATTTTAGAACAAGCGGAAGCCGCGACCAATGTAGGGTTTGTTTTGCTCGATGGCTGAAGTCAGATAAAATGGTCTTAAAATCGGCTTGCAAGAGTGGGAAACACATTTGGCCATATTCTGTAGCAATACATCGCTCGAGCTAGACTATCATTCCATTATTTTCCTGAAATAGTTTGGACCCTATGCAGTATAGTCTGTAGTCAGTTACGAAAATCAAAAGTTATTGTCATCAATAGAGAAATTGTGTTTTACTCATGATATTGGCTTCAGTGACCGTACCCGCTTCTAGATGGCCGTTAGAGTAAAACTTAAGACAAGAACAGTGTCGTTTGGGTATGCATATTGCGTTTGTCAAGAATGTTTGCAATTCTATAATGAAAAGGGTAATATGTCTAATAAGTTTTATTACGAACTGTACGTCTATTGACCAATCTCACAGCAGTTTTCTCGTTTCTCTGCTTGCGAAATTCGGTGAGTTCATCAAAACTCACACTAGTCGCTCACATGCATTTGCCTTGTATTTTGTATCCATTTGCCCATATGTTGAATACTGCAACCTGCGTTCAGAATAAAATAAATGAAATGAAATGAAACTTGGAAAGTACTACAAAGTAGGAGGTGCCAAGGAAAACGCTCATAAGCGCTTTAGTGTGAACTAAAGTGCGATCGCTATTTATAGATGTTTTGTCGGAGTAAAAGCAAGCTCAGTTAAAATGTCGCAAGGTAGTAGCTGTGTGATAGCGTATGTAAACTGTGACTTGGTTCCCAGACCTTTTAATTACAGTGGATAGTAAATATGTGTTTGGCCATGGAAAAGTATGCTTATCACAACTGTAATGAAATGGTGGAATAAACATTAAACCCTAGATACTTAATAAGGAGGTATTAAAAGTACAGCACACTTTCATAGCGTTTCACCCAAAAGAAAGTACAAGCTCAAAGCTCCTTATATTTAAATGTGTATATTAGGTAAATATTATAGTAAAGGTATTTATTATCGTGGTTCCACAAGAATAAACTGTAATTAAATATCATTACTATCTGCATCAAGACGAGTAAATAAAACAATTTTAAAAGTGACAATGTGCCTATGTCATATGCGTACATATCGAGGTTCTCATCCTGTCTATTGGATGCCTCCCATCATTTAATCCACCGGTCTTGTGAGCTATAGCAACTTCTTTGTCAAATGAATTGCATAATCTTCAAGTTTATAACTCAGCATAAAACTTCCTCTCCCAAAAGGAATCTGTCTTTTCAGATAATCCAGCAAAATTTATTATACAAACTGTGTTTGTTATCAAGCTTAGTACCGTAAACAGAAACAGAAACGTTAGTTTATTGATAACTGTGAACACCCTGTTGCATGCAGTACAAAACACCGGTGGATAAGAATCAAAGTCCTTTGAAAATGATGTGCACCCGGCCGCATTGGTAGGGAAGGGTAGCAAGGCATATTCAAAGGGATCAGTAAGGAATTAGTTCATTATTGTTTCTAGGACGTGCACCAAAACATTTTACATTAGATCTATACAAGGCTGAATCAATACCCGGTAAAATAATCTCCGGTAGGTTTATTTGAGCAGCCTCACGCCCTGTCAGCCAGAAATTGGTTATGTCTTCTGCAAAATGTTGTGAGTTAAGCGGAAGTGGCGATTAAGGGGATTGCAATCATGAGCAGTGAACTGTTTCATCAAAGCTTGAGAATCCCTGATATCAGCGCCGTTGTCCTAATTTTGGAAGATGTTTTTGCAGTCCTAGTCTTGCCCTTATCCCTTTTACACGAAATGGAGGCAAAAAACAAAGCCCGAGCTTACAGGCTTAAGACCCGTCTCAAAATCTGAAAAACTGTAGGCCTACTTTTCTTCTGTGGATCACAGACAGTCTTCTCAGAATAGCTTCGATTAGGATGTCTCTGTTTGTGGCTTTGGTTGTTTTCCAAACGTGGCTTCAGGCTGCGGTCTGATAGTATCGTAATGAGATACATTCCAATGACATAGTAGCAATGCTGTTGACAATCATTGAGAGAAAGAAGATCCCGTCCGCAGGTGCTTTGGCCTTTGACTGTTTTGCACTCTGAGTGGTAGCGTAAACTCGAAAACAGTGCTGGAACGAATACTCGTTTTGGCAAGACTAGTAGTAATGCTAATTACTGTCTTGAGAGGATTTTGGATTCAATTCCCTTTTGATATTGCGATTTAAATTTGGAACTAAATTGAGCGAAGATTTGATACTAGCACCTAGATCCGTCTTGTGATTGAACGAATCTCCTTTCAGTTCTCTTTTAAGTGAAGTATGGCATTACTCATAATTGCAACATCACTTTTCTCTTGTTACTTTTTATTATCTGTGTCTCTGTCTCATTCTCACCCTCTGTCTCTCCCTCCTCCCCACCCCTCTCACCCCACTCACGTTCCCATTATCATAGCTACTCAGAGCTCTTTAGTCTCAAGATTCCTGTGTTTTTGCCACTGCGCAGTTTTATTTCTGTCGCATCGTTTTCGTGACATCTTATAATCTATGTGATGTAAAACACCTGTACATCTCGGCTGGCTTCTCTTTGGTTTACCGGAATGCTTTACCATTAAGACCTATTGATGTCGTAAGCTTTTATTTGGTTGTTTTGATGTGTGACATTTAGTATCTCCTTTGAGACAGTATAATTCCTTGTATTTCCGACCTCTGTGTATATAAATGACATTTCGGTTTGCGGATCGACGTGCGGTTTGGTGGAATTCAGAGATTAAGGGGACACTTCCTCTTGTTATTTGGAAGGAAATGGTAATGGCTTTGTCAGCGAAGCTATTACAGTTCATGATGTTTTTCATTCTTGCTGACGAATACAGTCGTATTTGAAATTTTGACCATTGTGTATGTTTCTGTTTGTATAATTTTCTTCAGAATTCTAAACCGGTGGCACAATTTTCTGCAAAACTAATTCTTTTGTGATATATTATAATCGAAATTGTGTTTCAAAACTTTCATTATACCTTAGGGCTAAAATATTATAATAAATATTTAATCAATGGTAAAAGAAGAAATATAAGAATAGAATGGTTATTGTTATCAGCGCGTGGCTTATATTACACGTTAACTGTAAAATGTACATGTATGTATGTTGTTAACAGTTACTGGTGTGAATCTAATAGTCGTGATGCTTTGACATAATGTCCACGTGCAGGTCCGTCGTATAAATGAACCACAGTTGTGATCTGAGTTCATGTCAATAAACTCATTAAACTTGTTGTGAAGGCGACGTTTTGCGTCAACATGGACATTTTCTAGTTGTTGATGTTGCCGTTGTTGTTGTTGTTGTTGTTACTGTCGTTACCTGAGTCGGAGCCACGGCCTTTACCGAGATTCAGACAGAGCGGTTGTCGAATGCCTTCGTCTTTAGGGATTAATTATTGCCCTTGACTTGTCTGTTTTTTGTGTTCCCTGCTGGGACCGTGGTCTTGTACCGACATGAAAAACCAGTGTAGGATGGCGAGTGCACTCCGGGCAACGGAAGCGGGTGGAAGAAAGAGTGCAAAAGTGTCGTCATTATGTAGTGGGTCATCCGGACTCCGTAATGGAACATGAAGCAGTTAATGCCATGATTAAGAGCGTCAGGGACAATAGCGTCACTATCACACTACTTCGAACAGGGCGACTCAACTCGTTTTCAGCGAGTTTGACAGCTTGCTTTACAGCCAGGGTATACGAAAGTGTGACACTGTTAAGACTGATTACTAACCGGGACTGTGATGTTAGACAACCTTGCATGCTGCTGGTTGGCTCTGGTAAAATCTATGAAATTCTGTGCCCAGTGACTAGAATGTCTTTTTGTCTGCCTGAGAGTAAAATATAGCGTACGTAGGGAAGGGTGGGGGTTGTTGGTGCATTTTTCACAATTGATGCTGCTTCTAGGTACCATAATACTAAGCAATATCTGCTCTCTAAACTTGGCCAAAAACATTTGATCTCACCTCTTTCACAGTGGCGCAGCACGGCAAGAAATGTACTTACTCTTACTGTTACAATTCGCCCCATATACGGGGCGTGTTAGTGCATGCGGTGGGACGAGTTGCTGCAGCTACATATATTGCCTTGTAATGCATATTTGTATGGGTACAATGACTCTGACAGCTGTTACATTATGCATCACTATGATTATTTTGTGCACAAGTAGGAGAGACCAGTGCCACCAGTGAACCTGTAAAATATTAAGTTCCTGAAGATATTGGCATGTGAGATCATTTGACTGCACCAACTCGCCTCGCACACCAACACGCCTCATCCTCCCCTATTTGATGTGTGATATGCATAACTTTTGTGTGCCATAAAGGCAGCAAGCTGGAGAGGCGTTTTTTTTTTTTGGGNTTTTTTTTTTGGGGGGGGGGTTAGGGAGAAGGGACGCAGATGGTGAACACAACAAATTATCCAAACAAGTAGTCGTCAGTGAAGTGGCATTAATGTACACACAATACCTTAAACACACGCAAGTCGAAATCACAGTTCCCTCCTTCCAACAAACCTTTCAGAAATTTCTCTATAGCCTATTAGTGTTTCATGTATTCCTTGAAACTGGGCAAACTCGAACAGAATGAGATGGCCCCAAAGAGTTCGATTTATCTGTATCAAACTGTACTTTTGTGGAAGAAAAACGAAATGGTTGTGCTTAAACATTTTACACGTCTTTGCGCTGAAGACATCACGGTAGAGAGTATAATGCTCCTGACCTGCCATGGAGTGTTTATCATTTGATAGTCCAGATTGTATACCGAGGCCGAAAGAAATAACCACATGGAACTGTTGCTGGAAGTGAAAGCAGCACAGGATAGTCGCAAGGATATTCAGGAGAATGAGAAACATATGACGCAAAAATTTGATTCGGAAGAGCTTTTAAACGGCTTGAGTTTCCTTTGTGCTGCTTCATCAGGTGTGTTGTAGATTGGTGGTTTTTTGGGGTTTTTTTTGGTACCTCTAGAGGGAACGAAGCATCAGAGTCGAGGAGGACGAAAGAAAATCGCTCTTTCCAGACTTTCCATTCTGTTTGCCTCACTGTGCGTGCCGCTGTTATTAAGCTAGGACTAATAAACAGCAACAAAAACAACAACAACAGCCTCTCATACCAGGAAATATTTGGCAGTTCCACAAGGATTGCTTCATTGTAGAATACATGTTTACGTCTGAACGAAAGGAACGGCCCAGATTAAGCAGTAAAAAGGTTATTTATTATCCATTTGCTGGAGTTTCCTTGTTGTGACCGCTATAATGAACATGTTTATAGACACAAGACAAACAATAATTTATTCCGGTGGAACATTTCTGCCGTCTTTTGACAGAAAGGCACAAATGCATCAGAAATTGTATTGCATTTGTGCCTTTTTGACATACGACGGCAGAAAATTTTGTAGCGCGCACACGAGAACATTGCACAGTTCTTGTCGTTATATTAGTCCTTCAGCATGTTAATTAGTATAATATTCAAGATTCAACAATCGTGAATATTGAATATTGAATATTTATATCCAGACCCAACAATTGCAGGAAGCGAGAGCGAACATTGCTAACGAAACCATGAGGACTAGTTTTCACATGGCTTGAACCACACCGCAACTTATCGTACTTTTCCTGGTGGCCTGCTTTTTTTACCAGTAGTCTATCATTGTTCACAGCATTAGTTCGCTCTGCAGCGCAATAACCTGCATTGCAAAAAATCTTTTCGTCGGCCAGATACTTTCTGTTGGTATGAGACATCTGATTCACATTTGCCTGAAGTCTGGCTGATTTGGTTTGTTCATTTTTCGTTTTCTGCACCGTCAGTAAATTTTCTCTGTCATGTGTCAACATTCAAATTGTACAATTTTTGTGCTGGGACAGTGGACATGCTTATGCGGTCGCTCATGGCAATGCTAAAGTTGCAGGCAACAAGCTGCAGTCCCACAAGAATTGAATCCGGATTCGAATCCAGAGCTAGAATTCGATGGATTTCTGATTCGAATTCGAGGGGAGGAGGATATTTATGGAATTTGCGTTTGGATTTCCTAAAGTGACAAGAAAATCGCCTCTATATTCTACATGGAGTATTTTATGTATTTTCAATTCAAATAAACCTGTTAATGTGGACAGAGACCCACATTTTTACATAAGATTGAGATTTTTTTTTTGGTTTGTTTTATTTCCTATGAACCGAAGGAATCGAATCAAGACAAATTTTAGGATTAAAATCCAAAGTAAAAAGATTCGATGGATTCGAGTCTGGATTCGAATCTAGCCCATCACTAGTGGTGTGGTGGAAAGGCTTCAGGCATTTTGGGTCAGGCGAGGAGCTGCAGCAAAAAAGAAGATAGCTGAGCTAACAGATCTGTTAACTTAGCTATCTCCTTTTTTGCTTTTTTCCTCATCTTTTGCTGACGGACACATGTAAACAGGTGGATGCTGACCCCTTTATTGGCATGGATGACAGAGCAGCATGGAGGTGATTGCGATGACGTCGGTTGTACATTTACGACAAGCGAATAATCATTGTCGGATTTTTGCTTTTTGGTCTGTTGCGGTGCGGTTCAGGCTGTGTAGAAACGAGACCTCCTATTGCAGATATTATCTCACCGCTAGTAGTTTGCTCGGCAAGGGCGCCATTGTGCTCTCTTTCGTCCCTTAATATAAACAAGTAGTCTGGATGAAGTAGCAGCTATTTCTGGCATCAAGGTTAATGAATTGGCTACTACACAAGCCATGATCATGTCCGTAACTAGAACCCCTCGCAATCCCCATTATGTGGAAAGTAAGGGAGTCCTTTGGGTAGGGTAGCCACCAAAAGAAAACAACAACTACAACAACAACAGACAACAGAAAAGAGGAGGAGTATGTGTGGGGCTCTAAGCGATGGTTGCGTGTGTGTGTGTGTGTGTGTGTGTGTGTGTGTGTGTGTGTGTGTG
>JAWQUT010000156.1:1042926-1067811 GCA_033807755.1 Ellobium chinense
AAGAGGAAGAGGGGAAGGGGGTAGACTGCAACCCCAGTAATAATGCGGTTTATAAGTCTCGTATCCAGGCTATTGCCCGCTCACGCGACTTCACACAATTATTACCCCAGCAGGCCTGATAACTCTGGGACTTTCTCAGCTCCCTGGGTAGCATAAGTGCCAACCGATGCCATTTACAGGTGCTGATCACTAGCATTTTGACAGTATTTTCCCCTGCCTGTATTTAGGTACCCATTTTACAGACGGGTGCACTGAGAAAAGTGTGAAAGTGAAATGCTTCCTCAAGGCATTTACAACATGGCCGTGGTCGGGAATCGAGCTCACGACCTTTAGATCTTGAGTCCAGCGCCTTAACTGTACAGCCATACTGCTCCATTCCGCACGCAGTGTGGGCCTATGTCCGTGTATATATGAGCACTGTCGCCTGGGCTCTGTATTGTTGTTCATCCCTGTCATGTGTGTGGTCATATTGCTTCTAATCAACTACGAGGATACACCAGCACCTGACGATTCCATAACTGAAACAGCTGTCCTAGGTAATAGCAAACTGCACTCATGTCGTAACACTTTTAATAGGTTTATTTAACTGAAACCCAGACCACACCTGTGGTACGTGGGGGAACAACACAATGCAAAAAGTCGCATACATATCAACTAGACAATTAGCGCTCACAGTTTTAGCCACATTTGCAACTGCTCCATTTCTTCGCACATCGTTCAGCAGTTATATATCATGTGGATTGGCTCACTGCATGCACCCACTGTAATTTGCAGAATCGTTTCTTTATAATTTTCCATAACAAAGAGCGTCATAACTCCTCTTTGACACAGAGTAAGGAATAAGGGCTTTTGGTGGAGATGTAATTCCTTCATTCCATCTTAATCACAAGATGTCGAATCCACACTGGCGTCATTGGTATAAGTTCATAGATTCATTACCTTATCCATGACATAATAAATTGTAGTTTCAAACTCCCCAAGATGCATTCTACTTTTTCGGCTTTCCCGTATGGATGAAGATCTGAGATGTGTAATCTGTACTGGAGACTCTTCTTTCGCCTTGTTTGACACAAATGTCGTAAACAAAAACATTACTGCTAGAGATAACAAGATTCACCGATCTCTGACATGATTTCTTGAAGTATAACGTCGTATTTACTATTAACATAATTCACAGAAAAAGGGATCGATTTGGTCTGCAGCCTTTTCTTTGGTACAAAGAGAACTGTGGCCGTATCCATACATTATACTGCGTTAACCACTGGAAACTCCCCAACTGTTGGAAGTGTTCTATGTGACCACTAATTCTTCGTAAAAAGTGGTTTGAGCCGGGACATGAAATGGCAGAACTGGCACAAAATTCTGAACAACACGGTACCAAAGCTTGTTTTGTGACCCATTTCTGGAATACAGTATTTGCGTACATCAACAGGGACGAGATATATAAGTGATAAATGCGAGTGGTTTGAAGGAGGGTGAAGATTTAGATGAGCAACGGAATGGGTGGGGATTGATAAGAAGCGTTAGCATGTTTTAGACTTGTCTCATACTTTATTCATTAGTGCAGCAGTCGAACTGGGTCACGCGACCACCTGCCTGTCACGGCCACCCGGATATCAGAACTGTTTCACGATGGGTCCTACTGGAGAGGTTTCCCAAGGTTACACAATACGTATAACCCTTGTAGAATACCATGGGTATTTAAGGATTACATGAAGAGTGCGCTGTATTACCAAATATAGGAGACTAGCATTTGACGTCCTTTCCATGAATGGGACAATAGATGAATAAAATATGATTGTCTGCTACATTGAGATCTTTGCATTATCACTGTGGTGCAGTAGCAAGTTTAACGAACCAGCATGCATTCTGTGCACTACATATTTATATGGGTTTACCCGCTAATGCAGCACTCAACGGCTTGACACTGCATGGTGTCATTGTCATTAATAAACGGAATCCATATAAAGTAAGAAATGTGGGAAGCGGCACAGACTTGCTCGTAGGCTACATTATTAATAAAATCTTGCACTTTTGGTGAGCAGACATTGACGCTAAACTTCCGCTATCGCAGTTCATGCAGGTTGACGGCTTGGAATGAATTTTGTGTTCAGCAATTACGGAGTTTACCGCGTTCGAAAATAAGTGTGCAACGCCCACGGTCCATTCTTTATGATATAGACACTGAATTATTTTTTTTTTGACATCGATCAGGCGAGGTATTTTCAATCGGTTTCATCCGATCGTTATGTTTTAAGGCAAGTCCCTCCTGCAAATTACCCCTCCTGCGTCGATGCTAATTGATTTGCTGCTACATTCATATACTAGACGTTTTTATACAATTTTCTGTATCGTGATGTTCGAGAGACAGGTAAGCTAAAGATGTGCAAAGCACACCTGATCTTGTCGTAGACATGCAGTGTTTAGCGAACACCTGCGTTTAATTGTGTGTCACTAGTAATGACTTTCGTAAGGCATGTTGTCTTAACCGTCCTTGGTCGACGCGCTATTGACGTAAGCAAAGATAATGACAATGGTTTTTTTTGACATATAGACTAGATCTTTCTAAATAAGCTGGGAGGATCACGTGATTCTTGAGCTCTTTTTGAAACGGGACAGAGTGCTCATTTATGGTTTACTATATTTCGTATAATAGAAAGGAGAACTCTTTGTCTAGTGCTGAGACAGTTACTTTCGGACGTGGATAATTTGTGAAATCGAGCATTACAAGCTCGAGGAAAGAAAAAAAAAGTCAAAGAAATTGCCTTGTTGCCACGCCTTCAGTACTGAAACACTTTTTCACTGGTTTCGTACTGTTTAGCACTACTCGTAAAAACAACCTGGCTTTGCACCATATGGCTGCTCTTTGCATGTTGCCAGATTGTCCCGTTTCATAGTAACTCACCTGGAATAGTTGGGGGTTTTTTTTTGGTCTAATCGGATATTGGCAGTTCACTAAGTGTGAGAGCTTCGTCTTAAAGCAGTATGTGTAACGCAGAAGCTTTCCATTGATCAAAACTGGCTGCACATAGCGGAACAAAAATGTTTACAGGTCCCCGGAAGTAAATATACAACTTGATGTGCTCCTGACACTTCTATGAGAAATGTGAATGTAGGGGCAATCTTGCCCACTTATGTCATAAAGGCCAGCCCGGTGTATAAAAGGAGAGAAGACGCATGGTGGAATATATCATTAATTTGAAATCAGTAGCGTCCTTCATACTGAGGTGTTACTTTTTTCGAATTTCACGAATAACGAATTTTATAATGCTTGTCATTATCATTGCTGGCGTCAAGAGTGCGGCGACCAGGAAGGGTTCTGGTGACCTAGCTTATGAAAGACATTTCGAGTCAGGTGTTCGCTAAACACTGCTGCTCTACGGCAGTGTCCAGTATCCCGTTAAAACGCGAGTTAACTAAACCAGTGAAGAGTACAAGACTGTATTTGTCCTCCTCCTCCTCCTCCACTTTATCTTCTTCTTCTTCTTCTTCTTCTTTCCCAGTCATGCCCTCAAGTTTGCTCTATCGGTAATTTACCAGCATGTGCATTCGGGCCTCTCTGCTTTGCCTATGTATTTAAATGTCCGACTGCATGAAAGGAACACAGAAAGTTCTATTTCCGATGCTATTAAGAGAATTGTTCTATTTCCACATGTAACTACCCTGTTGACGGATTCTCTAGTCTTGAACAAAGACAATGTTTGGTCTAAAAATTAGCTCGAAAAGACGGCTTAATTCTTCGTTAATCCCGTAACTACCATCGCAGGCACACTTTGCTTTGTTGAAAATATCATGTCAAAGGGCACAGCTCTGTGAAAATGCATCAAGAATCTCGCAACAGAAAAATAATCGAGGTTATTTATGCACCTTAGATTACAAGTTAGTTTTCGAGCAGGAAAATGAATAGACAATAGCGGGCAATGCTGTAAAACTCAGGAGCGGAGATGGCGAGGGAGTGATCAGGTAAATAAAGGGTTAAGTAATTACGGTCTTGTTTTTATGTTTGCACATGACTTCCTGAAATGTCATCACAAAATGTTAAATCTTAGGGGAAAAACACAGGTCAGATCAATGCCGATAACTGCATGTTATAATGCAGTTTGTGAATCATGACTTTACAAGCTAACACCGATGATATTTACTCGGCGCAGAAGAGCATCCTGCCGTTTGAGGAAGTCCATATATGTGCAAATGGCGTGTTGTTTAGAAACAGTGTATGAAAAAATGTATGTCTGGCAACAGCATTACGAGATTATTTTCTGCAAGTAAATGAGAACGTTTCCCAGATTTGGTAAAAGTGCATGCCGCAATTTCTACTCACTTCTTGCCTTGGAGACAAAGTACATAGCTGTATGTTGCAACCGCCCATCCATGACTAGTCGAATTTGGACGCCATCGATGAGCGACAGAAATGCTCTCCTCTAATCATTCCGACTATGAAATATTCTTTTCTGACGTTACGTATAGGAGGAGAGTCTAAAATTGTTGAGTACAAAAAAAAAAGGGAAGTAGTGACGTCGATCTAGTAATTGGATTAGTATTGCCCTAACTGGAGACGATGTCTTCTTAACGGGAAAGACAAACGTGAAGAGTTGCTCTGTATATAGCTAGAGAGTTCTTTCCCTTGTTAAGCCTTGAAATAGGCCTAATTACAGAGCCGCCATTAAGCTTTATCAATATCTGTGCTGTCGGATTTACTAGTGCCGGGCAGACATAAGTAATGAGTACTCGATACCGAATACATTTTGGCGTGTCGCTATCGGCAAGAACTAGTCGTAACGTATCAAAGAGTTTGAAGTTTTTCTACGCGGTCTAATATTTGAAGAATTTATGGCTTGTTATGGAGGAGTAAAGACGAACCTGTCCCCCAGACAGCAGTCCATGTGGTTTTTCAGCTGTTTTGTAGTAACATATAAGTGTGAATCTTGGCCACATCAATGATGTAAGTTTGCACCAAATAATATGACCTGGTAAACTCTTAGATCTGTTTGGATTTTGCATCATTTCTTTCCATTTAGATAACACACGACACATTTCGTTGAAGTCATGTGTTAAACGAAGTAAAGTAGTGAGTGTAGGTATCGATACCCCAAAACTGGGTAACGTATCGATACCGAATGCGTGGAATCTGCCCAGCACGAGGATCTACTCAGGCAGTGTAATAATTATCACTGATCCTTTGTATCCTCTTCAGATATCCTACAGCGAACCCTTGTCTTAGACCTATTACATTGTTGCTTAAAATACAACTCCATGACGGCTGCTGTCCTTCTCTCCCTACTCCTCAGCGTGGGTGCCAGACATATTAATAGACCTGAGTATCATGTCATTACGTAAGCTTTCCAATGATCAGGCTATTCGCCTTTGATGTTTTCTTCCTGGATTCGCAGGATTGCCCATATTTTGTTGTTTTTTTTTTTAATCCGGGACCAGAACAGGGTTGGGCAAGTTCATCAAAAAAGTCAGTTCAGATCAAGTTCAGTTCGCTAGGTGAAGAAAAAAAAATCCTAAATCAAGTTTAGTTCAGTTCCATAAGAATTGAGTAGTTTTCAGATCAGATCAGTTCCTCTTGGGTTTGACATTGGCATTTGGTCCTGATTTTTTTGAAGTAGATGTAAACTGAACTGAATTTTAGGTAGATAACCAAAAAAAAAAAAAAAANAAAAAAAAAAAAAAAATCAGATCAAGCACAGTTCATATCCAGACCGTTCGTCCAAAAGAACTGTTCAGCTCAGATCATTTTCAGATGAATTCAACTTCAGTTCACGAATCACGCCAGTATAATTTCAGTCTTCTCAATCTTGGAGCTGAATAATTATTGCTATCACAATGGATTAGGCGTGTCAGTGAATTACTCCCATAGCAGTCTCTAAACTGACAGTGGAGCCGCGTGGTTTAATGAAGGATCTGAAGGTCGTGGGATCAATTCCTGCCATGATCACGTTGGAAGTGCCGAGAACAGCATTGCATTTGCATTTTCGTCAGTTCACGTTTGTAAAATGGGTACATGGCTATACGCAGTAACAGGTAGTCCCAGAAATCTAATGATCAGTGTCTTGCATGGCAGCCATAGCGTATGCTCCGCAGAGAGCTGAGAATAACCTTTACTAATCTGGCCTGAATATGAAGTTGCAGGAGTGGCCAGTGCGTGGATGTGAGACTAATAAACTTTGTTGTTGTTGGTGGTATTATTATAATTATTTTTATGCGTCGGTCATTTGGGGACGACTCGAGTAGCATTCTCCTGAACTAACTCACCATGACCTTATGACCTGTAACAGACCGCCTCTTAATTGTTCTTATAACTTATTGTGACAAACTCCATATTCGAATATCAGTTAGATTTTTTTTTTTGTATTTTGAATGGATGCAATTATGTATAGGAATTACGTTTCAGTGCCTGCCAAACTGACAAGGGATTTGGGATTTCCAGTTTGGCAACTCGAACATTTACAAGCCAGATTTCTTTCTTTCTTTCTTTCTTTCTTTCTTTCTTTCTTTCTTTCTTTCTTTCTTTCTTTCTTTCTTTCTTTCTTTCTTTCTTTCCGTCTTTCTTTCTTTCTTTCTTTCTTTCTTTCTTTTCTTTCCTTCTTTCTTTCTTGTCTCCATTCTTTGTCATAACAGTCTTTGTTACATTTAGCTTGTCACAACCGATGTAAATCACGCTGAATCACTCACACCCCCACCCAATCACCCAAATCGTTTTCCTATTGAACCAATGGATCATACTGTCCTTGCATTTAACTTAAATCATTTTATGGAATCTATTCTTGTCAAGACACATTTGAATCATCCGAACTAAAATGATTTTGTTGCGAAATGAAACAGAAACGCCCACATCTTCCTCCAGAAAGGAAAGTCATGTCCATTGGCGAGAAGAGCGGGAGGGAGCAAATCTGTGAAAAGGAATTACTAGCAATCTTGAGTTATTATCCTTTATAATTTTAGGGGGAAAAACGTACGATATCAGCTGGGGTTTTTTTCTTCATTATTTTTTGAGAAGACACGCATGGAACATTTTAAAGTTAGAATCTACACTATTAGCAAAAATAATCGTACTTGAAATCTGGGATAGAGGGAAAGAGGGTTCTAGTCAATATGTTTTTCTACCGTCTTTACTTTTTATTTCTCAGTAAAGTGCCCCTGTTTCAGTGTTTTTGTGTTTATTTCTTTCAGCCACTGTTTTCGTGTTTCTTTCCTGCTTTCGGCCGTGAGTGATTTTTTGTGTGTATGAAATTAGTTTTTTATTTCATCTGCTTAAAAACACGTCCTGTGCTCAAAACATGTGTGTAATCCAAGGTCCGTAACTACAAAAAAGGCTTTGAGGTTGTGATTATCTCTCTAATTGCGTTATTGCGGTAGATCTATAAATTGTTTGTTTTTAAATTGTTTTTTTAAAACGTCTTGACTGTCATCAGCACTTTCTGTCCGTGCACGGCGAGACGCTGACGCCTACATTCAGCCCTCCACCCTTGCGGATTTATTTTGGTGTTGGGGGAAGGGGGTAGGGGGCAGTGGGCTGAGGATTTCATAGATTGGACTCCGCTAACCAGTAATTAGCTGATGGATATCTCCGTGTTGGGGGGGTTGCAGGAATGTTATGTAATAAGTCAGATGGTTATATAATTTAGGCACTCTGATAATTATGATTGATACAATACAATATCACACCACAATCGCTCACTGTGTTATGTAACTACTCACAAATCTTAGGTCCCTCGATAGCGCATGTGAGTTGAGAAAAGATAAAAAGTGGTGAAAATGGACTCCAAGGGTACTATCTATAGATCAGTTTCAGTTTCTACGCATGCACTGTCATCATCCGGGCATCGCAAGCCACAGCTCCAATAATCTTTACTTCCGCTTTCTACGTTTCCAGTATCAGAAGAATGTGATTGGCTGATATGCTCGGTGACATTGGCTTTTATTGACTGATGCATGTTTTATTTTTGGAAGCGAGATTTGATGGTGCTGTCACGCAACTGTTTAAATTTAGATATAAATTTTGCGTAAACCAGAAGTGAGCTTTGTTGGAGTTGACCCATTAAGAACGGCTTTTAAAGAAAGTAGTAAAACCAGTAAATTCAAGTGGTCCGTGGGACATAATCATCGAATTCATGAGCAAGTGAGTGAGTTAATGAATGAATGAATGAATGAGAGAGGAGTGTGCGTGAGTGAGTGAGTGAGTGAGTGAGTGAGTGAGTGAGTGAGTGAGTGAGTGAGTGGAGTGAGTGAGTGAGTGAGTGAGTGAGTGAGTGAGTGAGTGAGTGAGGGCGATAGAAAGAGAAAGATTGGGAAAAACTCTCTGCAAGCTGACAATATAGATTTACCTTTGATGAAAAGCAGCCAAAAAACTGCAGTGAAAATGCACAATCTTAAGTCAATCATGGGCCTCAATTCCATTCGGGGGCTGAAAGGTTTCAGACTCGAGGACGTGAACGAGACGGGGCTGTGGAGGTTGGGGTGAAGGTAAAAAAAAGAGTGGGCGGAATTGGTGCCAGTTTATGAAGAAAAGAGTGAGAGAGATAGAGAGAGAGCGAGAGAGAGAAATTGAATGAGTAGAAAGAATGAATGAGACTAGAAGGGGTATGACTTTTCGTACTGAGACAGCAGTGAGATCCTAGACCGATGACCGCCAGATTAGAGCAGCCGCCGTAAAGCTCCATGAAGATCACTACCTTTCATAAATCACAATCTTGGATTTGGTTCCTGGAGGCGGGAGGGACACGACCTGCCTGGAAGACTGGAAAATTGGAGCGAAATGTCTTACATTCCTTTTTTTTTTTAAAGAAATGAAAAGAGACGGACGAACAGGCAGGCACGCAGCCAGGCACATAGCCGGCTAACTAGACAGACGGACAGAGACAGACAAGACAGACGGAGATGGGCGGATAGATAGATAGGTAGGCAGGCGACAGACAGACAAGCAAGTAGGTAGGCAGGGTCAGGCAGGCAGACAGGCAGGCAGACAATCCACCAGGCAAGCAGATAGATAGACAGATAGATGGATGGATGGGTGGATGGATGGATGGATGGATGAATACAGAGATTGAAGAGAGAAGATTGGAGAAGAAAAACTTTAAATCTGATACCGTTGTCTGACAGACTCAGAAGCCATGGCATATAGAGGATAGCGAAGAGCCCGGCTAAGCTAGTCTAGATCCTTCAGTCTAAAGGAACGTGCTGAGCATACTCTGATCTCCTTCTATGGCCGAACGAAGCCATACTGCATAATGAAGCTGAGTGGGATGTCCAGTCTAGAGAGTCTTCATGCGTGATTCACTGAGGACTCCAAAGGTGAAATGGTACATACGTCATTATGGGTCAAATTGTCCTCATTTCTGTCTTCGGGTCATTTGGTACTCTGTAGATTGTGATCAGACTTTAGTGCATCGGTACCGAATGCACACTAAGTAGCGTTCATTGTGGTGAGACATCCCATAGTTATGCGCACGTTTTGAGATAATACGTATTTGCGTCCTTATTCTTTGTTTAAACATTTCTTAAAACGTACCAGTGCATATAGGAGATCTCATGCGGTTTATAATTTAGTTCTTATAATATGAACTATTCCTATGTACAAGCTGATCAGCTCGTGATCATTTGGTGACATGAGCACTTGAAAAGCACGACGTAGTGAAAGGATTTAACATGTTCTTAATTAAATTTTAAGCTGCGATTTTAACCTTAACATCTGGTCTACATTAATTATCATATACAGCATTAGCAGTAGACAACTAAGATTGTAAGATTTACATTAGTACATAGGTACCGAAAGCATCCTTAGTAGAGTTCAACATGCAGAGTTATTGTAATTCTTACAATGGAAAGAGATCCCATCGATAACACGCAAGCTTTTTAGTCACCCGCTTGTTTGCGTGTGTAAATTTTCAGTAATTTTCAGTTACATAAGATCTGAAATTCTGAACCTATTAAACTTTGAAATTCGGTGAAGTTTGTAAGTTCTTCTTTTTTGTCGCCCAGTATAATGTGGTTTGCACTAACAGGGCAAATTACACTAAAGCCTAAGGTTTCTATGGAACACTCATCTGATACTATGACCTGACGGCTAAACATCCGGTCTATCCTCCATATCTGGCGTTCGCTACTGTTATACTGCAATTACACAAGCCGTGCCAGGAGTGACAAACCATGGCGCGTCTGAAAGCGCCCCCTGTTGTCCCGGATTTCCGATTGTATGCTATACTCTGTAAAAGGTTTTAGTCGTTTTTTATTATACTACCATAGCACCGGCGATACTGAAGTAAGAATCGATGTCTGCCGAGAATCAATTCCATTTCTCTTGGATCTTAATCGATAAAGTTGGTATCGATACTCTTAGATGCTGTTAGATCTTGGCGGTGGTGAAACGTCCTTAATCACACGGTTTTGTTTGTTTCGCTACAGAGAAAGTCATGCGTTCATTTCGTATTTCCCCAGTAAAATTGTTGTTTTGTATTGACTATGGCCCTTTTTTAAGAACAGAACAAAATCGGTCGTCTGGGCTTCGCCGCAGAAGAAAATGGTATTGTGTCATGGGGTCTCATTTTCCAGACCTTCGCCAGCGCGCGCGTGCGCGTGTGCGTGTGTGTGTGTGTGTGTGTGTGTGTGTGTGTGTGTGTGTGTTTGGTGTGTGTGTGTGTGTGTGAGAGAGAGAGAGAGAGAGAGAGAATTTTGGAATTGAAGTTGATGAGGTAATTCTGTAGATCTATCATCTAGATCCGCTAGTCTGTGTTCCTTCTATACAACCTTCTGCAACTGATTCTGATTTGGGTTCAGATCTTCTTTGCTCTCCGTCATGACGGATGGATAACTACCCTTTGACACGTCAGCAAACAAAAAGTTTATTATTATTATATTTATATGGGTAAAATTACAAATGCAGAAGTATTGGGAATGGGATAGAAGTGTTAAAGGCGCATATTATCAAGACTTTTCTAATATTACATATACCGAAATAGGATGCTCTGTTCTGATATGTTCAACGATAGCACGATTAGTACGTGTGTTCGTCATAACGGCAGGCATCACCAACTCACAGGCTGCTGTAGCTGATCTCTGGTCTTCACTTTAGTATTGAAAAAGAGCAACCGATGTTTTGAAGAATTTAACCTTTTTACATGTGGCACCCGGAAAGAATACTGTCGTAAGTGCTTAAAGTCATGCCTTACAATAGTATTATTTCCTGGCGGCAATCTGACGTGCACGGTATGTCACAAAATTAGTGCCTATAAGACATCTTGACGTACCACGCACGGCATAAAATCAACTTATTGTGTCATTTCACGGGACTTACGACGCACACCGTACGTCATATTTTAAAGGCTGTAGAGCCTTTATATGCAACGATAGCAGGAAACTAATGAAAAATGCCAAGTCCACGATAATGAAAACCTACGAATAGACACTCGTTCTTTTATTGGGGAGGTTTAGAAAATGATATTCCCGCTTGTTTTCTGCGCACCCTTTCTGTGTTATTCAGACACACAGCATGGATCCCTCAATGCATGAGCTACGATATAATCTCTTTGCTTCTTTGCCCAGATTATAGGAAATCCATTTCCTTTCACATTGATATACTCTACAACACTTGAGTATTTCTTGATCATTTGTGACAGATATGAATTTACAAAATTATACCGTCACAACAGAAGTGTGAACTTGCATCATGCTAGCTTTGACCAGAGCCAAATGCAGAACTTGCCAAAAAAAACCAACAAAAAAACACCAACGCTACGAAGGGGTTAATGAAGTACTCGATGAAGTTTTCGCTTACTCGATCTCTCCTTTACTCACGGCTTAGATAATGATATGCTGCAAACCTTGCCATAGAGATTTCTCCTGATAAAAATCAATTAGGAAGACTTTCTTGTTGACAGCAAAATTTACTGTGTCTATTCATTTACCATCATTTTGTGAGTCGGATACAAGAATGTCTGAAGTGGAAAATTTCTGATGGGGTTCGGCTGGCGAGTGACGTCAAGGGCTACACATCTACAGGTTAGATTGAAGTCATATTATCTGACGTCAAAATCTTGTATTAAACTAATGTTACTGACCCCAAAGATATCATTTTTCTATCACCGTCTGTGCGTCTCGTGACCCGTCAGAAGCCGTACCATAACAAATTAAACTGGGCAAAGTGATGCATCCATTTACGCCTTTCGACTCTGTGCACTTTTGAAGACAGATTCGATTGTCCCTTGTAATAGATGTGAGGGAGATGCGTTTTTTGATGATCTTCGAGTGGTGTGGGGGAGTTCGATTCAAGCGAGAACAAAGCTGGGCTCATCAACATTTTGTGGGCGACTGTATAGTGATAGCGTACTGAAATGTTATAGTTTTAAATTGTCACTGCTCATTATCAGCTAAAGATTGCGTTAGAATACAAATGCCATTTCAATATCTTTAATGTAATTTATGTCAAATATATGTGGTGCGTATTTGAAAAATGTGTGTGGATACGTCCGGCTACTTTTCTACTAGGCTGCGCAAACTAGCAACAGTTTTGGTAATATTACTAGTATTTGGTTCGTCCAAAAAAGCTGAATGTGGCAACGAGTTTCATTTTTCATTATTGTTGATCCGTCCACTAGAGTCCATGATTGCCAGGCAGTTTTTAGAGGCATTAATGATATTGTTTTTGGCACGTGGCCGTGCCGGAAGGGTCGATGACCTGACAAAAAACCCGGATGTAAAGTACAATGGTATCGTCTATGACGTTTCTTCATGAGAGACTCGACAAGCCGTGTAATTGGCCACACTGCGTGAGTGGAACAATGGCCATCTAGCGCCTGGTTGCAGACTTGCCATGTGACACTCTCAAAGCAGGTCGGAACCGCCTGCGGAAGTGTGACAACAAGGGCGTGCAGACATGCGCATTGAGGCCTCTCCGCAAAAAAAAACAACCACCGCATTATTAATGGCGACACAAAGTGAGTTCTCAGAAGTCATCCTGAACATTGTCCAGAACCAATAAATTATGTGATCTTTATGTCTGGTTTCTACTATTTGCGTTACGAATTGAGAAATAGATTGGACCTATCTGCATTGCTTTCGTTTAGATTATTCAAAGTCATTTGGCGAAATCATGACAGAACATTTATGCAATCGATGTATTTTTAGATGTTAACCCCTGTAGAAGTTCCTCCGAGAAATACCATAATTTTTATCTTGGAGTTTGTCTCTGATAATAGCCATTTGGGTTTGAATTGTACTTCTGACATCTGAAACAGAATTTTAAAAAGGCAGGAAACAGACCTCTTCCACAAAAAAAACAAAGTAATTGCCCCAACATCCGCTTTGGTTCACCGCTTCCCTCACCTGACATTCGTTGTGGCCTTTGGCGTTCCCTTCACTCTTCACTCAAACGCTTTTCTAGAGCTTTTCACGGACGAATATGCTCAAGATTTGGAGAATTTTGTAAATATGAGCGAGTTCGGGAGGCAGAGTTCTCTTTAAATATAGAGACAAGTTGACCCTCTCACCCCTCCTCTCACATCCCCTCAGAAACGTGACAGTATCGGAGCTGGTTGGCTTGAGGTTTCTTAGTTTGTTTCGTTACAAAGGTGTACAGAAGGATACAAAAAGTATACACGTATACAAAAGTATAAGGAATATGACGGGATGTAAAAATGGACAGGAACATATACAGGTATTCAAGAAATTTGTTTTTTTAAAATTACTGTTTTGAAAATAACCGAGAGTAACTATCATCTTGACTGTGTATATAACATTCTCCAGATTTAGGTGAAAATTGCGTGCTTTTGCGTCGTATGATTATCTCAGAGTCTCTGACACAAATTTTAGGTTAGCTTCTTGTCTCCGCTTAGAGTCTGGGAGCACAGTATCTGTAAACGTATTGAGGCTGGAATCCATGCTCCCCCTTTGACATCGAGACTTCTTCTCTTTGATTGCACGCATCAACTCGAACTGCGTGTCTGCATATGAGTGAATATGAATGTGTATATGTTTGTGTGCAAGTGCTGTGCGTTTAAGTTTGTGTGTTTAAGCTTGTGTGTTTGTGGATGTGTGCATATTTTGTATTTAGTATGTGTGGCTGTAAAGCGCTTCGAGCTCTCCGGGGGTGAAGCTCTATATAAATGCACGTTATTATTTTTATTATTATAAAACATGCAGAGTATTCATGAACAGAGGAATGCTTCGTTGACTATAAGGTCGCATTCCATATGACTTACAGAACAGTAAATGGCGTTATGCGAGAATACAAAATGTTTTATGCAAAGCTACTACAATAATCAGCGTTTGTCATAAGATTTTCGCAGTTGTTGCACTGTACAACCGGAACTGTACAAGTCCGGATATGACGCAGGAAACACATCTGGCCATTCCAACGTCATATCCAGGAAGGTGGGAGTAGCTTCCCTTTCACTTCCGCTTTAAAGCACGCACTGGCCCCGCCAACTCGGTTATTATGCCTCTCGTCTAGACATACATGACGTTAACCACCATTACATCATACCCGTTCCAGACTAAATGCTCGTCAAGCAAGATGATACAAAGGGTATATTACTGTGTAGGTCTAGTCCGGTAACACCCCTCCCCTTACTTTTTCTTTTTGCATCTCATATACATTTTGTGTTAAATCACGAAATAATAGCATGCAGTGGCAACGGTCTATTCTGGTTTTTAACATTCAATTGTCTAGATAACTACCGTCCGTTTCGGCCGTTAGATCGCGTCATGAGCCTGTATACTGAGTCTTTATAGAACCAGCATGGCGTCTCAGAGAGCTTTTTTGTACCTTTTACACCCACGGGACAGAACATTAAAAGATTGGTCTTTCTTTTTAGTTGGTTTTTTTTTTTGTGTTCATGGGGTCATTTCCGAAATGTTCTTACTGAGACAAAAATCTATAACGACTGGAGAAATCGAAACTGGGAAGCAGGGGAGGAAGGAGATTGAGAGAGACCTGAGAGAAGGAAAGAAAGGAGGTAGGAATGAGTGAGAGAGAGAAAGAGAGAGAGAAGGAGAGAGAGAAAGAGAGACAGAGGAGGAGAAGTGACGGTAATGCTTTGGTTTTGTTTGGAGTGTGTACGTGTGAGGGTGATGGTTGTAGGTGTATGAGGGTGGAAAAGAGGAGGAAGAGGTTGATTGGGGTGGGGGAGGGGAGGGAAGTTGTCTGGGTCCCAAACAGAACATTGTGTGTTACAGTGCGGTTTAACCAGCATCTCTTGGCGGCGTCCAGAATGGATCTACTGAGGATAATATCGGAGCAATGGCAAAGACTGTTTGAATGAGACAAGAAAGGTGCTTGTCCGACCGGGACTCAAAGCGATATTATAATCATGTATTGATACTGCGGCCTTTTGAACCACGGAAAAGACCTGTAATGGAATGGAGAGAGAGAGAGAGAGAGAGAGAGAGAGAGAGAGAGAGAGAGAGAGAAGATGAATGAGGTGTAATGTGCTAGATATGAACCTAATACATCTTATGCTTTTGTTGAGATGTAGGAGAATAAGAAGAAAAGAGAGAGGGGAAGGGATAGACAGCCGGACAAACAGATAGACATAGACAGCAGGCGAAAGGGATGAAATGTACAAAATGAGGTCTGAAAACACACACACACACACACACACACACACACACACACACACACACACACACACACACACACACACACACACACACACACACACACGAGATGAAATGTACAGTATGAGGTCCCAATACTTCATAGTTTTGAATTTCTTAAAGGTCACGTAGGTCGGTGCAGCTTCCTGGCGTCAGATGATTGCAATCAATTTCGCAACAACAGTCTGACATTAGAGTTTCATATCAAAAGAATATAATCCGATTTTTCATATGTTTCAGGAATGCTCCCTCCCCTTCAGCCCAGAAAAGAAACAGTTTTTGCTTTAATATATTGAACATACGGTTTTAATGAACAGGAATATCTATTTTATTATTTATGATCGACACGAGATCCAGATCACCGGATGTGCAATGTTTGAAAATATAAATCCATTCTAACAACTATATGTATATGTGGGTATATGGATCTTTTAGCAACAGTAAATAAATCCCTCCATAGTGCTCCTAGAGTGATAATAGCTGTTAAATTACAGCGCACAATTTGAACATTACTTTGAAGCCCATTTCACTTGCTTGTTTGCAATGGTTAGTTGTGACGTCATAATGCGCAGTATGCATGCTGTGTATAGAAATGATACCCGCCATTATTAGTTATTTTGACACATACAGAACACAGTGAGTGAACAAAGGGCAGTTATTTTTGCCCGTCATGTGGTTTTTCGTACCTAACTTTCGCGCCATTGTAATTCTCCAGACTTTGCTGACACCTGCTAAGCAGGATATCCGTTCAGACATCCTAACCCAGACTGCTCCGTCGCTTGTATTCGAATAAGCTTACTTTCTGCACACACTACGTACTACCTACATTACGTACTATACGTAGTCTTTTAAGAAGATCGTAAGTGAACCCCGATCCTGTGTAAGTATAAAAGCACTATGGCAGAACTGTGGTTACTCCCGGGACAGATTTTCCATGGAGATACATTTCATTTGATACCCTCCCCCCTCTACAGCACCTCTCTGTTGGTGAGCAAGGGTAACAAAGATTGTGCTGTTTGAAAAAAAAAATGATGTTTACAAAAGCGACCGGCAAAAACGTAATATTGCACTAAAAAGCACTAGATACATACCTATTGACAAATATAATACATGTAATAACAAAGTATTGAATTGGATCCTAGAATGAATCTACAAGTCGCTTTCAAATACAATGAGCGGCGAAGTCTGGATTTGAATTCCCTGAGGGCATCAGCAGTGGCGAATCCTAACATGTCCATAATGTCCGTCACATCAAAGTCTCGTGTGTTCATAGTAGCTTACATCAGAAGTGTGTCTCTTCATATCTGAAAACAATTGTTGCGTTACAGAGGGGGATTGTTTTCGTTCTTACCGCTTTAGAAATTAGAGCAGTACTTAAGTTAAAAATAATTTCAAAGTAACTTTAACATTTCTATACAAGGGATATGTGCAGAACAAGTTGACATTTAAAGCTTTTATTCAAACGTCTGTCATCGGAAGAGCCTGTCCTATTATTCCCGGTCCAGTAATTTGAGCAACAGAATGCAAATATATCTGTTAAGTTTTAGGAGATGTGAGATAGCAATTTTATATATTCATGTCAGTCTCGCCGTCTCTTATAACATTGTGAACTTAATGCCTTCTGGATTAGAAATGATGTTGTTTTTTTTCTTTAATATTTTGGTGTTTATTGTGGCAAGAAGGTTAAGGCGTTGGACTCAAGATCATGTTGTAAATGCCTTGGGAAAGCATTTTATTCATTTTTTTTTTCGATTCACCCCACTGGAGAATCGGTACCTGGCTATAGGAAGTGGAAAATATTGCCAGAATGCTAGTGATCAGAGCCTATAAATGACAGCAGCATTGTATACTCCCAAGGAAGTTGAGAACATACTAGAGTGATTAGGCTTGGTAGGGTAATAGCAATTTGAAGTCACGTAAGCTGGCATTATCCTGGATACGAGACTTATTAATTGCAGTACTGTTCTTGGCGCGTTATAAAGCGGAGTAAATTATGCAAACATTTTTTGAAAAGTTGGATAACATGTCGTATTGTAAGACATACGTTTCCAAAGTCATGCACCGACATTTAAGTAGGCTATAGTTCCTGCGTATTCTCCATAAATGAAATTCACAGACTCAGTACATGAGATCGTCCAGAGCCGTTTTAATGGGTCATTTTCCTGAAATTAACCCCTTTGAATCCGCTGTGTGACGTTCCAGACATTAAGGTATACATGCTGTTTTTCACCCTATCCTATCGTAACTTTAAATATTTATAGCGTATCTGTTTTATACATTCATGACAAAAAATTCAACCTTAGGGTTTCCAGGAGTATTTAGCCTTGTCATGCGAAATTAGGCGCCCCACATCTGGCGGAGAAGTGAAATCAGTATGCCTAAAGACCAATAAATGCTTGCAAGGCTAACGTGCATTAAGAGTATTTTGCTCGTTTGCTTTGTTAATTTCAAGACGTACGTAATGTTATAGTTTGAATGTGCTAGAAAAATATTTGTGATATCTCCGAGAATAATCATATACAAACACAAGCCTCGGCAGTTAATAGAAAGTTTGCAGTTGATTCTCAGCAATACAAAGCCAAATAGCAGAAACCAGCCATATGGCCTTTTCACCGAGAGTGTACTTCAAGAGTTACTGTTCTTTGCATTTGAGGGAAATGACTCATTAACATAATGAGACATAACTTCAGCCAAAAAAACCCAAAACTTTACGATTTTGAGCTCATACACGAATTCCGGTGCTGTCGTCAGAATGAGCCTAAACTTGAGTACACCATGTTCCCAAAAGTCTGAAGTAGTGATACAATTCGTATAGTGACATACGACCTTATAGATCAACACGAAGGCGACAAAGGTAGCTCGCCACCTATGTCGTGACAAAGCACGTTCCAGTTAAAGTGCGAACATTTCACAGACTAGGCTTAGACTTTGTGTCAAGATGCTGAAGAAGGAAGAATTAGGGCATTGATTATTGTCTTTAAGTCTTTTAGGGACGGTTTTTTTTTCCACGAGCTGGGTTAAAATATTCAGCTTTTGTCTTGGAACCAGAACGGATTTTTTGTTTGTTTTGTTTTAAGACAGGACGCCAACTCTTAAAACATACATTTTGTCAAGATGACAGGTTCAAGAAGAATTGCAGGCAAGCTTTATATTCATTTTTATAATGGCAGAAACCTGGATTCTAGCACCATCAGGAGAGTGAGAGTAGGGACTTTCTTTTCATGTCATAGAGAAGAAATTGGCGCGCAAAAAGAAAACAACCACTAACTAAGATACCTTGGAGAGAGAAAGAGAGAGAGAGAAAGAAAGAAAAAGAGAGAGAGAGAGAGAGAGATATGATCCTTGTCTTCCGAAACGTGGAAGCAAGTGAATAGATCTGTAAGTTTTCCTGAGATGAGAGATGATTTTCTTTCGTCCGTGAAGAGAAAGAAATACGCCCAAACAACGCTTTAAGAGAGTTAAAAGAAAGAGAGAGAGAGAGAGAGGGAGACAGAGAGACAGAGAGGGAAGGAAGATTCTCGTCTTTAAAAGAGAGAAGCAAGTGAAGTAACCAGGAAATGTCGTGAGAGAAACTTCTTATTTTTTTCCTTCACGTAAAGAGAATAAAAATAGGCTCAAGAGTAGTCCAACACTTTGAGAGAGAGAGAGAGAGAGAGAGAGAGAGAGAGAGAGAGAGAGAGAGAATATCACCCACTAAAGCGGGAGATACGATGACAAAGAAATTGAACATCCGTCCAGGACCGGATGCTGGCCTGTCTTTGATGTCCCTCAGTTTTCTTGTTTGTGTCTATAGGACATGAAAGTCGGCAGTAATTGTCTCTACATTACTGTACCCGTACAACTTCGTGGATGTCAAACAATGGATTGACTTAATTATGTTTCTAATCTACGGCTGTTGTCCTGGAAGGAACTTGACTTGGCTCTTCCTTAATCATCATGTGCATTGTCAGGAACATCAGAAGTGACGAAAAAGATAATGCCATTTCTCTTTATAGACTGTGCACGACTCCATAAACCGTATTTTCTTCGATAGATTATTTGAACCCAACAGTGGATGTTACTCGTTGTTGTTAGAAGGGCTCTTTCCTGTAGGACAAGGTTGCTTTGTCAGCGTTAAAGATTACAAAGTCAAGAATGGCTGATAAAAGTTTAGAGTGGTCGGAAATGCTGATATTGTCTAGAATGGCTGTTAACATCTAGGATGGCTGACAATGATTGGAATGACTGATAACATCTAGGATGGATGATAGTATCTGGAATGGTTGATTATGTCTAGAATGGATGATACCGTCTAGAATAGATGATAATATCAAGAATGGTTCATAATTTCACGAATAACTGATGATATCAAGAATGGCTGATAACATCTAGGACTAATGATAACGCATGGAATGGCTGGAGACGCATATTTTGGAACAAGTCAAAGCTGTACTTGATGCGGATGAAGCAGGGAGAATAGTTGTGAGGTAGCCGCAGAATTTAAAGATAAAAATACTAATCCCTATGATTGGCGTCAATGAAAGAGACCATGTGAACCACATTGCTTTTCTCCGTCGCATCTGTGGCAATTAGTGTGAATCACTTGGTTTTGAGAGTATGGGTCTTCTGTCGAGAATGGCGTTTTGCAACTTCCGAGAAACAACGATTAGTGTTCCTGTAGTTTTTTTCTTTAAAATCTGTAGTGGTAGCTGCCATTACTTGCGGTCTGCCATTTTTTCTTCTGTCTGTTGACCTCTCTTTTCTTTCTTTCTTTCTTTCTTTCTTTCTTTCTTTCTTTCTTTCTTTCTTTCTTTCTTTCTTTCTTTCTTTCTTTCTTTCTTTCTTTCTTTCTTTCTTTCTTTCTTTCCCTGTGTATGTCTTGACTTCCCCAGGAACGAATCTCCGCCATGTGTAGAGGTCCTCAACAGCTACTTACTGGTACTCAGGTCCAGTGATGCACGCGCTCCGGTTTAAGTTAGTGGAGTGCTTGTATATACTTGTCTCACCTCCGATATCACCCTTAGAATAAGAAATCTACAGGAAGAACCAATAACTATTTCCCAGATGTCGCGAAACGCCGTCATTGGCTGGAGACGCATATTCTCAAAACGCAACGTTTATCATGCAGCATCACACATTCTTGCAGGCAACAAGCAAGGATGACGTAAACACGCTGGATAAAAACACTGTGACTGTGATTCACATGGAGGCGTAAGGGATCTGTGTCAGTGACAATCATTTACTGAATTCTTGCTTCTATAGTTTTTCTTCTTCTTCCTATCATCATTTTGCATTTCTCGCCGTTGTTAAGAGCGAAACTTAGGAGAAAAAGTCAATCAAAAAAAAAAAAAAGCTCCGAAAACAAGAAGAATTTTTAAGCGAGTATCAGGTTATGGGCGAACCACTGTTTTGCATGCATTGCTCACACTTAATGTGGTTTAAGTTTAAGATTCAGATCTTAAAATCTGCGAGGCATTATAGATGGAACGGCCTGCTTGTGCTCTACATCTTTGTAAATCAAACTTCATGATATATTCTGTAATATCCAGACCTTACTATAACCATATTACATTAGAGTTCAGACAGATTGTTTAGTATCTATCACCATTTATTAATTTGTTGGTGGCTACCTTGAAGTGTCATTCATTCAATCTGAGTGTTTTTTTTCTTGTGTTGAGGTATTGTTCCCGGCATCCTTAAGAGTACCGGCCATGATCAGCAGCATTCTCGTTGACTTTGTAGCTAGGTTTCCTGTAGTCGAGTTTAAGTGGTCTCGAGCACCTATGATCTGGCTAAAACACTCACTGTGTCAGACCATATTCATACGCACATTTATAAAGTCCACCCTACCCCGTTTCTTGGGCCCTGTCAGCCTATTTTGGGTTAGGGGTGGGGNTTTTTTGAATGGATTTTATGCGGGAAGGTGGTGGGAGGGGGTGGGGGAGGGTATAAGCATGTAAAAACGACCTGCGATCTAGAAAAGATATCCAGTTTAACATTTTTAGGCAGAATTTTTCCGTAATTTCAAGAAATCAAATTCTGCAAAGCTTAGGAGGAAGATTATCTCGGATCTTATCTGCTTAAAAAAATTGGTATGAAGTCAGCTGTAGGCGATAACCTAAATTTTTTTCTCCAGCTAAAACAGGATAAATATAAATACTTTAATTTCCATGGAAAAGAAAATAAATTTCCAAATCACGTAAGACTTATGTAAAATGTGCTTTGAAAATGAAAGAGCCAAGAAGAAAAAATAAAAAGTGCCACAGGAGTAATGTTATACATGAGCATGAGCTTTCCACATGTGGGTGGCCAAGGCTTTTTTGTGTGCTTATATTTGTTCATTTGTTTGTGTGCTCCCCGTACCTGGCGTGACATTTTCAGACTTGTGTTTCTTTATGATTACATAACCGGGAGCAGGCTTTCCCTCCTGTCGCGCGCGAGAATTTATGCTTTTGGTTATCTGCTCTTTATCATGTATGACAGATAGATTACTCACCCCTTAATTCTATGTACATCCGTTGTTGTTATTTGCCGTGAGTGCATTCTCGGCTGCGGTATGTAAAGATGGCTGCCATCTGTTAAATGATTCCGCACAATTACTTCGCTCTCCACCGACCATATTGCGTTGGCATTTTTGACTGTTTGGGCGTTAGCGTTGCCATGAGCTTGTGTGCATGTTAAATCATCATATTTGTCCTCCTTGATTTATAGCATCGTATTTCATAAATGTGATCCAATGCAGGTTTTCGGACAATTTTGTTCAGGGTTCAGAATTTCGGGGCGCCGTGGCAGAAAAAAAAACAACAACAAACACTTTGGGGAATAAAATACCCCTACCGTGATACGGGACAGAAGTGTACCATTATGCTTGGAAAAATGCAATCCTCGTCCAGGAGAAGCAAAAACTAGTGAGCCTAGGAATTTTGTATTGCCCCCAGGAAAAAAAAAAGACTGCTCTGGATATTGGAGAGTAACAACCAGCTCATGAGTACATTAAGACTTTCATACGGAGGAACCGTATACTTGTTTTAAAAAATCCCTATAGATTAAAGATATGTGAGTGTTTTTTTCCTCTTACACCGCTACTCTTGACAGTGTCTATCTAATCATGAACAAGCTCAGAATGGAAACGGGTGTCAGTTAAGTGAGGAATTAAATTTCTATGATTAAAATAAAAATCCAGATCTTCTTCATCAAGCGAAACTAACAACATTTCTTGGTTTGTTTGGAAATCTCCTAATAGGATAGCCTCTTGTAGGGAACCGTAAATATGGCCAAATAACCATCCAACTTAATACCAGTAACAAGGCTGTACATGATCCCGGGTTTCTCATAACTTCGTACGTATGGAATACGAGGTTATAACGACATTGGCGATATGTGAGAGTTTGTATATCCCGCATGGGAAGCAAAGGGGCGTTAAAATGTGTTGTTGTTTGAGGCGATCTGTTATTATCGCTGCATTGCACAGCGTGCAACTTTCATTATTTGAAATACGACGTTTTGTAAAAACACGCGCGATATGTGAGAGTTTGTGTGTTCCGCATAGCGGACTTCAAGTTAGATGAGGGATAAAAAAAACACTGTTGTTGTTTGCGATGAGGGGATGAGGCGGTCTGTTAATTATCGGTGCAATGAATAGAGCGTATCTTTCATTTCCTTATCTCTTTCCGCCCTCCTTCTCCTGACATTGAGAGAGTGGGATGGCATTCACAAATATCGGTTGAAGAAGAGGGCTGTGGAAAGAGGGAATAGGGCAGGGGAAACATTAGAGACATAATGTTTTACTATGGTATTTTTTAATGGTTGCATTAGCCGTAGTACGCATGCGCACACGGCATTTGTGTTGTCTTAATCTCGGCAGTATCTCCAGACTTTCCCACCTACTGTTTGGTTTGGGCTCTAGCGAAAGCGCACAGACGAGCGGTCCATGACAATTTAGAGCTTGCGCATTAACGATGGCATCTCTTACAATCTTAAAAATTTCCTTAGTAGATCGGTGCTCAGTGTACCCTTAGTGGCATTTAACATGCAGAGCTAATGTAGATCTAACGGTGGTAAGAGATCCTATTGTTATTGCGCAACCTCTCAGATGATAACGCCTAGAAACTGTCCCAAGGTGGCTTTTTCTTTCTGAACCCTACACCTAACCCTTCCTGTAAGCCTGAACCAAACACACAAATTATTGGAAGGGTCCCGGGATAATTTCATCTCTACTCCATGAACGTATCTCGCGTCGAGCATGCACTTAAAAAACCCAATGAGATGCTGGAAACGTAATCACTCCATTCATCTCGGACTGCCATCTTGATGGAGCAATCAAAGAAATAAAAATAATAAGTTGATGACGTCATTGCTTTGGCCATTTTTTATCTGTGGAGGAAGTGAGCCAGTGTGACCGGGAAAGGTTTTTGCAACGGATTCTAGAGATGGTGTCCCTTCAGTTCAGCCTGCAGAAGGGCCTCGCGAACTCGAAAGTCAGAAGACCGGTTCATAATTTCGAGCAGACCATATTTATGAAGTGTTCGAGGTAGTTAGTAAACTTTGATAGAAATAATAGGAGACTTGCTAGTTTTCTTTTGCATATGAGTGGGTAGGTATATTCTCCATTTTATTTTTAACTGTTAATGGGCAGGAATGTGAGCCCGATCTGATAATTTCTGGAAGATGTTTCATATTATCTTTGGAAGTTTGCCACCAGGGAATTTTACCAAATTACTGTGAAAGATCGATTTTAAGAAAAAGGGCCGAAAATAACCGAACACTTGAAAATTACCTGTCCCTACCGGGAATCGAACCCAGGGTCTCTCAGCTTGCAAATTTGAACGTCCTACCACTACACCACAGGGAGTCTAACTTTACAGCAATCTAAATCGTATATACCTACTGCCGGAATCGTTCCTCACAGGCGACGTATAACCCCTAGTTTCCTGTGTCCCTAACACATTTCTCAACTGCTCACACTTTGTATATTTGATCCCGACGTTCCTCTTAATACAGCTTCCATCAGGCATCCAGGTGGATAACTTTGAGACCTCGCGATAAATACCCAAGGAGAAATCCATCTTAGCAGAAATCAAACCGGGGACCTATCGCACCAAGAGACAGGAACTCTTGTTTTTGTGTAAACAGTACAGTATGCAAAGGAAAAAAGATGGCTTGAGAAGTATGTGAAGACACACCCAGATGTTTAAAAAAATGTGCTCTGTTTAATTCAGCTTATCCCAAAACAATGTGAAATACTGTCAAATTTGTCAAAGCCAAAGCCATACGTGCTTCATGAATCTCCCTCACCCCACCCACCCCCACTCC
>JAWQUT010000156.1:1067859-1081087 GCA_033807755.1 Ellobium chinense
CCTAGTTTTGAAAAAGATATGTTACAATACATGAAATCCCAACTTGAGCTCCCCAAACCATTATTATCAGTATGAATTTTTCTGCAGCGATATAGAACGTATTTGATCTCTGTATGTTTAAATATTTGTCTCGTAAAGCTGTTCCTACATATATCCGTCTGATTGTCTGTTCATTTTTCTGTCCGTTCATCTGATTGTCTGTCCATATGTCTGCTGATACACTGTCCAAGAGTAGTTATGTATCCGTATTTTGTAACGATTTTTACTGTGGAAATAAAAATGTGTGAATCTGTATCTAAAATCTAGGTTGCTCAAACTGTTTATTACATTTGTTATGTGGTGGGTTTTCAGTTTGAATTTGAATTTACTTATTTGAACCTGGATTACGAACATGATAACATATGGGTAATCAAACATCAGTATGCGTGGCAAATACAAAGGCAGACAAAACAACATAACTGCATGGAATACCCAAGGTTTTAGATTGCATGATCTAAACTGTAAAAAGTCTGTTTGAACTACTTAATAAAATTTTATTCCAGAACCAGAGGAACATTCCAAGATGGCCAAAGCTAGTCGATAGGTCTGGTGCTACTACTTGCTTAGATTGTATATTGTTTACAGTGGGGGTCCTTCATTTAGGTTTTTCACAATTTCAGATAGGATGGAAAAGACGTTAACATTTGGTCTCTTTTGCAGACCATAGACCTGCACAAATGAAATCTGCTGAAGCCATAGAGAAACACTGTCGGAAACTTGTTTTTTTTTTTTACAAATTGAGAACGAATTTCACCATTTTTACGGCATGGTTTCATTTTATACGATTATTTCCACGCAATCTCTTCAAAGGACAAATTTAATACTCTGCTGTTCTTGACTCTGACAGACAGTCTAATTTTTGTTGTGACCAATTATTCTCTGCAACCTCTAGTGTACGGAGTTGGGATCAGGGTTTGGTATTGTGTGTGTACGGGAGGAGGAAGTCGAGAGGCGAGAGAGCATCATTAGTTTATCATTAGGAACAGAGATTGACAGATTTGGGGTAATGGTGCGGAAGGAAGCAGAGTCAAGAGTAATAATAGGCGAGCAGTGACAATAGGCGCCACCGTTTAACTGTCATTTGGTTGCAGCATATGGTAATATCGTGCGTGTTTGCGTAAAAGGTCATATTTCACAATTTAGCTCAGATGTAAAATTTGTGTTCACTTTAGGCTGGTTCTGCGAAACTCAAACTCTTTGGAATGCAACCTGAGAAATCAGGCTCCTTTGCACTACTCAAAATACACAATCGCGTTTTTCTCCAAACTCCATTTATGTGGAATACAGCCTTTGTACGACCACAATGACAATATGATTGTTACTGAAGGTCATCAACTGTTGTTCTTTAATGGGTGGGACTGTACTCGGTCAGGAAGTATGGTGGGGATCAACGCGTGCAGGTACTCGGTCTAGTGGTCTTCGTGGGTATCCACTCCTGCAAATACTTGGGTTAGGGGTACTTGTGAGGATCGGGCAGTCATTGGATTCTAATTTTGATCTACTGTGTTTCTCCCAAGCTATCTATTTATGGTAATGACTGTTCCATGCTGGAAATGAATTATATGTTTCACGGAAGGGAAATGGTTTCAGAACTTCCTCCTCTCTCTCTCTCTCTCACACACACTCTTTCCACTAGGGCACCCATTCAGTCATTATGCAAAACGAATACAAAGAAAGAGGATCGAAGTGGCTAGGAATCGAGTAATGAATGGTGTCTCGAGTTCCACCTTGAGTATTCGTAGGAAAGAGTGGTAATGTATTCGGAAAGCGCCTAAACCTCCCGAGCCATGGAGAGAAGAGAAAAATGTCATTAGAGGAGAGGGAGAAAGAGAGAAGAGAGGGATAAGGAATGCAGCGAGCGATCTCTCATTGGTGCAGAAAGAACACCTCAAACCTCCAAGAGAATAACGTGAACATAGAAAGACGTTTGGTGGAGAGCAGTTCGCAGGAAATATTCCAGACGCTCGTAGCCGTAGACAAAAATAAAAGTCGCCATACAAAAATAATGCAGGCATTAATAAGCTGAGGTGGAATTGGGAAAGAAGGGCCAGTTTATATTGGGTAAGTGCCTTAGACGTGCATGTCCGGGCAAGGGCTGAGTTGAGTCAGTAGTAACATTCAGATTTATACTAGAGGGAGCATGAAAATGTGACGAAAGGAAGAAGATAAGTGATTGAGGATGAATATTCAGGAAGGGGTGAGTGAGTGAATCAGTGTGTGCTTGTGTGAGTGAGTGAGCGAGTGAGTGAGTGAGTGAGTGAGCGAGTGAGTGAGACTTTCTTGACTGACTGACAGACTGACTGACTTACTGACTGACTGACTGGCTGACTCAAAGTGAGTGAGTGAGTGAGAGAGCGAGTGAAGAACGAATAAAGAAATTATAATTGCGAAGGACTCACCGTGCCAACGGCCAAGCAAGCAGGAACAAAATTGCCGTCGCTTGTAGATACATTTTCTAGAGACGAGATCACATCTGCTTTGTTACAAACACGGGGCCCGTGCCCGACGGAGCGTCCATAACTCGAAAGTTATGAGCAATGCAAAATGTCGTAATATTCCTTTTGGACACAAAGATCGTCATTATGTCCTAGCGTCTTACTCAAATCATCTTGGAGTACAAGCTTGCCTTCATTCTGGCCCATTAAGAGATAAACATTGAAACAGGGCCAAGAAATAAAAGGTTCCCCGGCGGACTAGAAACATCAAAGCGTTTGGAAATTGGCTCTGTAGGTCTAGACCATTAGACGATGCATTTATTGCATTGTGTCTTTACTGTTTTCTTTTTTAAATAAACCTTTAAATTATTCAGCTGGAACAGCTGCACTTTTGAAGTTGCCCGGGAGCATCGCCTGTGTCTTTTAATGCTGAGGAAACGCTTTGTCGATAAGTTATTTTGCTAAGGACAAAGTTTCAAAGTTAAATCCATTGTCATGTGCAAGAACTAAAGAAGAACTGAAGCGCATGAAAAGAAAGACGAATACTTGTTTACCAACATTGCTAATGGCAACAGAAGAGTGCATGGTGACATACGATCATCCGCTGAAAGTGCAGGGCAGTCCTTTAGAAGTAAAATTGTGATTATTAATTCCGGAATTAGTGGACTACCTGCTCCTTACCCATGGAGGCACTGTGACGTCATTTTTGCACTTAGTTTCCAGTCCTCATGCATGAAGGCGCCTTTTTGCTGTATGTCTAACGTCCTCTTTCATGGATGCACGACACTGTGACAGCCTTTTACGGTTAGTCTGCTGTTCTTACTCATGAACACACTGTGACGTCTTGTTTGGAATTGGACTAACGTTCTCTTTCATTGGCGCTTTCTGACGTATGTTTATTGTTTTCATAGTTTCATAGTTTCATAAGAATGCATATGCTACTCTTGAGAGCATAAACATAAGAGCGTATCAGGTTTGGGAGGCCTTTTCCTGATTTAAAAACAAAAGCTTGTGATCTGAGTTGTCTCCTAACTTCATATTAGTGGATATTACACCACTGAAAATCAACACGGACAGGAAGAATCGAATGGGACACTTTAATTAAGGTCAGTCCAGTACATCACGTCATGATCATAAAGCCAGCAGGAACCAGAAGAGACGACTGTATATATAAACCAGGAAGTAGAAGTGCACGTATGTGAGACGGTTGTGTCGAGGATTATGATTCGTTGCTGCGATCTGAAATACGCGCATCCATTGGATGAAGCAGGTTTATCACTTCCGCGTTGAAATATGAATTAATAGTTACCCGCGAAGTATATATAATAAACTTGCTCAAATATTAATTCCGTGATACGTGAGCTTGACTGTTAATGTTAAATCTGTTTATATGATTCAGAAAGTCGTAGCACATCATTAGAAGGATTATTTTACGCTAGTGATGGTTGGTTGGCTCTTAATAAGTCACTAATCCGCCAATGTCTATTCCGAAATATATCTGTGTCTCATCTGACAGGAAGGGATATCGGTCAAGCCAACAAGTAACTAAATAACAAGAACTTTGGAATGAAAAAAACTCACGATTTTTATCAAACCAAACAAAAATCGTGAACTGTTTATGAAACGAATTTTGGATCTTTTCTGTCAGCCCTCCCGACCTCTTCCCCCCCCNTGTCTCTTATACACATCTCCTAATAAAAGATAGAGTTCCTAGCCGGGTGTATGCTGTGTAGTCTAATCAGACACGCTTTAATAGATAATTCAAGTATCACAAAGAAGTTATGAGTTCAAAGGTCATAATGAAATAACTTACGAGGGCCTGAAAATTGCCTGATTGCAAATTACGAAGTAATAAATCCATACCGATTAGAAAATGTCACTCCATTTTCAATATAGCGTGATTTAATGTTTACAGCACACCTTGTAATTAAGGTTTTCAGAGAAAATATTCTCTTTGATGATTAGATAATTAAGAAAGCGATAAACACATGCAGGAAAGCACACTACATTTTAATAGCAAAAGACCGTAATAATTCATTTTTTAAAATGTCTAAACAATGCAAAAAAAACATTGCTATTTGCCTTAATCCTTCTCGTATACGGGTATAATAAACACAAACAGACTACCTGTCTTATTTATTAATATCAGCATCTACACTTTAAGACGATCGCTGCAGAGTACTGTGCATCTGTTGGTCTGTCCAGAGTGCAAGGATGTCGCTGCTGCTAACTAATAACCAATAATCCAACACGAATCCAGTTCATCGAAGGTCCCAAGTTTAAACGTAAAAGTCCGAAATAAAAACTCTATTTGGATGTGGATATGCGGTCTTTTAATTTGAAATTCTACCACAGTTGATGAATTCCCATCCTTTGGTCGCTTCTCAGGACACGCCTAGTTACTGTCCTGCTATGGGGAAGAACTATGACTTGGCCCCAGGGTTGGACAAGTTCACCAAAACGGTCAGCTGAGATCTAGTTCGATTCACTAAGAGCAAAACGCCTAATAGCAAGTTAACATAGTTTGATGAAAACCCAGCAGTTCTCAGATGAGATTAGTCCCCATTGATTTTGAAACTAGCGCTCGGTTCTGATTTTCGAGGGAGATGTAAATTAAAATGAAATTCGGGTAGAAAATTAAAGTTCAGATCAAGTACCCAAATTAAGTACAGTTCAGATCCGGATCAGTTCATCCAAAATAACTATTTAAGCTCAGATCAAGTTAACGTCAACTGACTGTAAGTGCACATCGTGCGTTCATATGATCTCAGTTCTGCCCAATCCTGCATGTCTTGTCAAGAAAATACAGAAATATTTTCGTTAATGTTTGATAATTATAAGCTGTTATAATCTCTGTAAGGTGATGTCTGTCTGAAATGTTTCCATAACCTAACAATCTCCATTTTTGTGTAGCTACGCGATGAATTGCAAGATAGCTTCAGTCTGAATAATATTATGACAAGATTTCAGCCGCACAATTTACACACTATTCTTTCACGTCACGAAGGTAACTTTGCTGTGCGAAGGGTCGATTTACAACTGAAGATAAGATACTATTATTATGTATGATATATATGCATATATGTCTTTAGTATAGGATAGGATAGGATAGGATAGGATAGGATAGGATAGGATAGGATAGGATAGGATAGCATAGCATAGGATAGCATAGGATAGGATATGTATAACTTTATTATCTATAAGATGGAAAATTGACTTGCTTTCAGTATACATGTACACAGTATAATAATAGTCTAGCAGTAATAATATGAGATCACGAAAGAACAGGGTATCATAGTGCAGACCTGAAGATTTGTTGGAGGCTCGATTGTGAAAACTTTCCTACAGCTTACATTCCGATGAACGGTGGTACCCGGGGTGCAGGAAACGTGAGTAACCTAATGTTGAGCTGGAGAGGATCACGTAAACACCGGAGATGAGTAAACTAGATGGCATTACGATGTTAACATTAGCATTTAGCAGTTAGTAGTGCTTAGCCTCCCATTAACGTTGTTACAGTATTTTTCACTACACAAGTTTGCACTCTGCCCGCACTTGGTGACAGCATTAAAGTAGGTGATAAATAACGCACTATAGATAACAAGATCAGCACTGCAGTACTATTTAAGAGTTGAGGGAGGGGGGCAATTTCATATCCCCATGACTGAAAAATTATTTTTCTTTCGTTGTCAACACATAGCCATTATTTAACTCCTCGTGAAATATCCAAAAGGGTCAGAAGATAATTGATATTTTGTCCTTGCTATGGTCTTGAAAATACTGGAGTCTGCATTGCCGTATCCGCTTACAGCGCAAGCCGCGCAACTACTGCTAGAGTGTCATTTTCTTTTCTAGGGCGAGAAGCAAGAAAGCGATAACATAGCTCACCGTAAGCACTGTTGGCTTCAAGCACTAGCCATCTATTGCCCCTTCTGTAGATGATTCTGTGCTCTGACTAGACTGGATTCTCTTTGCCATTTAAAACTGCGAGAATATTCTGAAAGCGAGGCAATGTCTTTCTGTTCTGTGCTCATTTTATGGCTGGTCATTTTACCCGTTTTTTGTTTATTTCATAGCTTTGAATGAGGATTACAATATGGTGGATGCACTTTCTTCGGCTAGATCAACCTCAGATATTTTAGACATGAAATAATCGTATTGTCTGTCTCGTCCTCTCAGCTCAGACATTTTATTCGTGTATAGGCAATTGGTTCACAAATCACAGAGACCATTGCATGATGCATGAGACAGCTAATGGCTGTGGTATTTTCAGATCAACGATCAACTTTTTATTACCTGTTTTCTATTATCGAACCAGTCTAGATATTTTTTAACTCCCATGGGTTTTCCGTTTGATGGATATATGTACACTGTTATAGAAAAGTGCATATTTTTATGAATCATACATTTTATTAGATTAAGGAAGAGAGAGAGGCAAAAACAGCGGGTCAGAGATGGGAACAGATCAGTCACATTTTGGACATGTTCTACGTGGGCAGTCGAACCTAGACCATCAATAGTCTATACCGCTAAACGAGTGGCTTGTAGATTTTGGCTTATTTTTTGTTGTTGTTGTGTAAGTCCCTAGTGGACTGTCTGCAGTTTATGACCTGTAAACCTCCAAAACGTATTTTATGTCTCTATCTACTCGAAGTAATGAACAATCAGGGACATTGTAGAAATGTAATGACTATGCGATATGTATTATCTCTGAGAGCAGAGTGCCCTTTCATAGACTTTCATAGAACCGAAAAATACATTTCTGGGGCCAGATTCATTTATTCATTCAATCATTCATTCATTCATTCATTCCAGTCTCCCCCAAAAAAGGCGACCGCCCTTTCCGGAGACTCAGCAGCCAGGTAATGGTCCTTTCCGACGATATGTAATCCCATAATACACAATTGCCCTGTTTGGCGACTTCCAACTTTCCAAAACTCCAAAATGAGCTTCCTACATAAAGAAAATTAGGGTTTGGTTTTTTTTAAACCTTGCTTCGGGGCTGGGAAGAGGGCGGGGGCGGAGAGGAGAAGGGGGAGGGGTCTTATTTCATTTGTAGCATGATTCCAGGTGGAGGAAAAAAATTGAAGTCGAATATTCAGAATACGTTCGCGTCCTTAAGCTTGTTTTTAAAGTTATATGGTCAAAATTATGGCGATGTCTTTTGTGTTGACCCAAACTTTACGCAACGCTCTCCGGTTCAAAATATGCACTTTATTAAGATGTGCAAACTCAAGATTATTTTGTCACTTGGAGAAATTCAGAGGTGCTCTTTCGTCTTTCTGATATGTTCCCTGAGGGAAACACGCGCCTATATAAATATATGATTAACTAATATCAGTGCTGATGCAGTGGTGTCGACTTCAGTGGTTAAATAGCGTTGGGAGAATCATAGACAGGAGCCAAAATTCAAAAGTTGTCAACTCATTGATCCCGAGCCCTATGTACCTTAAACCATTTTAGCATTTTAGAACATCTATGTACACCTGTTCTAAGACCGAAAGTCACTCAGTAGCTATGTACGCTGATGTGTAATGAGTGTCATTTCACTTGAATAGAAGCATCCAATATCACATATATCAAAAAAAAAAGAAGAAGAAAAACGCACCCACCTGGTATTGGATCTATTGTATTAAGATATTGTGACGCTCATATTGTGAACAGTTATGTGTCTATGAGAAAATGAGGCAAGCTATCCAAATTTAAAGCAATTTAGATTTTGTTTCTGTTTTTTAGGTTCATGCACTTAGTAATGGTCACTATCTTATTGTCTTTGCTGTTTAATTAAATTTCAATAAGTAAACCACATTTACAAGTATTCGGCTTTCAGTTAATATAAGACTTTGAAATTCTGAGGTCATCTTTACTGTATCGTCTCTCAAGCCATTTTTATTAGCCCTGCCCAATTAAACTGCGTGTTATCAGAAAAATCGCTTTCCAACTTGTAGACGCATTTTTGTATCATATTATGACATAATACAACCTTACAAGACACATAATACACAAAATGATGTTAACTGTCCATTGAGATTGCTATAAACCTTTTGTAGGTTGCGCGGCTCACCCCCAATCAGCACTGACAAATTTGCACAAATGCATTATATTATGAATTGTAGTAATGTCAGGTTTCCAGGGCTCGGGGTCAACGAACATGAAAACTAGGCATGTCCTGGATATTGGCATTCATTCTGTCTTGTCAGCAACTGACAGCGGATGTTTCCGTTTTAACGAAGGCGCAGGAAACAGATGCTGCCGCTATAGCAAGGATTCATGAAACATATGCTTATGTAACAGTGATTCATTGTCAGCTCGGTCGTTAGCTGCGATTGCTTCTTCGCACATTTTCGTTCCAGAAACCACATAACTGCCATAGCATGCACGATTCAAGAACACTGGCATGATGATTTTCTTGGGAACACACTTAGACAAATGGGATTTCTTTTTCCCTTCCTCATGGCCACGGGCTCAGATTTAGAGAAAGGGGATGAGAATATAATGCATGCATAAGAGAGAGGTGGATGAGGCTGAAGCTGAAGCAGAAGTAGGATTCGAAGTGGAAGACGAGATGGGTAGAAAAGGACAAAAAAGTGGCTAATGGGCAAACAGGTAAAAGAGTGAAGAAGAATGATCGGCAGTGGCCAAAAGAGAGGAGAAATAGATCGTTTTTGAGCTTCCAGCGATCGTCTGGAAGGCCAGGGGGTCATCGTTCAGTGCGCATGACAGCGCATGATCTCATTTTCCATGCGAGACGTGTTCGGACTTGAGGAGGTCGATAAACACAAAGCCCAGCCGGATTCCCGTCCAGCCACTAATGGAGCTGAACTACCTGACTGCATTCCGTGGACAATTTCAGGCGTGGACATCGTAGCGGCGCCACTCAGGAAAAAGAAAATACTAGCCATTCGATTGAGATTCGAATTAGAAATCATCTTGCACAGTTTCTTCAATTGAATTCCTTTTCCTCTGCGTTTTCTGGCCGTGGGCTAGTGTTCTTGTTCAGTTGAGGTTTTAATGCCCCGTTTCAGGGACACGTTTCTCCTGAGGTATTTTTAGCAGTGTCTGTGAGGCACTCTATATTTTGGTGGGTGGGNNNGGGGGGGGGGTAGATTCCATCTCTGATATAACCATATGTGTACTGAATAGTGATGTTAAAACATAATATAAATGATGAAATCTCTTATGCCAGCCTGACATCTAGCTCTATTAGCCTTCACATTGTACTGCCAGTTAAAGTGATCTGAACTTCTTTTATCGACTAAGAAGGAAGGCTTTTAGAAGCACAGTCTTCCATCATTGAAAGAAGAAATGCTTTATCATGTCCGTGTTACCATCGACAGGCTTAAAGTGAAAGCTGGCTAAATCAGTATCAGAATCCAGCAAATATAGCACGTCTTTGGTAATGCACTGACTTGATGACATTACCTGTTTCATGGCGTTGCCAGCTTCACGAATCTTATCACCTTTTTATGTTTTGTTTTGTTTTGTTTCGCCTCGCCTTCATTATCAAAGACATTGCACATTTGCATGGTAATGAATTGATTGTTCATGGAAGCCTAGCGAGATTTCCATAGCGTTCAGAATATTGATCCGTTGACTTAGCATCCCACGGGCCGACCCCACGATTACTGCCCGACTGCGATTCTAACACTTCCACAAATTGATGGTAACTTTACTGATTGTTTTCTTACAGCTCTTGCTCTTTGTATTGCAATGTCTCCGTGCCCAAGGTCTCCTTGCTTAATCAGGGGTGTCCAGCTTTTCCAGAAGGGGGTCCAGTCATGAATTTTAATAATTCCATGAGGGCCATGTCAAAACTCTACATGTTTAGATTACGAAAATAAACTTATAGTGAGCACTATGAGGGACTCTTTGTGGGCCTCAGTTAACCCATAGGCTGGACTATAACATTGTGCCCGCGGGCCAACAATTATTTGACATCCTTGGCTAAGACTTTCTCTGATAATGCGTAGGTAAACACGTGATTGATACGCCGGGAGTGAACACGTGACAAATGTGACGTCATACGCATTTCAGCTCTTCGCACTGCTTCCGGTTTTCCCCAAGGGTTCGTCTGAGAACAGGATGATGGTAGCATGAAAAAGACAAGTAGAAATGAGAAGTGGGCGGAAGGCATTGTTTTTTCTTTATTATTATGCCTGTTGAGATAATGCTTTGAAGATCACCTCAACATGATTAATAGCTTTATCACGAGTACTGTGTAGGCATTTTGCATTTCATCAAGGCTTAGCTCGTGGTATGAGTGTTCGTGTTTTGTGAGAGTGTTAGGTTTTAAATACCATGAAACATACCCAAGGAGACAGCGCCAGTAGGATTAGAACCCGGGAACATGCGCATCCTTCTCTTTCCCACCCAGCAATAGTTCCAATTTCTTGACAAAATGATGATGTTTGCACGGTAATGGTGCAGGTTTGTCTGTTGTTGCTGCTGCTGCTGTGCTGTTACTTTTGTTGTTGTTGTTGTAGTTGTTGTTGTGCTGTTGTTGTTGCCATTGGATTCCACACTTCAGATAATGCACTGGGACATACCGTCTGTGTCCACTAAATGTCATAATATGCAGTCAAGAAAACGAAACAAATGACATTAAGTGGAATTCCAGCATGGCATGGAAACTTTCTGTTAAATCGAAGAGGCCTCATTAGAGCAGAATGCCATGATCTTGAGTCTCACACGTATTCGCGTTGCCATGATCTTGAGTCTCACGTATTCGAGTTCTCCCTTCGCACTTACGTAGTGCAAATCGCCGGCCTCTTGCTTTGTTTCTCTATATTAAAGTTATCCCCTGTTCTTAAATATCTCACAAATGAAAGTTCCAAGCCGATTCTTTGAGCTTCGAGTTCGTCATTTTCTACTACTGTATGTATTTATGAATTCTTATTCGACCTCAATTTTTGTTTTCTGAGGCATAGACCATTTCTCTTCAAAGTCCCAGGAGTCGGTTTAAAAATCCATCCAGTGCCGTTTAACATTAAAAGGAGAGTCATGACAGGACACCTATTCGAACTGAAATCGCACCTTTCACTTCAGAGCACTGTAAAGCATTTCATTCTTCATAGAGACTTTGCAGGCGGCTAGTTCAATGCCCCTCTGAACGATACAGCAAAGAAAATTGATATTAAAAACGTCTGTTATTTTGTGAACCATGAAAACAAACCCACCTGACTCCAGGCAGTGCCATGTCTGTGGCCATTTATATTAATTTGTTGGCTGGGATTGTCTCTCGGCGGTAACGATTGGATGGCGCAGTTTTAAAATTCTGAAAAAGCCGATGCCACTGTTTGGCCCTGACTCAGTTTCTGGACAGCGGACCTGTACATCAACTAGGACAATGTGATGATTCAAGGTCATGTTTCCCTTACCGCTAGTTAAGCGGCATGGGGTACCTAGGCTATCTACAGCTCGCTTTCACTAACACGAAAGCTTTACATTACTTTACAGACAAGATTTGGTAGCAGCATCTGGATAGAGGAGAAAATGTATTAGGAACCGGGGCATGACCAGGAAATATCATTAGAGGCTTCTGAGAAAGAGTAGCAGTGGGAGTGCTCTCCCTTGCATGCCCTCACGCTCACAAGAACATGAAAAAGAGTGTGCGCGTATGGATGCGGTACTTTCGTTGAATTAGAGAAAATAGAGTATATTATGGTAATTCAGGGGTGTGCAAGATAGGCCACGAGCTAGAAAATGAGCAGGCGTGGGTGTAGATCTGTACGGTAGGGGACTTTACTTCGCTAAGTGGCATGCATTATCATGAAACATGCACCCATTAATGAGTTAACAAGCTTATCCTGGGAAATGCGATGCAGTTATTGTCTTCTGAAAGCACACAGCAGAAATAGCGTGGGCATATCAAAATTGCGCACCATGAGATTTTGCACTTGTTTCCAGCATTTGCTTTTACGTGCTGGAAATGTTTTCCTCTCGACAGGCCTACATGACAAAGGAAATGGCATCCTTGTGTATAGGAGCTGCGTACTGGAAAACCCTAAATTTTAATACGCTTTTCTCAGCTGGTGGACACCGTTAAGGAAGAGTATAATGAGACTATGAGGCATTTTTTCATTGGGGGCGTTCCTTCTCCATCAAGGTAAAACTGTGAAAAAGAGACCACACTTTGCACTTTGACATTTAGTGAGCTGTTCTGGTACTCACTCCCTCTTAACTGTAATTGCTGTAAATGTATGTCCATAGGTTGCGAATACGATGTACGACTTCATTCGTACATAGTGCATTGAAGTAGAGGAAGAATGTGTTTTAACGATCACACAACAAGCACAAGATAAGTATCAGAAAAGAATGTTGTGTGTGTGTGGAGGAGGAGGGGGAGTGAAGAGACTCGTTGTCCTCAGCTCTGAATGTGACCCGCTAATGTACTCCAGACGTTTGTTTAATGCACTACACGCATTGTTTTATGTACGGGTAGACACTACGATCTTCTGTCAGCTCCAGTTACCAGATAGACGATTGTCTATCCTCCTGATCAAGTAAATCATGTGTGAGAGCGGTGCCAGGGAGATCTTTCTTACTGTACTGTACTGTTGTGCGTCTGTGTGTGGGCACGATCATAACAAGCACTCCCGTATCCCCCGTACTGCGGGGTGGGAGGCTGAGGGTAACAGAGTCACCAAAAGGAAGGAGGAGAAAAACAGAATAAAGATTAAAAGAAGGGTTGATAAATCAGCGTGGGGCCCCCGCTGGAGGCCTGTAGGAGGTACTTATGACTTCATGCGTGGGTT
>JAWQUT010000156.1:1085174-1097618 GCA_033807755.1 Ellobium chinense
AGAGAGAGAGAGAGAGAGAGAGAGAGAGAGAGAGAGAGAGAGAGAGAGAGAGAAACTCTGGAGAATAACAGTCAGTGATCTTGTATGTACGTAAGACTGGCGTCTGCGCACCTCAGCAATTTCTCCGTTAACAATCCGTATTTTAAAAATGTGTTTGCGGCTTCAGAAAGATATCACCCTCATCTGATGTATGACTCCATCTTCGATACAGGTTCTGGGAGACCCGCGAAAGATTGGCTTCGATGTGCAGGTACAGGTCGCAATATGTAACTTCTTTTTGGCAACAAAGTCGACACAACTGCCTTATTTTGCCATAATTTTTCTCAGCGGAAGTTTAACTCTCTCTCTCTCTCTCTCTCTCTCTCCCTCTCTCTCTCTCTCTCTCTCTCTCTATCTCTCTCTCTCTCTCCCTCTCTCTCTCTCCTTCCTTCTCTCGGCTAAATATGATGCTTCAGTGAGCATACATAAAATAATCCACCTCCAGAATAATTTTTCCTCCCATGGCCAGCATTAATATTCCGAGGATCATTACTTCCCATGCACCGTTTCAGCTCACTGAACTTATACACAGATTATGATTGATGAAATGTAAGAAATGCTTGCTAGAGATCTGTTGACACAACCGTAATAACGGATACCCCAAACATTCCAGGGGAAACAAAAAACATGTCCACTGGTATTTAAAGCTAGCGTTACGAGATGGCAGTTAGTGAGAATCTCAAGGAGAATGTGCGTATTTTTAGTGCAGTTCTGCTTAAAAGGGGCATACTGACGATTCCCTGTAATAGTAAGTTATATGTAGCAATGAAAACAATTGAAATTGCAATGATTTGTGATTAGCAACACACTTTCATATAAAAATTAGATCTCCAGTTTTTCTTTTCTTGTGAAAAGTATTGCGAATAAGCAAAGATGACAGTATTGGGAAAACAAAGTATTGTGACATTTAAGCGGTAAATACAGTATCCTTTGATCTCAAGCATTTTGTGATTAAGCGGAAGTCACAAGCGAGCGGACAAGACCGACTGAGACAGACGTGAACAGTCTGTAGGAGACACATGTTCAGAGAGGTGACAGACTGTGTGGATCATGACTGTGGGTCTAAATCCATCTCTTAAACTCATGCGGGGGTGGCATGTCAGCTATTTCAGACTTCCTTCACCTGCGGTCCAGACACGACATAATGATAATAAACAGCTGTTGGGGCATTCGAGAATTCATTCATACTGACGGACACGTTTGGTTTGGTAATATAGCGGTATTTTTAGTTCCCTAACGTGAACTGTCCTGTGGAACATTCTTAATTAGTTGAGCCGGAAATGAATCCAGGGTTTTGCGACGTAACAATTTAGTAACGTCATTCACATGGACGCCAGCAATTGCAGATCCGTGTTTTTGCAGCAGGCTGTTCTTCTCAAAATGCTTGCCAATCGACAATTTTTTGTAGGGAATCTAAATCATCAGGGCAATACTACATAAAAAAGCATGCTACGTTTGGACATGATTGTTATGGATTAAGGGGGTTTTAAGATGCACAAAGAAACAGAGTTTTAGCACATTTAATCATCATGTTCTACGCCACTGGAAATAACTCTAGTCTACTCAGGGCGCTATGCATTAATGTGCGTAACAACTGAAAAGGGTCCACTCGGAGGCTTTCTAGACAACTAAAGATGGCAGCATAGTCGAACGCTTTGTGACTAGATCTAGTTTTCATAAACCGAAGACTGTTAAGTTTAGGCTTTGAGATTCGATTCCTAGGCCGTGTAATTTAGTTTGTGGCGTCGTTAAGAAAAACACTTTCACTCCTGCTTATCTCTACTCGACTCAAGTATGAATGAGTTCTTAAGTTTTAGAGCTAGAGGACAGGGCCTGCACTGCGGTGTCTGGCAATGACGTTGTAATGGATTTCATACGAAATATGATGTGTATTCATAAGCATAAGATATACTATTTGTCTGTATTATGAATGAGATGTGAAACATTATATAGCGCTGTTAAAGTGTTTCCCTATAGGGTATATAAAGTCTTATTTTCATTATTGAAGAGTTATGTCCTCCCTGTTCTGTAGAAAAGTCGTGTTCCATAACGAGACAGATTTTGGCGCAGTGTTCAGAATTATTCTTGCTACCTTTGACGACCTAACCAGAATTCATGTCTGAGCTCAAAAAAAAAAAAAGATTAAAAGTCCATATAATTTTACAAGGAAGTTGGTTTTTCATTACAAAATAGGTCTAATGCGTTGGCATCTATGGCCAAACTTTGTATGTGCGAAATACGACGTTATGCGTCAATTCGTCAGCTTTACTGCACTTCCTTAGCTTTACTGTATTATCTTACCTTCACTGGTTTGTCTTAGCCATTACAATTTACAACTTAAAATCAGAGAAGACATGTTTTCTTTAAATCTTGATCTCGAGATGCAGTACTGCCAGTCTGGTCATAGGCTGTTCCCCTACAGCGAGATTGATTTTCTCTTCCTCTACATTCCCCTATGCACGATGTAAAGAGAAATTACTGGGGGAAAATCTTATAATTTTACTATTACAATGAAAAAACCTCAGCATTTTACGCCCTTTACCCTACTTTTCACATTTAGTTTTTCAAACAACTCACAAGAAGGACTTATCCCCTACGAGCGTAGGTGAAACTAATGTTTCGTAAGGCCATTTTCTTCTGTTGCACCGGAAAGGGATAATCTCTGTAGGTGACACCACTGAATAGATGACGACCATCTGCTTTGAGTGACCGATTTTCTACGGAAGGAACGGTGGTCGCCATGCACATGTTTCACTGTATGTTTGTTTGTCGACCTCATTGGGACTTTGACCCCGGGTATAATACTCCATGGTGAACTACGTGGATTGCTATCCAGATGTTGGCCGCTAGTAAGTTATTAGACTCTAGTCAACAGGCTGTTTATGTTTAAACCCACCGTTGAACACGACCAGACTTTATCATTATAGCCTTGAGTTTTGTGGATATCCGATTCAATAAGCCAGGTGTGAGCAACTGATATTGGCTTGGGTTATACAATATTGCTCAGACACATGACCCCGCTTGGGTTCCTGGGTACCAATGTCCACATCACCGATACCACTCTTTGTGGCGGGTGTCCTCCTTTCGTGCGTTGTTATCAAATCTGTTTGTCATCTTGTCTCGCTCTGCTACTCCGCTACATGATTTTTTTTTGGTTGTGTTTTTGGAGTCTGTGTGAAAATATTGCGATCAAGTGGAAATTGCTGTTAAACGGAAATGGGTGACGATTAAACCGAATAGACCTGCTCTCTTCATAACTCCGCAACAGATTCCTGAACATGTCATATCCTGCAAAAATGTAGTCTTTGCAGACTTAATAAAAAAAATGTGTTCTTTTCTAGCCAACGGAAGCAACATTTGTACTAAGCTATGAGGAACCGTTGAGGAGGTACAGCGGACATCACAGTTCTTGACCTAATCTAGCACAGTACTATTATTTGGGACCGAGAAAGGCAGAACGATAAGAATGATATGTCTATAATGAAGGACATTATTTTTTATAGGGCTTTATCTCCGGAGTGCTCCAGGCGTTTTTCAGTAACAACCTGTCTTTCACAGGTAGGCATACTTTCATACGCACAACCACACATCACCGCACCCCCCACCCCACACACACACACACACACACACACACACACACACACACACACACACACACTCACACACACACACACACACACACACACACTAACACTAACACTACGCGGACATTCATGATACACGCGTTCGGTGAATAAGACTAGCCACACACATAGACTAATTGAATAAGAAGAACCCAGAACGACGGACGGTGATGACCCCCATGTACCAGATTTTTTACCCGGACGTGAAATGTAGGGTAGAATTGAAGAGCGATTTTTCAAAATCCTGTTAGTGCACTTTCGCAGAAGAAATGAGTCGGTGGAGTATTCAGCGATGCATTAAAAAAAAAATAATGAAATAATTCAAAACAAAACTTGAGCTTGAAATGGGATTTCATCAAGAGAGTAATGACATGATTAAGTCTAGAAAAATATATTCTGAAGAGCAGATGCCAGCCCCTTCATTACATCCCTTCATTTCTTAGACTTAAGACTCAAGACTTAAGAGACATTATTAAGTCCATGTCTCCACGACAATATGAGCATTGAAACGTGCTTTCAAAATACTTGACAATGAACAACAGCATGAACTAATTACATAACAATGGCGGATATAAAGCAACACTAATCCCATTAAGGAATATATTTTATATATAGTATGCAAAGAATTGAAATAAATTATTATCATCTCAATTCGTCATTTCTATGATTATTGCACAAATCTCAAATTTCACAAATTGTGAAATCACCACTTCACAGTTATACTGATACTTCTGGATCTTTGGATTTTAACAGGTTGAAGAATTTAGGCATATTTGGATCTTGATGATAAGTTTCTGGCGCTAACTTGCTTTTCTGCTCCTTAGCAAATCAGGGACAACATAACAAGGAGTGAAATTAATCACCTACATTCAATGTCTCGTACATAGTTGACAAGGTCTGTTCTGATATTCAGAGTGCACGTAGGGAGTTTTCGGCACAGTTTGGGGTAAAAAAGTCAACGCTGTTCAATATGGCAGGAAGGGTCCTGCCTTATCTCCATAACCTCCTCTTGGATTATCGTGATCTGACATCTGAGACGGCCTTCAGAGCTGACATTCACATGTATCCGGCCTACCTCCAGTTGTGTTTATTTTGAAAGGTCATATTCGATCAAAGAGAACTTATTAGTGTAAGTTGACGTAATGAGTTTACCCAGCCGCGCGGCCTTTAAGTTCTCTCCTCATTTCCTTTCTTTCATATCCACCTGTCTCGCCATTCAAGGTCTTCCGTAGTTTGTCTTTAAGATATTTTTTGGTTGATATTTGGTGTTCCTTTTCCTGCTGCTGCTGCTGTATTTACCGCCGTTGTTCCTGCTGCTGTTGCGTTTGTTGCTGCTGCTGCTGCTGTTGCTACTGGTGCTGTTGCTGTTGTTGTTGTTGTTGTTGCTGCTCCTGCTGTTACTGCTCTTAACATTTTTTTTTTTGGAACGGCTTCTATAGAGAAGGACGCATTATGTCCCCTTTTGAGAAGATGGCATGATGCGTTAAGATACACGACCAATACTGTTACTTTCCGTGATTTCTTGAAAAGATCAAAGCGAAACCACACCACAGTATGAAATAGTTTTGAGAGAGATTGTTTCGTTAATTTTTATTAGGGAATAAAGATTCTGTGTGTAATACTTTTAGCAATAGAGAGGCGATGTTCTCAACAACAAAATATGTAAGTATGTATATTATATATATATATATATATATATATATATNTATTCATGCTTTCCGTAGGGGAGGCTTTCCGTTACCATCGATTTCTGATTTGAACAGCAGCTGGATCAGGAAATGTTTATTAATGATCCTCACCCAGTGTGGAAACATTATTAAGTTCACGCTTTTATGCACGTCTGGGCTTTATGTTTTTCATGTTACCGGGGGGTTATTAAAACTCACTCGCACGTTGTGATTTTAATAAGAGAATTACCGTGATTTTTCTGCCCAGCATTTGCTGTAACATTTTTTTGGCATCACCATGAAAAATAATGTATACAGGGGCAAAACTGTGGACTTTGATGTGAAGATAATTAGTTTCTTTATTTAGTTCCAAATACAGCATCAACGATCAAATAAAGAGTATTATCTTGTTTTTCTTTTAAATATCTTGTTTTTCTGTTTAAGTTGTTTGCGGTGGGTTGTTATTTTTGTCTCTGTGCGGGTCCTTGGGTATAGCGGAACATATCTTTTGTGTAATTAATTTATTTTTCGGTTATATTTTCATTTCGTATAGGAAATGATTGTATTAGTGCCCACGTTTGCAGGGATGCTTACTATCTAAAAAAGCTAAATCACATATCAAAACAGCCCACCAAAACATACCATCAGTGAGAACATGATTCATTCTAAATCATTATTTCTTTTTTTTTTTNGGGGGGGGGGGGGGGGAGGAGGATTTGAATTAGATTCAGTGGCTTGACATTAATTTTTCGGGAAAAAGAGTCATTATAAAAATAAAGATCCTGTTTAAAAGTGGACTGCTGTTGCTTTTGTGAGTAAATACAGAGCAGGGAAAATCGGAGGGTAGAATAAAGTGTTTTGGAATTGTAAAAACTGCACAGATTGTTAGATAAGCTATGTTGTAAGATAACCTAATTTTATATTTCTGGATTGTTCAGATGCATATTTATATGAGAACAATACTGCCAAAAAGTTGACTGCTTCTGTGAAAGAACCTTGGACTGTTTTGGCATGACAGTTAAAAAGAATTTTTGGCCGTCATGGAGAATCACAGCAAGGAAGACAAAGCCTTTCAGTGGTTTTCGAGCATCCCTAACCTCTCNCCGTCTTACATCAAAAAATCGCCACCAATGTTTACACAAGTTTTATGTCCAGTTGTTAAACCGCTGGTACTGTCACAAGGCGTATTTAGGTTAGTGTTACGGCATTTCTAGGGAAGAGAAAGCACCTTTCAATGAACAAAACTTTATGCTGTTATTGATTACAGGGTCGGATGTCATGTAAAAAGAAAAAAACGTAAAGGCGTAACAATTCTATGACGAGTTACTTTTTTTTCTTCTAACTTTTGGAGGGGGAGGGAAAGAGGAATCCCACTGTGTTTTCTTTTAAATCCCTTTTGGTATAAATATGACGTTATGCAACACACAGACATTATTAGCATGCATTTGTTCCGTTTCGGAAAGTAATTATCGTGCATGTTAGCTAGATCTTGCTTTACAGAGGAATCGTTAAAATAGCTCCTCAGGACTTCCACGTCTTCTGGGAGATGGGATTAAAGTAACAAATGATATGAAAATATCATTCCCATGTGAAAATGTTGTAGCTTTACGGATGGTTGGCAGGTCTCCTTTTAAATTTTTTTTTCCCTTTGATCCTCTTCACAAAATATTTTTTTTATATTTAGGTTACGTCACTACAGGCGCAAGGGCAGGTAATGAGTGTAGGCGCAAATAGCAACGATAACCGTCAGAAATAAGTTTCAGATAACTAATATCAACAATTAGCCGACAAACTCAGAGGGAAAATATCGTAAGTAAATGTTATGGTGGCGTGGCGTTATCTCCCATCAGATCCTCTTTATAAATATATCTTAGGTGGCCTACAAAAGCAATTAACGCAGACGACGCAAAAATGTGGATTTGTATATACGATATTGCAGGGTTCAATTCCAGCTGTAGTTAGAAATTATTTATTTCTTTGATTTAAAAAAATAAAATCCTACACGTTTGCTGTGAAGTTCTTTTTTTTTGTTGTTTTTGTTTTCTAGTGAATCTGAAAGAATAATTGCAAACGCATTTATACAGACTTCGATAAGAACTAGCGACAATGGACTGTCTGTCCGATCTTGAAAATCATGCACATGACTGGCTTAATTAGATTGATCTGTAACGTCTTTTTCCACGAAAAGAAAAATATACACATTTTGATATTAGTCTTTCAGAATTTTTTTTTTCGAGAACAGTTTTGAAATATAAGCTCGAACTGATTTTGGACAACGTAGCGGAACGTCATCAACCCAAATATAACCATTGCGCCACTATCAAAAACCAAAAAAATGAATTATTTTATGCGGAATCGGTTTCCTGCTGGCTGATGCAGTAGGAAGATAACATGAGACCCTGGGTTTTCACTACAACATTGGTAATACAACCGCCATTCGGACCTAGCTTTTGACAGTGCGTTATCGGAAGTTTTAAGATTTTGTGTTATCCATTGTGCTCTTTATCAGGAGTATTGGGACGTTAATGTGAGGGTGTTTTAAGCAGGGAATTGTGTTTGGAAAAACAGTTATATTAAGAGAGATCCACTGTACTCTTGTGAAAATGACATTGTAAGTTGAGAGGAATATACTGTGAGGGTCGCCTTTTTTTTTTACCCCATATGAGTCCAGTAGAAACAATGTGCTAGCGAAAGTATACGGAGCAGTGAACGAAAAACTTCGGTTAAGTGTAACTCATTCGCTCTGTCATGCAGTTAAAATGCTATTATCACAAAATTACCGTGAGTTCATCAGCCTGTATGTAGGATTGTCTGAGTCAGGAGTGTACGATCCTCCATTACGATTACGACTATATTGCGTCCATGTATGTACAAACAGTTCTTTACGATTTAAGGATACGTCGGTTGTCACATGGAAATGCGATTTCCGGGACGTACATGTACATCAAAACGCTGAGCAAAAGCAATGGGTAGGATATATATGTGTGTCGTACTCAATAATAATAATAATAAAGAAAAAGTGCATTTATGTAGCCCTGTAGCCCCGGGGGGCCACACGCATACATCTGTTCAAACACAAATGCACAGCTCCACAAACACACACGCTTTCACACAAAACACATGTACACGATGACATGCACATTCATATTCACTCACTTGTTCACACGGAGCACCTGTATGTATGTGCTCTCAAAGAGCAGGAGTCTTAATGTCGGAGAGCGGGGGTGGGGGCGTGGAAAGCATGGGTTTCTTTAGCGAAAGGGTTAAGGATTTGTTTACTTTACTTCGACGGCAATCAAGAAGTGAATGCACAATGTCATGTAACTTTACGCGCTGCCGGTAACCACAGGAAACATCACTGCCGCTATGTGGTTTAATATGGTTACTGTTATGTAGGTGCGCAAAGTTAAAATGGCGTCCAGCATACGATCTCAGATCTACAAAAAATATCAACTTGTCAGCTAGAGCCTGAAATCCATTGTCATGTGGATATAGATCTGCGAGCAGAGATGACAGGTAAAGTAGAGAGAGAGGAAACAGAAGGTGGAAATGAATTAATAAACACAATATAGAGTTGTCAGTTCTGTCATTTGGAATTTGAAACCCATGAGACGAGACAAAAGATGAAGAAGTGGGTGGAAGGGAGAACGAAAATAATAAAAAGTATTTAATGGAGCTGCCATGGGGGCCTGACCTAACGTTCCTGTAAGGATTTATCTTATCTTATCTTATCTTATCTTATCTTATCTTATCTTATCTTAAGATGATGAGAAGAAGTAGAAAAGAAATGGGAACTTAGCTACATAATAAGTTGTCGTGAGATATTGAAATATATAGAAACTGAACAACAAGAGAGTGAAAAAAAGTAAGGAAAAGAGGAAAGCAAGAAAGAGTAAGTCGCAGTCGTAGCAACAGCAAAAGTAACAGCCAATACGCAGTTCCTGGAAAAAGATGTGATTAATAAGTGTTGCGATTATGCAAAGATGTGAACAGAAAAAGCATTATTCAGGTGCTTGGAGAATGTTGCAATATAGCGAAGACGATTGCTTTAGAAATTACAATCGCAATGGTGACTGTGACAGTATCTCTCAGAATAAGAACAACAGCAACCACAACAATGTAAAAACAACAACAACAACAACAGCAACGATAATAATGATAATAAGTACAGCAGCAGCAGCAATAACAACAACAACTATAGCAAGAGCAGATTCTATAGCAACAACAGTAACAGTAGAGACAATAATAACGACAGCAGCAACAACAATGATGAATTAATCGTCGCAGGAACAACAAGATTAACAACAACAACAGCAGCAGTAAGAACGACAACAGCAACAACAACGGCAACAACAATAGTGACAGTAATGAGGCTTGCAACAGTAACAACTACAACAGCAAATACAGTAACGACAGCAACACCAACATCAAGACTAGCAACAACAACAGCACCAGCAGCAAAAATGTCTTTCATTGCTCATTATTCTAATGTTGTTAGTAACTTACCTCAGAAACACGGCAATGGGATGAGATGGAAGGAAGCCGCTGTAAAAAACAAAGTTCTACTGTCACTTCTACTGACAGTTTCCTTTAACGGTACATAGTACAGATGTAATCACATGGGGAAATAAAGTCTTCAGCCACAGTGTCAGAAACACTGGTATGGTTTTTGTTACTTCTGTTGTTTAATCTTGAAATGAAGGTCTTCACCCCAAGGGATCCGCACGTCTACGGTAGGATGAACGTACAATTTAACCCAACAGCAACGTGGTATTCAAGTTACGCACACTTCGATTTAAGTCCAAGTCATGTTTTACAATAATGAAATCAGAAACGTCCTTGTGCTGACAAAGCAAATTTACGTTCAATTTAAAAAAGACAAAATGTTCCGGACTGCGAATCCGCACTTGACGTTATGGCAATCTCCATATATTATTTTGGGCGGTGCAGTCTCTTAGTTGATTCTCCCACAACACTTAACAACAAGTTTATAACAAGTTTATTATAAACGATTTTCTTAAAGACTGTTTCTCAGCACTGAAGAGACACTACGTTAAAGTAACCTTTGCGTCGTGCAAGTTTTTTGTTTTTGTCGTCCAGTTTGAATCGTGTAATCTCAATTTTATGTTTATCCATCGGAACACAAGCACTTAACAATTTGAAATTTCATCAATTAGTCCGTTGTGTCAAACTTCGTTTCATTCTGAACGATGAAAACCGTTTGTCAACTCGCCTTTCACACTTAAAAGGAGTTTTCTTTAAGTCTGCTTGAAGCACTTAAAAATAGAAAAAAGAAACGCCCGCGTTAATGTAACCTTTGCACCGTGCAGGTCTTTGGTCTTGTTCGAGTTACGTAGAACGTTTACTTTGTGCGCATGAAAAGTGGTGCGGAGTTGGAAAGTTATACACTTCTGGACAAAGTTTGCTCACTTTTCTTGCTAAGTCCCCCAACTTGCTGAGGCTCACGATAGCGCGCATCCCCTGTCACAGTGAGCGGGCGCGCGCTTCTAAGCACTCATGGTTCATACGGAGGCGTTATGGATCCTACTCTAGCGATGGTAACATCGATATGAGGGATGGTATCGATATGCGACCATTTTTTATTGGAACAATGGGATTCTGGCATGGAAATAGAGGTTAGCAAAATGCAGGTGAGTCCACTGGCGATACCAGTCTAATTTGCCTTTAAAATCGATATTCATTTGACATTTCTTAATGGCAATCAGCTCAAATGGCTGCTTGCATTAATAGTAACATTTTTTTATATATCGTAATAATGTATTTTATTATCATTATAGTCATCGGATTGTCGCCAAACCATTTAACAGAAACCTTTTCTAAGCTCCTGGGAAGTTGCAATAAAAATTCATCGTTGTCAAAACTATGTTGTCCCGCGGAAATCCGCAATTTTGAAACCGTTAGCAATTCTCTTTGGTCCTTCCGCCCGCCGGGCCTAGGTAACCATGAACTGTAAGTATCCGCACGCTCAGCAGTGAACCAAGACCAGGGCATACTTTTTGTTTCTGTCTGCAGCCTTTTTCGGAGATGTCCTGAACGTGGGTAAGACCGTGACACATGCGCACGAGATAACTTCCGCTTCCTGTGTTGTTTCGGTTTACTGGAAGTTGTAATTACCTGCTTGAGCAATCTTTAATAGGGCATGCTTTTCTGGAGGGTTTGTTTTATCTAAAAGTGGGCAGCTCACTTAATAATAAGTGAGGACGTTAAAAAGAGCACTCACCAACGCAGATATTATTTTGTTCGCCATTTTGGGTGATAAAGCATTGTGGAATCTAGATACCTTGATCTCTTCTGGATTTTATGTCGTTTTCAGTTGCAAGTTCAGATCCTTTTCATTAAATTTGAGTAAACTTGATACATTTGCTAGCATTTCAAGTGCGCCACACTTTGATTCCTGGAGGTCCAATTTTGAAAATTTGCTTCAGTTTTTCGCTCTCCTGACCCACCTTCCCCCCCCCCCCCCCCNCCCGACCAGGGCGTTGCTCTGGGCTCACAGGGAGCCAAGGGCAGCCCCAAGACCTCTGGTCAGATATTCAGCGGTTTTGGCTGCTAGCTGTTGATAGCACAGTAAAAGTACAATTTCTTTCTTTTCTCCCGCAATATACGCTTGTTCATAACTCGCTCTTTTAAACGAGTCCGGCGCGCTGGGGAGGAAGAAGCTGGTTAGCCAACTGTTGAAAAAATGGTTTTGGACTAGAGGCAGCTTCTCATGGGATTGGAAATCTGTTTCTGTTAATTTGGCCTCTGCTGTAATGAATGTTTTGTCATGAGCTTGCGAAAATTATCAAGGGAGTTTCAGTGAGTGGCAGAATGTCCAAATGTGTTAAGACACCTAAAGGTTATTGGCCTATGATAATTTCCTTCACCGACGTTAAATGACAAAGCTGTTCGGTGGCATTTTTATTATTTGGGCTCGCTGGCTGTTTTGTTGCTCGGTCGCTCGCTAGCTCGCTCGTTCGCTCGCTCAGTCCATCAGTCAGTCAGTCAGTCAGTCAGTCACTCACTCACTCACTCACTCACTCACTCACTCACTCACTCACTCACTCACTCACTCACTCACTCACTCACTCACTCACTCACTCACTCACTCATCC
>JAWQUT010000156.1:1097661-1116679 GCA_033807755.1 Ellobium chinense
TTTTTTTCTTCTCTCTCTCTCTCTCTCTCTCTCTCTCTCTCTCTCTCTCTCTCTCTGACACACACCAACGCCCCCCCGCCCCCACACACCATCTTAAGAACTTTATTGATGTATATGACTTGCTACAAACCCAAAACTATTCGTTAACTTCTGTATGTATACAGTCACGTGTAAATCGAAATACTTACTATCAATCTTTCACATAATAATAACTTTCATCTTCAAATTCTCTAAGAGCTGATAGCGATGATGATATACTTGCAGATATTGGTGGGACATATGCATACGTACATACACACGTGCGCACACAGCTGTCCTTTGTATGTCTTGGTATTCCACCATTTCATACGCATTAACCCACTCACTCATTCTCGTACTCAAACAAATAAATCACTTGGTCTGTTTTGTTCCTGTAACCCACATATTGAACGGGTTTATTTTTTGCATTCGGGTTAATAAAGAAACAGTTACATCGTGACTGTAATGATCTCGAAACTGGTCACCTGAATGTAAGACACAGCAACACATAAATTGGCCCGTCGGCTCGAACACAATCAAAATGCAGGGCCGGATCAGCCCCTTTTTGGGGGGNGGGGGGGGGGGGGGTGGGGAAGAAGTAAGAGGTGCGGACAGTGGTTACAGATCTGTAAATCATTTAACTACTTCGTTTTTACGATATAGGCTATATATTAAGCTTTTCGAGCTGTCTTCTTAACCGAGTCTTTCACCTGGTTATAAGTCCTATATCATTTGTTCCCATTTTGTGCTTAAATTTTAAGCGTATCAAATCACAGCAGCAAGGCCATAGAAATCTGAGTTGGACTACTGTTTTACTGTTTTTTGGTTTTTTTTCACTATGTAACACTAGAAGAACTACCGTCTTGGCACTGACCATGCTCATTCTGTGTGAGGGTACACAAAACATGTAGATCTATGAACATGCGTTACACACCGGTTTTTTTTTTGTGTGTGTGTATGTATCTTGAAAAACCAAAGAGAAACACAAGGGTGGTACAAACAAGTCGTGATGGACAAAACAGGGATTTTTACAGTAATCAAGACGGACACGTCCAAGCATGAGGCTTGGCTTCAGGCCCCCAAAAGTTCCAAATATGGCGCCAAACTGCGACACTGCCAATAATGCATCCAAGTCTATTCCTATAAATACGATTTCCGGTACTCTGCTTATATATTTTCTCCAGCAATACCATTCTGCGTACCTCTGCGCATGCTTTTTCGGAAACTTCGTTTAAGCATTTTTTTTTCCGCGTGTGTGAGATGGTTGACAACTTTGCCTTTGCCCCTCCTTGAAAAAGAGAACATATTATGCTGAGGAAAACATGGTTCCCAGCGAAAATATAAAATAAAATGGTCGCAGTTTCCTCTCATTAAACAAAAAAAAAAATGTCTCTCGGGATTTTTATATGTGGGTGCAGGGCATTTTGTCATTGATAATAATCGGATATCCCAGGTTTTTCAAGGAGTCGCAGAGTGACAGCCGGAATCGATCGGAAGCCGGCTTTAGAAAAGAACCGGATTGTTAAATGATGGATAGGTTGACGTTGAAATTCGTCTGAGAATTTGAATTTGAAAACAAGAGATGTGAAAACATCCCCTGGGGCGTTGGCTTCATATTTCTCAAGGTCGTAAACCGCTTCTCGCGTTTCATCACGATATATCGGTGTCTCTTCCTCCCGCTCCCTCTCTCTCCTTCTGTCTCTCATATTGGCGCCTCCTCTTCCTGCTCTCTCTCTCCCCCTCTCTGTCTTCCCTATCTCTCTGTCTCTCATTTTCACCTGTCTCTCTACGTCCCTCTTCTTGCTATTTTGCGATCTTCAAGCTGTACTTCATTTTTGCCCTCAGGCCCCCTCCTGTCCCTCAACTTATTCATTCTTTGTTCTTTTATAGAGGAAACAGTATCCCAGCGTCACTCTATTCATTCTCTTTCTATTTCAGGAAGTTAGGAAATGTTATACCCCATTTCTTTTCTTTCTTCTTTCTTCACCTCCTAAGAACTAGCTGTTTCGAATTCTCTCTCTCTCTCTCTCTCTCTCTCTCTCTCTCTCTCTCTCTCTCTCTCTCTACTTTTCTTTCTTTCTTTCTTTCTTATACGTTTCATGATGGGTGTCACGGACTTCTATAGCACAGGTGCGCAAAACAGAATAAAAGGAAAATCCATAGAAGAGGTTGTCCTTGTTACTGTCTGATCATGGCTTACAAGTTCCGTCCACTCCCTTACTTTCGCCCTCAAAGACATAACAGGTTGTTAGGAACTTTAACTTGTAAAGGATCAACTCATCATCAATATTTTCTCTTCGTCGTTCCACAGCTTCAGATGTAGAAGCGTACATTGGAAATGTCTCCCTTCCCCCATCGTGGCTAAATGGTAACGGCGTTGGATTCAGGATCTGTAGGTCCTAGGGTCGATTCCTGTCACGGTCATGTCATAAATGCCAAGGCAAAACATTTCATTCACATTCTCCTCAGCCCACCCGTCTCTTAAATGGGGGCTTTGCCAATAGTAAGTGAACGATTGTGACAGAATGTTAGTGGTCAGTGGCTGAAAATGGCAGGGGCACTGTATGCTTCCCAGAGAGTCGAGAATTTCCTGAGTGATCTGGTCTGTCCTATTAATAATGGTGTGAAGTCATCGTGAGCGGGCATTGGCTTGACTACAATACAAGACTTCTAAATTCAGTATAATATCGGATGCCCCCCCCCTACCAAAACACACACACACACACACACACACACACACACACACACACACACACACACACAAAATGTACTAACTTCAAAGTCCAGTTGCTTCGGGAAATATAAAAAAAATGGACAGAGATAAAGTTTGAAGAGAAACATAATCAGTAATATGTGCAGGTGTCATTGATCAATGGTGATATTTTGTCTCAATCAAGATTATTAGAAACACTTCTCCAAACATGGCTTGCCCGGATAAGCATATTATAGGCGGATCAGGAATGCTATTGCTAGACACAGATCTAATGTGTTTTGTTTTTTTTTTAATTTTCAGCTGTAAGGTATCCAAATCACCTAAATATTTGTAATTTTCTACTCAGGCAGATAGTACCCATTTGCTTATGCAGTGTTTTCTGCAGGTCCTGAGTTGGGGAAGGTATCTTACCCCACACCCCTACCCCCACCTTTGTCATTAATTTTAGTGATAGTAAATTTTTAGAGGGATATTAGGTTTGTGTCACATAATGAAAATTCTGGAGTGCAGGGAGGAAGGGGAAGTCGGTAGGCGTGCAGTGTATTTAATTTTATAAGAGGGATTTTAAAACTTACGGGGCGACTCATGTGATCGCAAGGTCTGGAGAAAGCACTGCTTATGTGTGCAAAATTTAAAATTAACAAGATTTGACTTATCGAGGTTTTCATACCATACCTTTGAAATTAGGTTTTTATTTTGTTTTGGCTAGGGGGGAGGTGGGGGAGGGGAAACTTTTCCAATGTACGCTTCTACATCTCAGGCGGTGGAACGATGAAGAGAAAATATTGATGATGAGATGATCAGGGCCAACTGCTTTTATTCAGAGGAATAGTCAAGAGGAGACCCTTGGCCATAATTTTGCGGTATTTAGCCATATTGTCGGAGGAAATAATTCAGCTCGTCAACCTGCCTTCAACATGTGAACATTGAATAGTCCAGCCATCATGGTCAATCACTCAGCCATCTAGTCAGTCTATCGCTCAAGTCATTTGATCGACATGCCAAACGATCAACACTTCCCCTCTTACTCTTCTCTCTCCCTGTTTTTCTTCTTCTGCTTCTTCTTCCTTTCCTCTTCTTTTCTCTCTCTCTCTCTCTCTCTCTCTCTACGTGAAAAAATTTTTGACGGAGGTAGAAGAGCGGGCGTGGCGGCCAATATTCGGTCAAAGCGAAAATAGGAAACTTCTACCCAGTAGTTTGGTCTTACAACAAATACAGATGACAACGTGCTGATTTAAGCCATAAACCCCTAACAAGTAAACAATCTGTCTGTCTGTCTCTCTCTCTCAGTCTCTTTTTGTCTATCTGTCTCTCTCTTCATTCGCTAGTTAAAATCCCTTGACAGTTTTAAAATCGTAGAAAGAGTGGCCGATCTTGTGTCATATCAACTTATATGTGAAAATCAACTCAGTGATGTGGTCTTACAACCAAAGAGGTGCAATATAGCCGAAAACATGTTAACGCACCGTAAAACCCTGAGACAAATAGACAGTGTATCTCTCTCTCTCCCCTTCTCTCTCTTTTTCCTTCTCTCTAGATGTATGGGTAGATGGATGAGTGTATTTTTATTACGAGGTTTGGCTATAATGTCAGAGAAGAGGCTTGGATTCTCCATCCGACCATTTCACCCAATCGCACTGTATGGCCTTTCATCTCTCTTTCTCCACAACAGAGCTGCCAGGGTGATCGACAGGTAGAGGGCTTACCTGGCTGTGGCTGCTAATGGTCCCCCACTTAAGTCTTATGGCCAAGTGGATGCCTTTGTAACACCGAGGAAATTTCTCAGAGAGAAACTCAAATCTAGCAGGTTTCGAACTCGGGACCGTTCCCAGCAACAGGCAAGCGCTCTACCTGTCTGCCAGGCAGGCAGCTCTGTTGTGGAGGGGGTGGAGAAAGAGAGTAGAGGCCATGCAGTGCGCCTGGGTGAAAAGGTGATCAAGACACTCCAAATTGCCGATAATCAGATTTGGGTAGGGGAAATTGGCGGTCGTTAGCAATAATAAATGCTATCTCGCAAAGTAGTGATCAGTTTGAGAATGCATGGCGGGTCGTGTGGGTGGGTAGACAGGGAAGTGGCGTAGGTGGAGAAAAAGGGAACATGGGAGCCGGAAGTAGGGTCATAGCAACCATAGCTATCATGTGACATTCCACTCATATGAATTCAGTCGCACGGTTCACACCAGGACGTGGCTATTTTTCAGAATTTCAAGAGTAAAACTTTTCATACTGCAAAGAAACTGTAGATCACTAGTTTGCTGTCCTTATCAAAGTCAGGTTGGAGAAAACAGATAGAAAAACGTTAAGTATTTGAAATATGAAAGCAAATCCATTTGAGTGGAGGCAGTATTCACGGCCATTTACTGTAGGTGGTACTTCCCTTAGACGATAATGATTGGAAGACGCAGCTTAGCTTCATTCCAAGAAAGTATGCAAGTGGAATTGATGTATTGAACCACGTGCCATGTTCATTGGAGACCCTTGCTTTTATGTTGTCAAAGTCCATTTCTCTCTTCTCTCTCCTCTCTCTCCCTCTCTCTCTACTCTCCCTCCACCCCCCCCCTCTCTCTCTCTCTCTCTCTCTCTCTCTCTCTCTCTCTCTCTCTCTCTCTCTCTCATATTATTCACCTATGAGCTCAAAGTGCCGGCAGAGCAGGGCAGGGCGGCACAGGAAGGGCAGCGTCACTAGGCAAGACTTACTGATATTTTTTGTCTGATTAATTATGTGAAACTATACGTTTGTCTTGGAATATTCACTTAGAGTCTTGCCCATATTTCTTGTCTTTGGAGTTTTTAGCCTCCTGTCGGGATACCGTTTTCCCGGTCTACGTGTCCCTACGTGTCTGCCCGTCCATCCACCCATCCCTCCACCCAGCCATTTGTTCGTCTGTCCGTCCAGTCATTGATTCATTGATTGATTCATTCATTCATTCATTTTTCCCTATCTGCCTGTTTCCTCGCCACATACTTATCCTCCTGCTTGTCTGTCTGTCTGTCTTTCTTTCTGCCTGCATGCCTGCCTGCCTGCCTGTCCGCCCGCCAATAGTCCATCCGTGCGACTGTCTGTCCAGTGTTGTGTAAACTAACCTGGCTTTTATCGGCTCGCCTCAAAGTTTCAAAGTAACGCTTATTGCCTCTCTAATTTTTGCCATTTCTTTCTCCGATTCCTCACAGGTGTTTTACTACCTGGCAAAGTCGTAAACAATTTCATTTGTGTGCTTTTAGAATTTATTTGATAGTTTTTAGTGTCCCTTTCGGCACAAGAGACACGGTTTGGACTCAACAAGGGAAGGGAGTGGAGGGAAGGAAGNGAATGCGCATCATGAAATTTATTGCCAGCAGGATTCGAAGCCGATACCTCGCACTGAGAAACAACTGCTTTATCTTTTTGCTAGCCGGCGGGCGTGCATCTTTTAGGGCTTATTTTCAATTAATGCAATTGGACCTCACATTCTCGAAGTCACTGAGGCGATATGGATGACAGCAGTGACAACAACAGTAAGCGCAATAACAGCAACAGCAGCATCACAACTACAACATTTAAATGAAGTGGAGGCAGTACACTGATTGCGATGAAACGCCAGGGCCACCTCACAAGGAGAGACTTTTTACTTGCCGGGAAATGTTTCTTTCTGCGTCTCAGAATCGTAGCTACTTGCGAGCTTGACAGAAATTGCCATTCAAACTGAACTAGTTTGCGATTATCCGGCAATATGTTCGTGTAGAGGTTATTGGTGTTTTGTTATCTGAAAGAGAAAACCATGTAGCGAAATTTGCTATTAAGTGGAGTTACCATTAAGCGGAGTCAACTGTAAATGAAGTGATCTCTGTACGTTGGTAATATTGTAAGGTGAGAGTCACCTACAAGAAAGGATTCTTTACATTCAGGGCTGAAACCATTTTTGCAATATCAAATTATGGTCCATTCCGGTTCATGGCAAAATTTCAAATTTACAGAGGAAATTGCAAATAAAGAGAATTGCGGTTATTTAGTGATTATTATTTTGAAGCTGTCTTCATTTTTGGCATCCGAAAACTGTTGCAGTTTATAGAAACTGCGTTTAAGCGGAATGACTTTAATAACGTCACCGACACCTTTAGGGAGAATCTCTCTACTTGCGATGGTGAAGTTTTATGATGTCAGATCTACATGTAAGACTTTAGGAAGGCAGCGTGGCCGTGCGGTTTGTGAGTCGTACTCAGAAACTGAAGACTTTCAAGTCGAAGGTTTATTTGTTTGACTCGCGAGCTGGGCGGTGTACGTTGTAGTGTCCTTGGGAAAGACACTTCACTTCTATTTCCTCACTCGACTCAGGTGTAAATGAGTACCTGGCTTTAGAGCTGGGGGGACCAGGGTGCTGCACCGCTGGCGACCAGCAGTGACTTTGTTATGTATTTTATTTGTAATATTGTGTATTTCCATGTATGATGTGTATTGTTGTATGTGTTTGTATTATGAATGAGATGTGTAACACTGTATGGCATTGTAAAACAATTTCCCCGCGGGGTAAATAAAGTCGCATTTATTTTTTATTTTTTATTTTTTATTTATTGTATGGCGTATTTGATAATTGAGTCGCCAGACTATCAGTTTTGGCTCCACGTATTATGTCAAATGTCAAGATACCTTGACCTGAGAAGTCGTTTTATGCCCTCCTTTGAAAATGGAACGAATGATCATTAGAAAAGTGTTGCTTTCAATCGACCCATTCCATGGAGATGGACATTTTTGTCTGCAGAAAATTCATGATGACAGTTCAAGTGTTCTGTCTGTAATTTATGCTTGGCTTTTCTTACCCTTAATGATAATTCAAATTGGCAAAAACTCAAACCATTTCCATAATTCATGAACATCTAGCCCTATTCAGATTGTGTGTTCATATAAAGACAAAGAAAAATGCGTCTTTATTGTAATTTGCGTGACGTGGAATGGGCCAGACCATAGCTTTTCAGAAGAATGGCTGTTACCCAGTGCTCTTTATCCCACGATGTGAAACAACAGGAATTAGTTTAACGTCATCAATCAAGTGCATTGCGAAATACCTCTCCTGTCACGAGGGAAAAGGGACCAAGTCTGCAGAAACGGTGATGCAATTTATTGAACATTTACTGTAATCAGTCATGATGAGGAAAAATTAACTGCTATTATCAACTGGCATTTAGAAATATCGTTTGGCATGTTGGCTTTTCGTTGGCTTATAAAAGTGGTTACTTACATTTAAGAGATGGCAGAAATGTGTTGATTCAGTAGCCCTTTGTGCTTAAACTAAATAAACTATTATTAATGTTATTGTTATTGGCTACATTGGAAAGACGAAGAAAAAATAAACTGCATATTTTGCAGCTTTCTATGGCTTTCTCTTCATAGTCAGTGTGAACACTTGTGGCAAGACTCTTGTATATGTTCACCGTCCAATATTGCAATTATTAGTTACTTATTGATCGAAAGTGTCTCGCGAAATTTGGGGCCACATCTACAATCCATTCTTTTTTCTCTATCTCCGTCGCCTGACTGTCTAGATACGGTGAAATTAATATTATATATTACTTTCCAAACAAGAAAACAAAACAAAAACAATAATCCAAGCGGAAATGGGAGGAGGGCGAATTGATGCGCTCCCTTTGAAGCCTTTGAAAATTGACTAGCCTGCAGACCAGGTTTTCCGAGGCGAGCCCAGGCACACTGAGAATATCATAGTCTTGCACACGATGCGAGTAATTGGACGATTGGACAGGCTTCTTTCCCCTCTCTGCTAGGGCTGCTCTGGCTTTTGGGTGAACTTAGTGCATTGTAGACTTGCTGGATATAATCATAATCAGGTTTATAAGTCTCCTATCCGGGCATCGCCCGTTCGTGCACGATTACATAATCTTTACCCAGAGGAGGCTAGGTCACTCAAGAACCTCCTCAGCTCCCGTGGGAGCATAAGTGCCGCTGCCATATTACGGACGCGGAGAGTTAGCATTCGGGCAATATCTTTAAATGTCTATAATCATAGACAAATGGATTGAGAAAGCTGTGAATGGAGCGCTTTCCCAAGACACTAACAACATAGTCGATTCCGTTTTATTGCAATTCGAAGAGTAGAAACTTCCGTTTAATTGCAACATTTTCCACAAAACAAACTGTTTTAATTTTATATGTAGGTCAGTGAATAATGGTAACTCCTTTTGAAAACGACGTTTCCCATGCTCTCAAGGATTTGTGAATATGTGGAGTTGGCGGTCTTATAATAATAATAATAATAATAATTTTATTCAAGAACTACCCCTTTACAACGGGGGCAGGCAGGCCGGGGTAACCTGTCTGCGTCTTGTACACACATGGAATAGAACAATGCTATATACAAAGAAACATTGCGTAAATCTGTATCACGTTACTTTAAAATCGTATCGAACTGCAGTTTCGTAAAAATTTCTTCCCTAAGTTATCAATTATACTGCTAAAAGTCGAGAATGGATTTGAATCTAAAACAAATATAGTCCTTTCCAAATTATTCAGGCTTAAAAATGTATAATACACCCACTCGATATTATTATCCATGCATACTTCATACAGATCATTTAAAAACTGCATTCTTACTCTTTCGTACGCCTGACACTCGAACATAAAATGAACAATATCCTCTTTCACTCCGCTATCACACATGCAACATTCCTCGGACTCTCTCATTTTCATTCTGTATAAATCCGCATTCAGACCTAAAATACCCGTTCTAGCTTTAAATTTCAATTGTATGGAGTAGAAATCATAAGGTTCTAACAAGTAAGACTGCAGTTCTGTTTTAGACACATCAAAATAGGTATAGAACGCCAGACTTTCACTACCTTCATTATCGCATTGTGTACGTTGTAAAAAGGTGTTTGAACTGGTTACATTATAATAAGCCTTAAAAATACTTCGCCCTTCATCGTTGGGGAACAAAAACTCCAAACCATTTCTTTGTAAAATAGTAAAAATGTCATCACAGAATCCCCATGGCTTTTTGCTGCTTGTCTTGTCAACGTGAGAGTTAAGTATTTTAAATAGAATACTACTTAGTCTTGAATGATTCATCTGACTAACTCTTTCAAAATATTTGATCTTGAGATTATTTATAGTGTCAATAATATCTTCCCATCCAAGTTCTTGTAGGACAACTTTTCTTGAAACATTTAAGCGACAATTCATAATGCTTTTGGCACACTGATATTGAAAAGACCGAAGCATCGCACAAGATGACTCTGGCAGCTTCCCCCATACAGCACAGGCATGCAGCAGAGAAGGACGTATAACTTGGTTCCATATGGTATTTCCGAAACTAACTCTATTGATATTTGAATTCTTGGATAAGGTGTATTTCATAGCGGCTAATTTACGATTAAAACTTGGTTTGAGGTACTTATTGATATGATAATTTGTTCTGAGATTTCTTGAAATATATACGCCTAAATACTTATACTCTGTACATTCGTAAATTGTTTGTGTTCCTAGCATCCATTCTTTACTTTTATTAACATTCTGTCCAAATATTAATACGTTTGACTTGTTTTCATTAAATTTTAAGCCCCATTTTTGGGAGAAAATCGAAGTGACTTTCAGCATATCCTTTAACTCATTTTCCGTATCGGCCACCAACACGATGTCATCTGCAAAAAGTAGAGACGAAATTTTATGAGAACATACGTTTGACCCTAAATTCGATTTATTTAGCATATCGTTTAGATCTTTGATTAGGATAGAACAGAGGGTTGGGGACATGGGACATCCTTGTTTTAGACCATATTCTTGTTTGCACCATTCTGTTTCGTATGAATGCTCATTTCCTGGATCCTCTGCTGCATGCCCGCCGAACAGAACTTTATTTTCCACCGAGGAATATAGATTTCTTAAGATTCTCCATATTTTTCCACAGATGCCCAATTTGGAAAGTTGGTAAAACAAACCATCTCGCCAGATTCCGTCGAAACATTTAGTCACGTCGAGGAAGGCAACAAAGGTTTTTTTCTTTAAAGACTTGTTTATAGATGCAATACTTAACAGGTTAAAAATCTGATCTTCTACTCGTCTATCTTTCCTAAATGCGCCTTGGGCTTCTCCCAGTAATGTGTGTTCTTCTAAGTAGTCCATAATGTGTTTCTCTATGATCTTTGCAAATAATTTATACACGTTAGATGTTAATGTTATTCCTCGGTAATTGGATATAATTGAGGTGTTGCCAGTTTTGGGTATAGGTTTTATAAGGCCCCTTTTCCATTCATGGGGGAATTCCTCGACGTCAATAAAATTTTGGAACAGCGCTATCAAAGAGCTGACTATGCAGTCTCCTCCGAATTTCAAGAATTCATTCGGTATTTCATCAATACCTGTTGCCTTCCCCGACTTAAGAGCTTTAATATATTTATGGATCATTTCTTTATCTAATGGCATCGGTCCTAAGTTACAGCTTTTATCTCCAGCTTCTATTTCTTTTAGTTTTTCCTCGACATACTTTTTACGAAGGCCGTCAATTTCAGGCTTAAAGTCTAGGAACTGTGCCTTTAAGGCTTCAATAACTTCAGATTTAGTATTAAGTGAGTCGCCATTCTTATTTTTAAGGCAGCACGGTGCTAATACTTTATCATTGTCCTCTTTTATCAGCTTCCAGAACAGTTTACTAGTATGATCCTTTTGACATGTTTGGAAACGTTTTATATTCTGGTTGGTTTTAGCTCTTTTAATGGCCATGGACACCATCTCTTTACGTCTGTGGTACATTTCTTTTATCTGGGTCATTATCAATTTATTATCTGTTTTCACTTTACTATATTTCCTATATATTTTATTCATGATTATTCGTTCGTTCCTTAACTTTTCAATTGTATTATTCCAGAAATATTTTGGCTTTCTTTTTAGGGGGCGTTTTATAGTGTGGCTTTCCTCGGCCGCCTTCATGACGCTGTTTTTCCATGAATGCCACACTTCATCTACTCCTGAGTACATTTCTGGGTCCCAATTCTCTAAATATTTCTGTATATTTGTATGAAAGATATTCCAGTTTATCTCTCGAGAAGGGATTGAATATTGTTTATGGCAACCGCCTTTTGTCCGGTGTTCATTTTCAAATGGTTTAGAGCTGTTGTTCTTCAACGTTAAAATCATCAAATTATGATCGCTGTCAAAACCCATATCACCAAATTCATCAATAAAAACATCTTGGACATACGATTTGAAGCAGTCTGACATCAATATATAATCAATAGTGGACATAAGGGCTCCCCTTTGCCAAGTGATAAAACCCCTGGTCTGGGGTAGTGTATTTGCCAGAGTAAGATTTGTAACGTCAATAAAATCGATCAAGTAAGTTCCATTATAACTAGGCTTTTTGCTTAAAATTGGTAAGTTGCTTATTTCACATTGCTCTAGAATTTTTGCATTAAAATCTCCAAATAACAGAACATTATAATTCTGTTGTTGTAGTACTGACACGTTTTCCAGTAATTCTTCGAATAGGATATTAACGGTTTCTTTTTTAGTCCCATCAACTGGCACATACACTATACACACCGCAGTTTTACCGAGACACTCATCTTTCATAGCAATCCACAATCGCTCATGTTCGTCATACTGAGAGTTTAAAAGGTTGTCATCTAGTATCATTGCTTTGGAACATACAAAGAAGCCTATACCACCTCCTGCTTTTTCACCCTCTCTTGTCTTCCCTATCCAACTGTAATTTAGAGGTGTCATACTTTTTGGAAAATTACCTTTCAGGTGGGTTTCCGCAATTGCAAAAACAAGAGGTTGGTATTTTTCGAGTAATCTACATATTTCAGACTGTTTTGTTTCGGAAGTACAGCCGTTTGCATTTATGTAAAAAAGGTCTTTATGTGATGGAAAGTTGCGTTTCCTATGTCCCTTTTTTCTGTGACGTTTCCCGGGTCGCTTCTGGGATTGATTACGTAGCGAGTACGAGTGGGTGCTGTGGGCGGCACACCCTTGGCCGTCTTCCTAGTCTCTCTTGGCGCCACAGAATTTCTCTTTATGTCCGTTTCTACCACAGGCTCTACAGTGTACTGGATTGGGCAGCCGACAGGCACGCATGGTGTGACCCTGTTCTCCACAGTTGTAGCATCTGATCTGAGAGCGATGACTTTGGTATCTGCTGTGCTCACTTTGCTTTAGGAACGGGTGATTTCTCCCATGGTCTGTCTTGGTTAGCGAGCTCGTTGAATGGTTCGCAGTTCTCGGCTGTGCTTGCACTGCTTCACTATACAGGGGCTTGTGATTCATAGAAGTATTTAGCTGGTAAGTTGCTTCTATGCCCAGATTTTGCATCAGCAGCTGCTCACCTTGGGTGCTTAGATGCAAACCATCTTCTTTCAGGTTTGTCTTGTTGGTCATTCCGTTTCTCAATAGGAAGGTTTCACTGTTGTCGATGAATTTTGCCCCTTGCTTTTGGCACGTTGATTTCAGGATTTTGTTTATTTCTTCCACTTTGTTGTTGTGCTCGTCCAGCCTAGGGCAGACACTGGACACTATGACGCTGTCTGCTATTTCTTTGGCCAGTGATGTCATAAGAGAGGCCTTCTCAGTCATTGATTCCTGGTTGCTCGAGTCGTCAGCGTTACATTCGTTAGTTCCACAGTGGATGTAAATAGTTTGGTATTTGGTGTCGCTCTTGTTGAGATCTGCCAGAACCAAGTTCATGGTGTCAAAAGCTGCTCCCGGTTTGCAAATAACCGCATTATTCTCTTTCCCTTTTATGTTTTTGACAATAGAGTCCCCAAGAAGGAGAGAATATTTCCTTTTCTCTGACTGTTGTAGTTGTGTATTTGCTTTCTTTAATCTGTCTCTGAGTGAAGAGTTTTCTCGTCTGTACTCTTCTGCTTCTGCAGTCTTTCTGGCTAATTGTCTTACCAGGTCCTCATTTATTTGTGATAGGATCTGCAGTTGACTTTGGATGGCGCTTAAAGTATGGGGGATTTTGCGACAATCAGGACAATTCCAGATTGTGCCAGTTTCGGTATTTCTGAGGGCCACGCATTCACAATGAAACCACAGCATACAAATGCAACACTTTATCATTTCTTGGCAGTTTTTGTGTCTGTACTTGCATGGCTCAACACAGTCAACATATTCTGTGGTGGTCTCTGGCTCTTGCCGCTGTATGTCTGCCTTCGATTTATTTTGTCTAGGTTGGGTTCCATGTGACTTTCTTGTTTTCTTTGTTACGTTGCTCTTCTTTTGGGGTCTATTTATTTCAGACCCACATCTCCCTGTTGGGGTTTGGGACGCCTGTAGTGGTGTCTGTGTCAGCACCTTCACCGGCGTTGCTGGGTGAGCAGGGAGCACCGGTGGAGATATGACTTTCACATGAGTTTGGTGGGAATCTCCGATGTGGCTATTTAAACTCCCGCCATCAGTTGGTGTAACGGGGGAGGTAACCGTATTGAGAGGGGTTAAAGCAGGGGAGGCAATCTCACTTTCGCAATTTTCTGCTCCACTATGATCCCCCTCACACCAAAGCGACTCGTATGTTGAGCATGGTGGGGATGGGGTATGGGTACCCCTGTCCTGGTGTGCGGAAGGACTTTTGTTTAGATTTCCCGAGTTTTCTGTTGTTATTGTTTGTGCTGTTCTTTGCCTCGTCTGCCGTGGGCTGATTGTTTTGACTAAATCAACGACTGGGGAGATAAGTGATGAAGGGGAGAAGCGCTGCGGTAATTTTTTCCCAGCTTTTCTCAGTTCATTTAGTTTTTCGCTCACATAGCGTTGCATGCCCTTTGCTGTTGGGTTTTCCATCACTGGAGAGATGGCGGGATGGTTCGGTTGTTATTAGCAATGGGGCTTCAATCAAGAGTTAACAAGAAAAGCGCGGAGTTCCAAGGCCGTTGGTGGGGGGAGACAACCAAATTAATATCGTTGTGTCAATCAAAGAGGCGAGCCGTAACCACAGTTGCGTTTGTGTAAGATCGCGCCTTCTTTGCCAAATTTATGAGATTCGCTCTCTTGGTTTAATGATTTGTCTCAAGTGGTTCAGAATTGTCGTAGTTTTATTTTGTCGTGATCCGAGTTCTCGTGGTGAGTTGGCCTCAGGTTTTGGTTCAGATCCGTGTTGTGAAGCAGTTCGGGACAAATTTGGTCCCGCTGATTTCGGTCCAAGTGGTTGAGTTTGCACTTTGTAGCCTTCACTTTTTGCCTGTCATGTAGTAGGCTATCGATAATGGGGTGGGGTACTACCTCTAGCGGGAACTCAATCCGCGAGGCAGGTTTAGCCCTTATCTACGGTCTCCTTGTCGTGTCACAGATGAAGATTTGTGCACACTGTGTGCCTTTTTTCGCTTTCTTTATGGACCTCAGTTTGGCGCTACGTCATTGCCCACATAGAAGAAAATGAAAATAGAACTACTTTATCCCCTAGGGGAATTGGTTGACATTGTGATACGGTGCTAAACATTTCAGTCATAATACAAACACATAGAGCGGTACATATCTTACACATAAATACATAATATTACAAATGAAATATATAAACTAAGTCAGTGCTAACACCCCTTTTCTCCCCCCCCCCCCCCCCCCNCCCACACCCCCGCAGTGCAGCGCCTAGGTCCCCCTAGCTCTAATGCCAGGTACTCATTTACACCTGATTCGAGTGGGGGAAGGGGATAGAGGAGTTAGGACACCACAACGTAAACCGCCTAGCGCACGATTCGAACTCGCAAACCTTGGACTTAAAACGCTTCAGTTTCTAGGCTCGACTCACACAAACCACATGGCCATCTTGCGACCAGTCGATTGCGACGGACGTGACCCAGACAAGGAAGTCGTACATAGACTCCTTTAACTCACCACAGACAGGTCAGTAATTTTCAAATAACATGGAATTATCATAGATTTGTACCTTTCCTGGGAATTGTCAGTGACATAAAGGATGAAGGAGTTGGACTGGTTTAGAGATAATGCAGGATAACTTACGCGTATTGCATAACATCACAGTCCATTTCACTTGAGTGAGTTCTTCAGATGAAGGAAGAAACTGTATTAGACACCGCAAGAAAATAATATCAGTCTCAAACTGGGGTGCTGTTTTTGACCAATGACTTTGTGATTTACTTTGTCTATGACATTTGATGGATGTATTGGGGTTATAGCAAGCACCATAATAATAATGATAATAATAAAAATAATAACGCGGTTTATAAGTCTCGTATCCAGACTGATGCCCACTCACGCAACTTCACACTTTTATTAGTTATTAGGTTTAGTTTATAAAATCTGGAAAGAATGCAAACTGCCTAATTTGCAGTCTGGTTCACAAATCTAGGGCCCATTCTGCTTTTCTATATAAAGGACAAAGTTTGTATTGTCTTCTCAAGGCATATGATAACACTCTCTTTTCATCCTATTAGGAGTCTGTAGGTGGTACCTCGTTTTAACTCGCCCCAGGATACAGATGGTGCCTGATGTTTCGAAATGCTTTCTGAATTATTGTCTAATGTGCAAAATAGGACCTAGGGATTGAGAGTAACAAAGTCCAAATTTGACTCGGTACGGAACCACGTTATCTCTCTCATATTGTGTCCTTCTTGGTAGTGTGTATTCACTCTAATTCAACAAGGGCTTAGCATCATTATCCTTTTCCCCCTTTTTTTCATTTCCCTTTTGGCCTTGAGGGTATTGTAATGGTGTCTTTTAGCCTACATCTTTTTTTCTATGAGAAGCTTAGAATTTCGTGTAATGACGTCACAATGCCGCACTTCCTTTTGTATTCAAGCTAACTATGAATGATTATTTCTAGAAGGACACCTTATGCCCCTCCTGACCTCAAGACATCTTATGTTTCGTTTTTGGCTTTCTTTCGATTCTAGAGTAATAGTGGAGATGCTGGACACCATCGATACTGAAATGAGGATATGTATCGTGAGAAGTAAAGGATTACTACGAAACACATGAATCGATTTCGATATTTATTCTTCTTCCAGCGTTAACTAGAAATGATTTCTAAAATTATTTTGCTTTTCTTCGGTGTTTTAAAATTACTGCCAAGTAATATATTGGTTTTAAGCAATCGGTTTCAAGGAAGCTCAGTTCCGGTTTTAGCAAAGTGTAAATGTAAATGGTATTATGATTGTGTCAGCGAATCTCGCTTCCGAAAGTAAAAATTTCATGAGTCAATATTTTCGCTGATGTTTCAAATCAGATTATATCAGTCAGTCTTATTATTTTGACAATAGAGAAGTAGGAAGCCGAAGTATTGAGCGTTGGAATTATGCCTTATGATGCCGGAATGTCCGGGAATGCCTAATATTTGCTGGTGGTCTATTCGTTATAGTGATATTCAAACTACGTAGCAAAAGTACTCAATTTCTGATGACGATATGATTGTCGTGTTATTCAAATCTGAGATGAGGTATCGGGGCTGCTCTCTCCCTGTGGGCCTGTTTATTCTCTTATCATAGACACACACTATTTTAGTCACGGTGGCCACGAAATGTCTCACTTTTATAATTAGCATTGTCAAGACTTCACTACTGACTGATGTAGGGCAGCAGACTTCCGCCGCATAATAATGAATGGTGGGTACGTGTTGCAAATCGCGCAGTTGACAGCTTTCATTGTGTCATACTGTAACAAGGCGGAGATAAATCAACCACATCGACAACACGCGGTCTTATCTACTGGTGGCATGCTCTTTGATCCACGACTTTACGATTATAGTGCATTTGTAATTCCTGTACTTATCTCCCGTCTCTGTCCAGGATCTTGGCTGTGGTCCCACTCCGGCTAAGATCTCGCTTTTCTCATCTCCCAAACACTGGTAGCCACTGATATTGTGGTTGCATCGTAAAAATTCTGAGCTCCTACGTACATTCGATTCACATGCTTAAACTTTCGAAGGCAGTGATTCTCAAACATGCATTTGAGCTATTTTTTTGGATAAAATTTTTTATGTCATCGAGTTGGGGTGGTTGGGGGGATGCAGTGGGGGATATACCTTTTGAAATCACTTTCACCTAACTTTACTGTCGGCAAAGAACAAAGGCTGATTCCGGTACACCAACAGAAAAACTTAAAGATAAAATTTGGGGCCTCTTCCTAAATCTTTGTTGTAGTAGTGGTTGATTTCGTGGGTGCTTTAATTGAAAAGTCTTGAAAGACAAATTGTCGTCCCTTGTTACCTTTGTTGTTGTTGTGATGGTTGTGATGGTAATAGTGGTCGCCTTCGTAGGTTGTTTTTTTGTTTAACGCCGTTGTTTGTGACCTGGTAACTGCTATCAGTTTTGACCTGTTTTCAATCTTGTCCACCACCGGAACATTATTTGGGTCATATGCGACGTTTTTGGAAACGTTAGTTCGTTGAACTCCTGGGTGACCTGAGAACTCCGTTCACGGGCGGAAGTCGAGGCGTTGTTAGAAGTTGGTTTGGGGTCTGAGGCGAGTGTAGGGTGTGGGTTGTGGGGAGGGGAGTTAAAGGAGGGTAGAGGGGTTAAGGACAGAGATGCGATCGTGAAGTGAGCTCGCCGAACACATGATTGGTTGGTTGGTTGGTTAGTTGACTGGCTGGCTGGATGGTTAAAGATTGAACAATAACAATAACAAGCTGAGCACGTTTTGACAGGTTTGTTTTTCAATGAACAGTAAATTTAATGTATCAAAGTAATTTCCCATTCAACGAATGGGATTGCCAGCATGCTTGAGCAGAGAGATAACAATGGGAATAACAACAGAGCCTACTTGGTATTGACAACGACGGAAGATGATTCATTATTTAGAGCCCAGCTCGCACCTAACTGCACTACAACTGAACGCCTCGGGCTGGAGCCATTAAAAAGTTGACCTTGACAGCCGATGGAAATCCGAGCTTGTTGTGATTGAAATAAACATTCTGTGATGTCTTGGCTTTTGATAGATTGTATGCGACGGCATCCCAAAGACTTCCCTTAATATACAGAGCATGAAATCTGAAGGCCACACAATCAGTAGTAACGGGAGAATAGAGAAAGTCGTGTGACAGCATTATAACATTTCTCTGATTATAGTGCGTTCACAAAAACATGAACAAAGTTTTTTTTGTTTTTTTTTAAATTATTTTTAAGATATCCACATCCCAGAAACTATTTTTGCCACATCATTGCTCTGTCTGTGGTAAAAGTTTTCTTCATGAACATCATGAAACAAACGATAATAGATAAGTTTCTCAAGAATATTGTTCGGAAGTGCGTAGAAGGAAAGACAACTTGCTGGACATGTTTACAGGCCCCGCGGACTTTCGCCAACCCTGACTCCACCTCAGGATAGACCTTCCACTTGAGGGGGGAGGGGCGGGT
>JAWQUT010000156.1:1156566-1173282 GCA_033807755.1 Ellobium chinense
GGAGAGAGAGGGGGGAGGGGATAGGGGTGGGAGTGAAGGGCTGGGGATGTGGAGGGTTAGGGGCATTAGTTGGTGGGTCTTAGTTATCGTTCGACTTCGAGATACAGAATGAAAAGTGATCATATCAGTCACTGCTTAGCGTTTGAGCATTTTCATATATCAGAATGAGTGACAGAGAGAGGTTGGAGACGGGTTGGAATGCTAGGAGAAAACCTGACTGGGAAAAAAATCAGAGGCGTCATAACCAGGAAAGAAACGTGATCGAAACAGCTAGGAAAAGAAAATGATCAATAATCCAGCAACAAACAATAGATCTAGACTAGTTTAGAACGTGCAGTGTAATCCTAACACTGATATTTGCACGTACCCTATCTCTGTCGTAACGTTTCGTTAGAGATCCGAACTTGAAAATAAACGCTATTTAAAAACGCACACAGGGAGGCAGAAAAGTGGATGGGTGGGCGTATGAGGAAGAAGAAATTGAGCAATGGATGCATGCGGAAAGTAACGAAAGTCAGGGAAAACATGGCAAAAGTCACTCTGGCTGCTGTTCTACGGAAAGAAACGCATTATGCGCCAAATTCACTTTTGCCATCTTCGTATAGAGCTCGGTGCTCGCAACTTTTGCATCTTGGTCATTCTGATGTGGCCTTTTTAGTTTCGGAGACAGCCAGCTGTATGCGCCAATCATTAATTGATAAAATGAGGCTCAATTTGTATCTGTCTCCTGTACGATTTTTTGGCATAAGGATTTTCTTGTAAAACGACAGTGGGTGTGTGAGATGAGAATTTATTGAGAACCAGGTAGAGGAGAATAGACTTAAAAAGTGACCAAGTTCTGAATAAAATTAAAGATTGCATTAAGAGGTCATCATCCAGACTCTTATAGCCCACTCTGTTCAGCCCTGCCATCTCTGCACTTCCTTGTTTGAACACCTCATTTTATGCCATAGTTTCCTATTGTTAAGCTGGGTGATTTGATGTGCGAAGGCCTGTCGTGTGTATGTGTGTTTGTGTGTGTATGTGTGTGTGTGTGTGTGTGTGTGTGCTTGTGTGTGTGTGTGAGAGAGAGAGAGAGAGAGAAAGAAAGAAAGAAAGAAAGAAAGAAAGAAAGAAAGAAAGAAAGAAAGAAAGAGAATGAGTGTCATGGATTGCCTGTTGGGCTATAAGAAGCGGAAAAAAAGGTTATTTATGTTAACTACAAAATCTTATTCTGGGTACATCATGCTCGAAGAAATGAAGTTCGTGCTTGAGAGGAAATGTCCAGATTTAGAATGCCCCTTGGAGGTTTGTACCCTTGCGTTGTCACGTGAGCCTAAAAAAAAGCTGGCCTTTCTGGACTTATCAGATGGTGAGTGGGCGAGACTGGTTACGAAGTGATGGGATCGTAGATTATATGTACTTCGATACTCATTAGGCAATCTTCACATGTATTCATATTGATTATAAACCAAATCGGATGAAATACGCGGAGAAAAATACAGTTAACCGAAGAAAGTTTACTACCTTTCGCTTTAAAAGAGAAAGTCTTCCGAAAACAAAGTAAATTATAGTGGGCAATTCCAGCAGAATGCCACTTAAGGGACACTTATTACTGAAAGGCTCTGAATTTGTAGCAACCAGTTTCGATGTATATTTAAAGAATAGATAAACACTTATTAGAAACGACTAAAACCAGCTGCTGTAAAGCCAAAGCTTTTCAGAAATTAATATAATATACGTGGCATTTCCTGGAATTGCTCAGATATAGTTATTAAGAGGTAACCTGAAGAATGATAATAAAATTAAGTGGCAACGTGCTTATTATGTAGGCATTGCTCATGTTCAGTCTGGTTCAGTTTTCAGATCTCCCTGAAGAGCATATATATATATATATTAATCTTACGATTATTATACGGGTCCTTAGAAATCACAACTGTGCGTGATCAGCCCATTATGCCTGCGACCTAATTGTAGACGCACTGGATATGCCAACGTTTCCCGTTGTCATTTTAATTCTTGATGATTTTTTTTTTACCGGTTGACTTTTTTTTTCTGCTGCCGAGCACCAGACGAGATACGTTTACATCAAAGTCAAGTAATTTCAACGTGAATTAAGTGTATTGTAATCCACAGCCAGTAAAGACAGTAGACATCTCTCACTCTCAGATATAATACATGCATGGTCATCTGGGCATTGCAAGCCACAACTCTTAGATCATTTCTTCCGCTTTCCACTTTTCAGTTGTCAGGGGAATATGACTGGCTGATATGGTCTGTTCCCTTGGCTTTTATTTATTGATGCATCGCAGTCTTTAGAAGGGAGATTTTTATGACGCAATTTACATTTACAGTTTGCACCGGAATTCAGCTTTGTTAGTGTTGACCAAGTAAAAGGTTGATAAAGAGAGTTGCTGTACAAGACTAAAGATCCCTTTGGTATTGCGTTGTGGTAGATAACAGTAGGATCTTTTAGATGCTGACTTTTGTGTTCTCTATGGCCTGCCCGCCACGAGGCTACGAAGTCAGTGCTAGCAAGAGAGCCCTCCTTTCCCTACAAAAACCACACCCCTCCATATCACTTGATCACTTCATTAAGATTCAGTCTGGACCAAGCTTGCTTTCAGTACCAAACGTGAAACTCGCTAAAACCATTTGTTTAATCTGATTTCAACTCTGCCAACCATCTGCACCTTCGATGTACTCTTTCAAATTTTTCAATTTCATTTTTCTAAGCTATATAAGCGTTGTGGATAGTTTAATGCGCCAATGTATAATTTATACACTGTTCAATTTGCCATATCTCAAAATCTACGCTCTCGTTACAATGTTCGAATCTAGGGGGAGACGCAGAAGGACGCAGCATAGCGGCGACCACGGTGACTTATGCAATGTCTTTCAATATTATTGTCTATGCAAATATGATAGGCACTCTATTTCCTAATATATATATTTCATGACATAGATCATGAGCATCAGCAGCAAAGGGTAGCATTGTACTGCAGCTTCCACACGGGGTCTATAAAACGAGCATGTTATTTTTATGCTTTGAGGAAGAGCTTTGCACTTTTGCATGTTGGAGCCAGACATCAAACATGTATGATAGAGACATCGCTAGAAAAAGAACATCAGGTCCTTCACAGTGTTATGAGTTGTCTGTTTTAATGGACGGGGAAACCTCAAAGGATACGGGGGATTATTGAGTCTGAGAACACTTCGTTTTATCGTTTTGAGATCATCAATAGATGGAAGTGGTTTAAGGGGGGTGGGGAAAAAAGGGGGAAGGAAGAATGGAGATGAGGTGTCGTTGGTCGATAACAATATTTTTAGGTATCGCTCTACTTAGTCCTCTTACTCTAAGTATTGAAAGAATCGAGTTTATTTTGATTCCCCTGTTTTGTACAAAGTAGGCATATGGTTCATTTCTAAAAGACATACGGTCCATTTCTATACCTTTCAGTAGTTTTGATATCTTATGTCTCATTTGATACTTCTGGTAGTGTTGGTCAGACAAACTAACTCTCTCTCTCTCTCTCTCTCTCTCTCTCTCTCTCTCTCTCTCTCTCTCTCTCTGAAGCAACAATATGGTATCAAAACGCCCTATGTTTGATGTCTTTTGATACCGACATCGAAATTGCTGGGGGTTGAAACTATCGATACTAAGACACATTAATACCCTCTTCTGGACGTGGACCCAGAGGAAGACGGGAGTATGCAGGGGCGTAATCTCATTTGGAAAGTAAATACTGTGTACTTGGGTGGTGTATGTGGGATCATCAGTGAACATAGAGGATGGGTTGAGCAGAGAGGGAGAGAGGTGAGTGCAGGGACACATACTAGTTTGGAAGAAAGAAGGGTAGTATGTAAATGATGCTGCCTTGAGAATCTTAACTGATCTGCAAGGAGTAGGTTTAAAGGGAAAACAATTTTTCTTGGGATCATCAAAAGATTGAGGAAGGGAAAAGAGTAGAAAGGGAGAGAGGAGACTGCTCGGGTCAACCAGCCACACGCCAGGAAAAATGTTATCCTACATAACATTCACATACACAAACCACTGTCGTAGCTGGGAAAAAAAAAAAACATTGTATTATCGATAATTCTGAAAACAGCAAGGAAATCAAGAAGCGATACTTCTCAGAAGCTCTAAGCTAATCGACCAGTTGACTATATTGTCATGGCGTTAAAAAGTAACATTATCGATTCCGATAATTCTCAGTATTGTCACGTGATAAACTGGTCAGTAGAAATTGTTTACCATTGTCCTAACAATATTCCCTAAAACTTAGTAGGGTAGGTCTATATTGACGTTTGGATTATTATATTTTAGCTGAAATTACAGAGCGAAAATTTTGAGAAAGCAAAGAAAAACCTGTAAAAACATCGTTCATCTTGAATACACTGATGATATTAAAACTCACCAAGTCCGTCCATGTGTCTGACGTATTTCAAGTCGTACTCAGCACAGATAACGTTTCCACATGTTAAGAGATGAAATGTCAAAAGCATCAACCTACCTGTTCTTTGCCAGCCAAGGGTGTGACAAGCAAACATCGATTTATTGTTTTTCTTTTTGCTTAATGTTAGATCTTTTGCCACATACAAGTAGAACCTTACCCTTTATTAAGAACAGCTCTTATACACACCGATACGTTTCTTGTATACAACGTATTTTTACGTCCTGTTTCATATGTAATGAACTATAACTTGCGTATAAGCAAATGTGCTCATTTTAATGGGTTTGTTATAGATTTCATATGGAACTTTGTGTATAATGTACACTGCTCTGTGTTTATCTGTGTTATGAATGAGATGTATAACTGTGTATGGAATAGATGTCCAATTTGCAATGGATGGATGGAGTGTGAGTACAAAACGTTGTAAATAACCATGTCTGTTAAGAGCTGTTTGGAGTGTGTGAGTGTGAAAAAAAGATTGTATGATAGAAGAAGTGAGAATGATGACGCGCGAAAGGCTCTTAGTGACTGCATGTGAGACAGTGAGTGGTGAGAAAGCGAAGTGACTGGCGTATTAATTACCCAACAGTTCTTTCTTTCTTTCTTTCTTTCTTTCTTTCTTTCTTTCTTTCTTTCTTTCTTTCTGCCTTCTTTCTTTCTTTCTTTCTTTCTTTCTTTCTTTCTTTCTTTCTTTCTTTCTTTCTTTCTTTCTTTCTTTCTGCCTTCTTTCTTTCTTTCTTTCTTTCTTTCTTTCTTTCTTTCTTTCTTTCTTTCTTTCTTTCTTTCTTTCTCGTTCCTCATTTCTTTTCCTCTATCCTCACTTTCTCTGATTTCCTGTAGTTTATGTATTGAACTAATAAATATGTTATTGGTCTAGAGCCTAAGAAAGATTTTGAATCTCGAATCTTTCATTTTCATTTAATTTGTTGACATCAGCCGTTGAAAAACATGATCCAGCCAAGGGGTTAATGTTGCCATCTTCCTGTTTGGCTTAGTACAAGGACTTGATCAGTGTGGATCTTAGAAAGTAATACAATTAAACGAGTTCTCTGGCTGGCTTGTTGTCTTCTTCCTTGCCCTACTGTCCATCTGTTATTCTGCTTGCTTGTCTGCCCTCTCGTCAAGTATCCTGCTTGTCCCTCGGCCCATTCTTGCTTATTGGTCTGCATCCTGCCTGCCTGGTCATCTGTCTGTCTGTCAGTCAGTATGATAAATAGGTGAGCATATATGGATGTCTGTCCGTCTGTCTGTCTGTCTGTTTGATATGTAGGTAAGTGGATGGATGTCTGTCTGTCTGTTTGTTTGTCTGTCTGTCCGACCGACCTACCTGCCTGGTCAGTCTCTCAACCTGTCTGCCTGATTATATTATGTGGCCATTATGTAGTGCTGCAATGTCTTTGCTGTTTATTGTCTAGAGGCCTGAAACCACTGCCAAATCATTTTCTTTCTTTCTTTCTCTCCCTCTTCTTTCTGTCTCTCTATCTCTTTCTTTCTTTCTTTCTTTCTTTCTTTCTTTCTTTCTTTCTTTCTTTCTCTGTCTCTTTCTTTATTTCTTTCTCTCATTCTTTCTTTCTTTCTTTTTTTCTTTCTTTCTTTCTCTCTTCTTCTCTTTGTCTGTCTCTTTCTTTCTCTCTTTCTCTCACATTCTTTATCTCTTTCCCTCTGTCTGTCTTCTGTTCTCTTTTAACTTATCCCCTACAAAACATGTGCGCGTTAGTGAGGAAAACTAAAACATGCAATTTCCATAACTTTTATGTTTAGTACACCAGACAACGTATTGATACTCTTAACGCCAGAAATTGTGTGTGTGTGTGTGTGTGTGTGTGTGTGTGTGTGTGTGTGTGTGTGTGTGTGTTTTTTATAGTATGCCATATCTGTACGTAATCACGTTGATCGTATGAATGTAATTCCGTTTCATGCACTAGCTGTGCTCCACTTGTTCAGATAAAATTTCCATAAGGATTATTAAAATTTGTCTTGTCTTGTCTTGTCTTGTCTTGTCTTGTCTTGTCTTGTCTTGTCTTGTCTAGCTGACCGGCAGGACGGGTGGCTGCTCACCCTTCATCTGCTTCTGTGAGTTTCCTTTTGCAGTCTTCTTTCTGTCTCCTTTCCGGCTGCAACATATTGGATGATACCACTGTGTGTGGTGGAGCTGAATAGGTCTATCTGCATATTGTGATGGCGCCAGGGGCACGCAGAGTGAGTTGAACGGAAAAGGAACCATGGATGGATGGATGGATGGATGGATGGATGGATCGATATGAGAAAATGACAATAAAAAGGCAAGAAAATGGATTACATCACATTAGATGAATGATGCATGGACCGTTTTAGGAAGCCTAGTCAGAGAAAACTCATTACTAGAATGTATCTGGACCGATGAACTGTCGGTCACGCGGTGGTAGAATCAGACATGACGCTGTGAGGAAAAAGTGGAAGGAACAGAGGCAGTCTGTGGCGGTGGGCCGTATCGTGTCGATACTTAGGTATTTTTTATTCGGTATCGATAATATCGTAAATATAGAAACTATTAAGATTAATTTTAATCCTCTTCCGATCCTAAGTACCAAATTATTTTCGGATTTTGCAGTGCAAAAAAAAAAATGTTTCGAAAAAAATTAGTATCGAATCTCGTCCTACGCCCAATCCCAAAGTAGTTACCAGTCTTCGCATTCCAAACCCTAGCGTTATGAAGTATCGGTAGTGTCGAAATTAATTGCGAATCTCTTACGATTTATGATTCCCAACATGTCTCCTCGATACAAAGCTTATTGGCATTGACAGTATTACAAGTTACAAACTGCATAACCAGAAGTATCACAATCGAAATAGAATCTATATTTTCGATACTTACAGCTTGACGCTGGAGTATCGCGATACTTAAAAATTCAGATATCAGCCCACCACCGGCAATCTAGGGCTTTATTTTGTCAGTACGGCTCATTTTTATTCGCGCCCTATCAAGTAGCCAGTCCGGAGTCCAGACAATGATGTGGTGGAGTTGATAGGTTTCGCCACTGGTTCCCCACCTCCGTTGGAATTAATTCTCTTGTAATGCTATCAAAAGCGGCGGGTGAGAAGGAGGAATGGTACAATTTTTGGGTGCTGTGATGTTTACCTCATTTTTGAGGGAGAAGAGGCGTCATTTTCTTGTTCGAAAATGATATTGCTATGCTCAGTCTTGATTTTTTTTTCTTGGATCATTTTGTCTTCGGGAAAGGATGACATATTATTCTGTTTGTTTCTTTTCACATGGAACGCCCAGTGCCGACCTGTGGATCTCAATAGTTTTTGTTTCATCATCTTCTCCTTACTGACGGACGCCCTGGATACAGTACTGCGATTCTTACCATAAACATTCTAATGTAGAAAACCCAATAAAAGTAATAATATGTTTTTGCTGACAGCTAACATGAACTTTTTCTTCCGTTGTCATCAGTAGGGGTGGGAAAGAAAATAAAATAGGTTGGAAGGTTTGATGAACTTTAGAGGGCTCTTAGGGTCATGCAAGACACATCTATTCACTCATACTCTTACAAGCTCACATGTCATGCAACCACAGATTAAGTGCGTGGACGATCAAGAAAGAGGTAACACTATAACCACTATAGTTTATTTAGGCTGGCTGCAACCATGTTTTCGAGAACATGTTGTCTGATGGCTGAGATTGAAAAAAGGCGAAGTAGGACCATCTTGACTACAACTAATCAGTAAAGAGCAGTGTAATTTTTAGATAGCGTACCAGTTTAAAATAAATGTGGTCACGCTGTGATGTGGTATTATATTAAATAAGCTTAAACTTTGGAGCGCAAACTGATACAGTAAAACATCAATGAGGTTGAATGGCTGGGGAAGTCTTTCGGTCCACGGGACAGTTCAAAGGGCTCTTAGAATCTGGTCCTGTCAGTAAAATTCTATGAATCATGTAACTTGAAGTGTAGTCATTGGCACAGTCAGGAAAAAGTTTATGGTCAGGAATGCCCATTTTGACCATACATTGTCGATGCCATCACAGATAAATTGGAAGGTCTAAATAGGTTGTTGTTGTTGTTGAGTTGGCTGTATTGTTACGGGAACATGAAGGAATTTCCTCTGTAGAGGATTAGTGTTGCTTGGGCATCGTGCGAGATCGCAGGTATGAAGGAGGAGCAAATGACTTTAGACAGGTTGGTGGCACGTGATGTGGCAGGTGCGAGTGCCCATTTCATCTTAAAGCATGAAATCACGCGGCGATGCGTTCAGTTCTTTGCTGCTTAGAAACAGCAGCATCGAGATTCAGTGACGGCATAAGGCTTTGACAGCTGACCTCGGTCCCGGCACTCCCACTTGGTCGGCAATTCAACACTCATTCAGGGATAATGGATAGATATACATCTGGTAAAGAAATCATGACTCAGCCGTGAGTCCGAAAAAGTGCTTCAGCATACAGAGACAAGGACACTGGGTGACCAGTGATCAACTAGCAGTTGATCCTCTGTTAGAAGACCTGACATTTCTTTTGGGGGTTCATGTAAGAATCGGCTGGGCACTTGAAAGCCTTGGCGAAATCCACGGAGTTTTGAGCTGCACCGATCACCCGAAATCGAAAAGGACTGTGTCCATCTTCCTCGATGAGACTTATAAGTCGTTCTTTAGAATTCAGAGTACAAGAAGTATGGGCAAAACTGATGAAAAAGAGCTGAGGATGTGTGTAGTTCATGCCAGGGAGACGTGGTTCGTCTTTCCCTTGCGAGCACAGCCACTTTTTGTAAGCGTGGAAGGCTTGTTTGAGGCCGCCCTGGTCAGCGAGGTTCTCTCCTATAGTCTGAGTCCCATTGATGTTCATCTTGGCTTCCGGATCGTGAAACTGATCATACTGTTTGATCATACACGTCAGGCTTTCTTGGAACTTCAACTCAGATTGCTCACTCCACCATTGCCCCTCTTCGCCGTCTTTGTTGTATTTGTGTCCTGCGTCGTCAAAGCCATGTAAAAGTTCATGGCCAAGGGTTGCACCAATGCCACCGTAATTCAGAGATTGTGGGACATTTTTGCTGAAGAAGGGAGGATCGAATTGTGTTGCAGATAAGCTCATAGCATTCTCTCCCGCTTCATAGTAGGCTTCTTGCTCGTACGCCACTACGTCAATCTTTCGCTGCACTGGCTGGCCGAAAAGACTGAGATTCTTTATGACAGATTCTTGTTTCTCCACCACCAGATTTTCGAAATAGGTCTCTCTGTTGAATGTCATGTTTGCATAGTAGTTTTCCAAGTAAGTGTTGTTCATCACACGGTCGAAATAAATGAAATTGATTTTCAAGGCTGCATTTTTGTCTCTGATTTGTTTCTTTGTGTACTCGTCCGCCCAGTCCACGTGCTCCATTCCTTCGTCCAAAGCGTCTTGAATGTTATGCATCATTTCTTTGACCATGTCCATTTCCTCCTTTGGGAATAGGTCATCGTAAAGTAAACGGTGTACGATCAGCCCAAAAAACTTAGAGATGAGGTGAACGCATCCTTTTTCTGCAGGGTATGTAGGCACGAGATTGGCGGCTTGCTGGACCATCATCGACACCTGTATGTCTTCAGGGATACGTGCATTTTCAAAAGTGTCGATGACTCGCCAGACTATATAGTTAGCCAGAGTTGTATTTGTCACCGCTGGCAGGTAGTTCGAAACTGCTTCGAAATAGCCCGGAGCAGTGTTACGAATATTCTCGTTATCTTTGACTTCGCTGATTCCTACTTCGGGTAACGACATCATACCCGTGATAAACTCGTTCCAATCGATGATATCCGAATACTGATCTGCAACCTCCGACAGTGACATGGTTCTTTCCTCTTCGCCGGATTCCTCTGCGGCAGCTTTGGCTTCCACAACCCGCTGCGCCAGGGCAATCTCCAAATCCAGAAGGCTTTCAATTTCATCTTCGAAAAGCGAGCCTAGAAAGCTATCGGCGGTGGTATTGATTCTGTCTCTGTAAGCTTGAATTATCCTATCTTCTTTTGAGCTGTACCAGTCAGCTTCGGGCAGTCCAAAGTTTGGAGCACCAATGGTTAACGTGTCAAAACTCTGCGGCGTGTTATCATAATCAATGAACTCCATGGAATCCACCCCAAAACTGAATATGGGTGATACTCCATAGCGAGCCGCTTGTCTCAGAGCGTAACCCAGATCAAACTCAGACTCATCCCAGTCATCAAGGGTCAGTGGCCAGCCCCCAAACTCCCTGTCGATGAAATCTTTCAGAGGATGAACAGCCTCAGGGTCATGCGCGTAGTTCATGCAGGACGCGAAAAAATCTTTGGCCTTTTTCACGGCGCTCAGTTCCGACGGTTTGGACTCTTCCATGAGCAATGTCCGAACAGTAGCAATCATCTTGTCTTCACTCTCGAATACGGACATGGAACTGGCGTCTCGGGGCAGAATCTGGTCCTTCAGCCAGCCGCCGCAAGCAAAATCGTAGAAATTGTCACAAGGGTCAACCGTGGTGTCGATGGTCTGTAAAATTCGCCCCGCCCATGAGACGCATTCAGGGGTGAGACACAAACTGATTCCTGGTGGCGATATCAACGAAAGTTTTATTATTCTCAGGAAATGTCTGTTGATTTCAACGGAGGGTTGGGAAGAAGAGGAAGGGGTTGCTAAAATTATATTTCGAATATCCTCGAAGTGCCGGTAACCGCCGTCTTATTATTTACCGCGATTTCGCGGTCAGATTTGCTTACAGAATCATACCAGACTTTCAGATTTTAAGCAAAGACCATTTTCACGTCAGTTCAGCTTTGTTTTGAGTGGCAGAAGTCAACCACCGCCTTGAAATAGTTATCAGTTGTTGTCTATTTCGATATTTCACAAAAATCGGGGTCGTGCCGATTACCGCCGCTCTACTTCCGGATCAATATGCACGACGATGTTGCCACCGGTAAAGATTTTCCTGTAAGGCAGGGTAAAATGGCTTTACGAACTGCCATTTTTCTTAGAAAGAAATCGCTCGTAAAGTATTGGAAAATAAACTATGAAATTTCGGATCAATGCATAAAATGCTTGGCTTTATTCTGTTTGATTGTAAACTGATAGATTTTTTTAAAAATTTCATACCGTAAGTAGGGAAATGGGAAAAAAATAACATCTAGCTATTGGGGAAAAGCACATGGCCAGAGTGGCAACACGGACATGCGGCCCGCTGCTTTAGCGATGTTAGACCTTAATTTTTTCCCCTCATAGAAAGTCATTTCCTTGAGAAACGTTACAAGACAGATGTCATATAACTTTACTGAAAATCAGGTTAGGCTCTCTATATTTCAATTTACACAATATGTTTATAAATTATTGCATTTTTCATTTCACAAAACAATAAACTGTCACGGTTGTTGCATCGCCACTCTCAGTGGGCAAGAATGCGCAATGTGGTCTGGGTAAATTGATCATACAAACCTCTAAATCATTTCTTTTTCCACCATTCTAAAGTATTTTGTTGGAGAAATAAATGAAATACCGTCTGCTGTCATAATCCAAGGGAAATCACTATAAATTTCGAGAGAAACCTGTTGCAAACGGATGATGGCGATTACTGGCACGAGCCGGTTACTGGCACTAGAGGATACGCTTATTACCAAAAAACTGTGTTTATGAAATAAGTGCTATTCGGAAACACAGTGCAAATCCCAAAGTAGGTTGAATTTCAGTCCTGTGGATATTCCGCAATATCCTTAGGAAGAAATACTGTAGACTAGTGGTACCGTTTTTTTTTTGGNGGGGGGGGGGGGTTTGGCGAAGTTCTACATTTCATGAATTTGAGAATTGATATTGATATACGAGAATTATTTTTTGGGAAACAAAGTTCTCTTCAACATTTTCAGCGAGCTTAGTAGTGCAGTAGAAATAATTTGTATTGGGGCGGTACCCCACCAGGGAAACACAAATGCCGTCAGTACCAGGTAGTGCTCCTTATTATTTGGAAATTATCTGTTATAGTTTGTTTTTTTTTTGTTCACTGATATCATTTCCGTGATTTAAGTTCGTAGAGTTCTGTGATTGTACACACCTGAGGAACTCATCATGCGGGATAGATCCTAGCGAATAGAAAATCTGACCTTCTTTGCGCGAAAATTTGACCTTCGGGAATAAAACCATTTCTACACTAATTAGAGAGCCGCCTCGTCAATTTCGTAATAAGGAAGTGTAATCTTATACATAAGGCGTGACACTTGCTTTTCTTTGTATGTCTTAAACTTGCATTGTCAGTCTTGAAAAGGTGTTTAACACGAAACGTGACCATTTTGTTAATAAATTCATTATACTTTTTTCAGAAAGTTTTGTGTCATTGGGCAGAATCATATTTAGTTTTAATTATACATAAGGCATGACATACAAAATAATATATAAACACACACGCACATCTAGCAAGGCTCTCTCTCTCTCTCTCTCTCTCTCTCTCTCTCTCTCTCTCTCTCTCTCTCTCACACACACACACACACACACACACACATACACAGAGAGAGAGAGAGAGAGAGGCGACTGGCACTATCCACGATTGTGCAAGAGAACCCATTTAAAATGAGCACGGTTTTAACGGGAACCTGATTTTATTGGGCACGATTTTAATCCTTGAATCAAAAAAAGTAAATTTGGTTGTAACGGCATAACGGTTTCACCTTCGTACGGATGTTTTTTGGTGGTTTTTTTTTTTTGCATAAATAGGAGTGAAAAATCTGACAGTTAGCTTTGCGAACCCGCACACTCAATTCCGTTTTATCATAATAATGAATGTAGTAAGAAAAAAAAATACTGCTTTGTAATGTCGTCTTTTGTTATTGTGACTGAGGTGTGCCCCTCCTCGTGGTAAGCAAAAGGTTGTATGTTGTGGCTGTGAGTGGAATCCGGTTTTGCAAAGCCCACTCTCTTCATGTTACGTACCCTGGGCTTCCTCGTTGTTGTCTCCATACGGACATTCTGCCCTGGTGTCTAGGGGCAATGCTGTGACATCAGATGGCATCCAGATGGCCACCACAGCCAAAAGCAGCATTTGCAGTAGCATGACGTCACAAACCAGGTGACCGCAAAAGTAGGTCAGTTTTGAAATTATTATTATTTTCTTGTAGTAACAAAGGCTGAAATAAAAAACATGAATAATAACAAATTATTACTGTAAAATGTCTCGATTTTTTTTCGCCCACACATTGCAAAGCTCCTGTCCCTTGCTGGGTACTTTTTTGCTGATGCGCCCAAATGCGCCTGTCTCAATGTTGACGATGTCCAGCTTCGCTTCGTCTTTATGTTGAACTCTTGAGTTTGTGAGTATATACAGGTGTGTGTTGTGTGTGTATGTGCATGATCGAGGGCGTGTATGTGTATGTGTATGAGTTTTCAAGCATGCCAGTATGCATGTTTCTGTGTTTTGCATACTTAATGTACCTTACTGCACTATGTTTCTGTACATGTTTGAGAGACTGTAAACACGTCTAAGTGCCTTACAGCACGCCTCGGGGATTAGGCGCTTTACGATCGCGATCTGTTATTACTAAACCCAGGCACCTTATTAGCAGTAACATTATACTAAAGACTTTCTTAATATAAAATATTTGCCAATTAGTGAAGACAGAGAGGAAGTGACTTCGTTATCAGCGGTAAATTAGGAGGTTGCAGGCGCTTTGCGTTCTGTCTTGTGCCGAAAATTGGGCTTCCTTGTCATCGAATTTAGTCTGTCTGATTTGATTCGACATTGTTCGACATAGTCTTTGTGAAATTCGATTTCACCTCTGGCGTAGACTTTCATTCCTCTCCAATTAAAATCGGCGAAAATGGTTTTCTGATGCGCCATAGCGGTCTGCCGTGACGCCAACGTCCACAGGGGGAACAGGAAGCACAAAAACATGCTATCAAGTAACTACTGATCAATACCAACAGAATGCCACGTCAGTTACGTTAATTTCTGAATAGCTTAGACTCTAAAGCAGTTTTTTTTTGGTTATTTCTAACAGAAATTAATTCAATCATTAAATATAAACTGAAATTGATTGCTATAGAGTCAAGAGTTTTTTCAGAAATTCGCTTAGCTGACGTGGCATGTTGCTGGAAATGCCCCAGTCCATTGCTTTGAGATATCGTCCTGTCTAATAACAATTCAGCCACGATTACAATTGTTGAAAAGCTGTATGTCGAGTCTAATTATTCGTGGGCGATATCTAGAATTTGGGTATCGATACCAGACTACATATTATATAATATAATATCTTTTTAGGAATATTGAATACTAATGTTGGTAATTTTGGCAACCATTTTGATTAGCTTTTAATGCCTACTTTTAGTTATTGCCAGCTTTTTTTTTATGTAAATGGCAAAGAATGGATCTGAGAAATGAACTGTTCTCTATTTCTCATGCTTTAAGAAAAAAATTAAAACCTCGTTCATTCATTATTTTAGGTGTCTATACTTTAATAGTACTGGAGAACAGAGGTATCCGTGAAAGTATCAAGTACACGGGTTACTGTTAATAGTACTCGGGTACTGAGATATCTGCCAAAATATCAGGTAGTGGGATATTGAGTATCGATGCCTGTCCATCTCTGATTGTTTAAGCTCTGGGCCTCACTGGGGGTTCTAATCTAATAAATATGTTGCACCAAAATTAATGGGGCTACCATTTGCCTGAAGTGTATCACAAGGATAGTCAGACATTTCGAAAATTTTAATGATACTCCAAATTTAAAAGCACAAAAAAAGATGTCCTTTAAGACAGCTAATGACTCCAGACATACGTGGTTGGAGCTTAGATTCCCTGAGGACTCTTAAGGCAACTATCAGTTGTACCGTGTTTTGGACACGTCGTGTTAGTACTGGCGGGCAGTCACCCCACACTAGTCATGCGTTGATACCGGACTTTTAAGGTTTTGCGATATTTTGCCGTCATAATCAAAGGATTGATTATATTTTTATCTGATATTCAGTACAGCGTAGACATTTAAATTACTTCCGATACTCTTCGATATTTACGATACGTTTCCATACTGTTTTAAGGGCAAGGCGTTTCTTACGCCAGACAAACTGTCACTGATTACATCGGACGTATGGAACTGTTGATTTATGACACTGGCATTGAATTTGCTGCGTACAAAAAACATCGATACTCAGAAATTGTGTTACGCCCAATCCCCACTACCTTGGAGCCTGAAAGAAGACGTGTGATGGTCTAGTCTCATGCGCAGCAGAACAATGGAGGCGCTTCCGCGTCCCAGAGGAGAGACATATGGCAATATCATAATTACCATCCCTGAGATGGTTAAAATTTCATCACACGTTAGTTTGTAAGTTGGTTTGTATCGAAGCAAGATTGTGTGCAAGCAGGATTACACAAAGAGGAAAACGAACCAATTAGAATAAATCATGGTGAAAATGTCGGGTCTGGTCTGGAGAAGATATCAATAACGTTAAGTGCAGATCTGGATAAGAGATGGAATCCAGAAGGTTTTGGAAGTTTTTCTTGTTATTGCAAAACAGGACATTTTAGTACCCTATGCCAGAGCACTATGTATCCTTAACTTCAAATAGTGTGCATTGATTAGATCGACTGGATATTTTTTAAAAAAAAGCTTACTGAATAAATAGCAATAATTTAAATGTAACGAATATTTTCAGCGTTATAGCTCAGTAAAATTCATTCGAGGGAAATTAGGAAATTATTATGTATAAAAATGGTCAATATTGTTCCAAAAAATATTTTTGAAACGTATATATGAAAAGCGACATACATGTTGTCAAGTGTTATAGGATCCTAACTGTTCCAAATTCCAAAATAATAAAGGTTAATAAAAGCAGTGTATAAAATAAAGGACAAATTGTGCAAAATATCAATGGTGAAATGCAGTCTGAATTTCTTTCTCAGAAAAAAAAAATAGGTATTTGTTGCTTTCCCCCATAACCCGAGCGTATTTCATTTATGCGGGACATGCTTGTGAAAAAGAAAAGCTAAAATGTTTTCCTCCTTTTTATCTAAACTGAAACTACGTAAATTCACAATTAAGGACTCCCACTGTTAACAACATACAGTTTGACCACAGTGGTGGCACCAGACCTACATACTGGTCTTGGCCTTCTCGGGATTATGGTTCAAATAGGCTTTTCCTGCAACCCAGAATGATGCTGAACTTTTAGAAAAAACGAATTCATTGAAACGGGGTTGCTTCTCTTTGTCTTAAGCACGATAATTCAAGTTTATTTATTTATTTATTTTACAATGTTTTCTTAAAAAGATGGTGTAGGAAAAAATCGGTAGATAAATACATTTCTTTTTCATGATACAAT
>JAWQUT010000156.1:1180501-1213462 GCA_033807755.1 Ellobium chinense
TTACCTCTTTTGAATTTTGGCTTAATGATTTATACTATAAATAGACAGAGGAAGAAATGAAGAATGAAGTAACGTTTATTGAAAACAGCACTGCTGTTGCCTACTTAATGGCTTGTTCCTTTAAAATAGTATCGCTTTTGGCTGTTGACAAATAACAGAAATATTCAACCATAACTTTGTACTACTGACAGGTTCATAGTACAGTAAAATCACCAATTTTTATCATTGGCAATCTCTGGCACTGTTAAAAAAAAAAATCTTCCCCATTGACCTAAGTAAACCATGTTTCCCGCTGAGAAATATTTCATAAGACTGTTTTCTTTCTTTGACTTAAGGGTGAGATCTCACCCAGTTCATGGACACATTGGCGCAACCGTTCAATATCTGTGTTAATGTATGACCTTGTTTTCTCTCTCGTCTTTTACCTCTCAGTCTTCCTCCCATGACGGTACGAAGTGACATAAGTCTTAGGCTTTACTATGGGCTTTCTGACATCTCTCATCATCCGACGGGGTCGGCGTATAACCTCGTATTTCCTGTGAACGAAATCTGGAGAACAGCAGGATCGTGCGCCGCCATTTTTTTTTTAACAGGAAGGGACCGAATTTTCATTTGATAGCTATCTTTAAAAATGATTTACTATAACTAGCATGTAGAATTCTTATAGAATATGCCAAACATTCTAAAGAAAACTATGCCCAAAATTTTTTGTAAAAATTGCCTTTGACCTAAGTTATAGAATACAACGCTATACCTCTTCAAGACGATGTCAGTATTCGACGAACACTTCATTTCTTCTTTCTCTCGCAGGAAGGGCAGTGATGACTGTGTCTTTTCTACTCGCCTCCTCCCCCCCCTCTCTCCTACCCCCTTTCTAACCTCCCCACCGACCTTACCGGAAATCTTTCGTTAAACTGACAGTATTCAGGGACTCTCCTACCAATGTATGGTCCATGACTATGGGGTAGGGTTTGGAGAGAAAAAATCACTGAGCCAGTAGCGGACATTATCATAATCAGTACAATTTACAGATAACGATACAGCTCTTTCCACACAAACGCCAATGGTTAGTAAGTCGCCCCGTTCGTGATGGCAACTATCTCCATGGAGTGGGCTATTTGTCACTTTGGTCTAGGGTTCGCAAATGGCGAAATTGGTTTTCTCAGACTGTGTATCTTTTCAACAGAAGTAGGGCGATATCTGAATGTTTAGGTGTTGCGATATTTCACGCTTCAAATCTAACTATTGGAAGCATCTATTCTATTTCGATTCTGATACTCCAGTAGGCATTTCTATCCATTACAATATGTTTAATATTTTTGGCAGTGTAGATCAAACTGCCGCCACTTAAATATAAATTATGGACATGATATTGAAACTCCAGAGCTTGACTTATACCGACATTGAAATTCATTAGTATCGATAATATAAATTAAAAACGATGCTGCCCGTCACTACACTTAAATAATTTATCGTCTCTTTCCGCCCTGCCTCCCTGGACTCTGAAATTTCAGTGTTATGGCGTCTGTCGTGCTGTGGGACGGAGGGAGACAAATCAGATTTCCAGCGGCGTAGACCGGCCAGGAACCCACTTTGTTATGCATAGAAATCCTGTTTCGTGTCGTGAAATACTGCTTACGCGTTTGGAATTCCGAAAAATCCCGTTGACTATGCGTCTGTCCATGTGTCAGTCTGTCGCTCACTATCTCTGTCTCTCTCTCTTTCTCTATGGGTGTGTTTGTGTTTATATGTGGGTTTGTGTGTGGGCGTGCGTCTGTATAAGTTGAATATTTGTGTATTGGGCATGCATGCGGAGGGGGTGGGGGAGGGGTGTGAATGTGTGTGTGTGTGTGTGTGTGTGTGTGTGTGTGTGTGTGTGTGTGTGCGTGTGTGTGTGTGTGTGTGAGAGAGAGAGAGAGAGAGAGAGAATGAATGAATCCACCCTCTTTTATCTTGGGATATTTCTGCTCTGTGTGCAAGTGCATGCTCCTGTCTGCCTTCTTACATCAAGGCTGCCTCCTCCCCCTCTCCCTCCAACGTACAGCGCCATGTTCCATAAGGTCAAAAATGTAAATTTTGGTACCGCTGTTGTAATTCTTTCCAGGATTGTTAATGGATTCTAATAACAGCATCCATATTCTTATACTAATTCAAAAACTTAAGCATGTTGCAATTTAGCTAGGAATCAGGTCCCTTCATGGCAATAAAAAGGTTGCACGGAAGCTCATTGGTTGTTTTTTTTCCAAGTTTGTTATGTGGAATACTGTCATAGCCGAAATCAGGAACAGCGTTAGCACTCACTAGACTGGACGAAACTTAGGCATGACTTTTTAAAAAACTAATTTAAGACTGATGACCTACAAGGACATACATAGAGTATGTCAGAACACAATATCTGAGCCCTGTCTGCGAGAAAATATCGAAAGTCACATAACTAGTAAGTGTCCATAGACAACAGTATTGCCTTGGGCATCTATCTTTAAGCACACTTAATCGCAAAGCATATTTTTAATTGCACATCGTAACTGCATAGCGCGCCTCTTCCATGCATTATTTTGCCTCCGCCCCTCAACACCTTTTGGACATCTTGAAAGCAGTTCGTACTGTTTGCGAATAAAATTAGAAGACCACTAGACTAAGTGACCCAGAGGATATAAACGGTTTTACGCATCCAGGCGTCATTGAAATTTTGCCTCTATTACACACCCTAAGTTTTTAACAAGTTTATTAGATCTAGGCCTAAGGCAAATTACAGTGCATATATGATACATTTTGCAGTCATGAATATTCAGCCATACTACAACATCGCTTCTTTTAATTAGGCCAGTGCATAATCGATCACGATAATTGATTAAGTTGGGTTTGGTTCTGTGATCGACTAACCGGTTATGGTGTCAGATGATCGATCATGGCCCTCGAACAGAGTATGGATCTTTGCGTAGTTTGTTCAATCACATTATATTAAATCAAGTACAAGTACGTCCATTTATCAACAGTGAGAGCCAGACATTATAGTATTCGTCACCGGAGAGCATAAGAACCCAGTCTGAAATTTTGTCAAAATCAGGTCATGATCGAGCCGTACTCGAGTTTTAATCGTGTCATGATCGACAGTGTCCAAAATAGCAACTCACGTCTGCACAGATGGTGAGTCACCCATGACAGAGAAGAAAATATTATCTGTTTTTTGTTATGTTTTGTTTTAAGCGATTATTTCGATCAAACTGTCGAATAACCGGTTACTTGCTCGATTACGAAAATCTTCGATTATGCAGAGGCCTGTATTTTTATAGCCCAAAATAACGTCATGTCAGTTTGTTATTGTTTTTTAAAGTAATTTTTACTTGTTTGATGTGAGCAATACGTCTTCCATTCATGCTATTTGCATTTTGATCAAATTACCACTTTTCTTGCATTTAATCTCTGTCTGCTGTGCGGTTTTTCTGTGCGCAGGCGGAAGTAAACGAATTAAAGGAGAGCCTGGAAGATGCCCGGAGAGCTGAAGAGAGGAGCAGGGATGCCCTGAAGGCGGCGGAGGCCACTCTCGCCCGGAAGGAGGCGGATGACATGGCAGAAAGGATTCACCAGGTATCATCTCTCTCTCCCTCTCTCTCTTTCTCTCTCTTTCTTTCTTTCTCTCTCTCTTTCTTTCTTTCTCTCTCTCCCTNCCCTCTCTCTCTGTCTCTCTCTCTCTCTCTCTCTCTCTCTCTCCCTCGCGCTTTCTCTCAGTATCCCACATTCTCCCTGTTGTAATTAAATTTGTTATTGTCTTCAGTTGCGCAAGAGGTCTTCCCTTCTCGTTCCCTCTTATTAGCTTCTATGTTTTTCTATACTGTATAACGTCTCTGTGGATTCAAAAGGCCGTATCCCAAGAAAAGGTGATATGCAAATGTTGGTATCATTTTTTGTCAAGAATGTAGGCCAGTTCCGAAAACAGTATTTGAATTAGTGTGCTACCTCAACTAGTTGATAAACAGTTTTATGAAGAATTACATTTCTTCATGCCTGTAAAAAGCTACACAAGATGCTCTTCGTTTATTGCACTCGGTCTGTCACTCTTCTCTCCTTCCTTTTCTCTGGACTTCTCTTTTTCTCCCACGCTCTCTCATACCCAGCAATCTTGACAATATCAAAGGCTTTAAATGGCGACACATGTTTCCATTACATAGCCTAAATGTCCCAATCTCTTTGCTTGCTTTTAAGAAGCGCTTGAACGTTTTTGCTATAACATGAATTCTGTTCTTAAAATTGGGAAAGATGGAAGATAGATATCGCATTTGTTTTGTCTTCTTTGTTGGGGGTTGGAGACGGTGTATTCGTGTTAACAGCCAAAAAACTGAGATCATGAAACAAAAGTCCAGGCTGGGGTGGACAAGCAGATTTCCTCAACGCAACTTCAGGAAAGACTATCAGAAACATAAGACACGAGACAAGTGCAAAACTTTTGCCCCCGAACCTGATATTGTCGCCTTAGACACTATGCTCACAGAAGAACAGATTTCTCAACAACAAACGTATGTCCTTGCGGAGCCAGCCCTGGAGCAGCCTGAGCATGTCCTCCAGGATTGTCCTCTTTACAAGACTGCAAGTGAGAAATACTGGCCCATTCTTGTGAACCTAAGAGAGGAGATCAAAAAGTTCGTGGCCTCTCCCGGAAAACCTACGAGTTTTGACAAAGTGTTAAAATCAGCGCCTCCAAAAATGCCGTTCCGTGACATTACACCAAATCTTATTATGAAACAGTGTGGGCAAATGACAGATTAGGCTCCAAACTTTTTATCCACTTGCGTAATGTCGAAGATTTAGGGACAGTGAGACTGACCTGCACCTGACGACCCAATTCTTGGTCCACAAACATTTGAATGCATGCCCTGGATCGGAGAAGATCATTTCTTATTTCCTTTTTCGTTCGGTGTCCCTCTACTCTTACTCCTGCCCTTCCGCCTGCCCTCGCCCCCACCCCAGCCCCCCATCCCGCCTCCTTCCTATTTTAGGTTGCCAAGATTCCATATGTTGGACTGATATCTCCTTGCACCTGAAGACCCAGTTTCCGGCCCACAAAACAATTGAGCTCATGACCTGGAAAACAGAAGATGTTGCTATATTTTCCCCTTAATATCCCAATCCTCCCACACCCTCTCTCTATCTCTTCCCCACCCACTTCTCCTCGCTCTGTTTTATTTTGGCCAACATGTCAGAATTTAGGCTGATGTCTTCGAAAGTTGGATGGAAGCCTTTTAAGAGGCTTTTTATTCAATTTGGGACTGTCGCCCAAAATAGCTGTGGTCGGTGTTTATGCCCTTGTTCCTAAAGTATGTGAGTGGAGCTCTTTATCTTTACAGGCTTTCATTTTTTAAAAATTTAATATTGTTGTTGATGCTATTGTTGTTGATGATGATGATGTTGTGGTCGTTGGTGCCCATGTCGCTATTTATAGATAGTATTCAGCATGGTAGTGGTGAGTCATATTTATTTTTCTTGGCCAAAGCAGGTTATTGTTGTTGATGGTGATGCTATTTCGATTGTTGTTTATTTCGTTTTACAATTCAAAATTGCTGTCCTTTGTTAGATGTTGTCGTTATGTTGTTATTTTTGTTAATGGTGGTGTACTGCTGTTGCTGCTACTACTGCTATTACTGCTCTCATACAAGTATTGTTTTGTGATGATCAAACTGCAGTATCTCTGAAGCAAGATACAGCATTTTTTCTGTGTACCCCTTGGCGTCAGTAAGCAGTCTCATGTGCCTTGTGATAGCTTCCAGAAATTCACAATGATATGGGCTTCATAATATGACCGTAATCCAAAACGTATCGCTTTTCTGAGAGAGTTTGGCATCCCTTCTTTACGTCTTTAACAACGTAATACCCAGCCTGAGCCTGGCTCTAAATTGGACATCACCGCATCCTGGTGATTCTTCATTTGGCCTTTATAGTGGGTATTCTCGAAACATTGGCCGATAAGGCGAGTACTCATTTCCCATTGCAAAATTTAACGATGTTGTCGATAGGACCGTTCTAAACAGTTTAGTTTATTTGTTTATTATTATCATTATGTACATATATTTTAAATGCGAATTGCACTAAGGGCTTTGATTCGCTGAGTGACTATTGACGATGTTAAAACATAGTTTAAGAATTAAGCCAAATCCAGCTTTAATACCACTGTAACTGCATAGATCTTTGTTCCGAATACCCAGCAGAACCTTAGCTCCGTTAACTTCGATATAGCACAATCTCTTGTGACATCGCAGTATCGATGTTGACGATATCGTGAGGAGTCATAAGTACTCATGATATCTGAAAATATCGACCAGCGCACTGGCCTTAAATGGAGATAGAGAGATTAGACTGATGGATCAGCAGATTATAAGCTCAGAAATAATATGACAGCGTTGGGGAGGTCAACGCGGACACACCATCGGCAGACGCCAGCGGAAAAGACATCCATCAAGCAAGGCACTAGATCTCTCACACCATCTTGGGACTGGATGCGTCCTCTGGTGGAGGGAAACCTCACAGGGTCTTCTTATAGATTACAGAGCAGCTGTCTCTGATGGCAGAAGTGGCCAACCGCTGGCCTGCGCATTAGAACATGGCCTACAAGATATGTAAATCATGGCCCAAGAAGTTACGAGTTGCAGTGGAATATTATAATTTGTTTTGGGTCATGCTAAATGCTGAAACGTGCAACTATGTTGTAGATAATAATGACCCTCACAAGTGATTCAAGTACTGGACCTTCATCTGGAAAGGTTAGGAATCCCTGCTAGGTGGTTTGATATCGAAAGGACGCTAATTTTAAGGCTTGCCCGAAAATGTGTCACAACTCATACCTTGTGCGCGTATATATCCGAAAGATCGGGTTTGTGTCTTTTGCGCAGTTCTGCTGTGATATAAACCTGTCCGTGACTTAAGATGATCAATTCTTTGTTTAGTCTGACCGAAAGTGATAGAAATGAAATGAAAAAGAGAACATTACTTTATTGACCACGCAGGGAAATAGAACAGTTTATGTGGTCGCTGTATAACAAAAGTGGATCATCCCACATTTGCTGTGTTTTGAGAAATTGAGGGATGAAGTTTATGTTTCCATTGAGTTCTAGAGACATGTAGAAGAGAAAAGTTAATGTTAGACGTCCTCACTGGCCGAAAATAGCAATTTAACCGATATTCAGAGCAAGATTTGAGTCAATATCTAATCATAGAATTCTTTACCGTCAAATCGCAAAAATATGGGATGGTCCACTCTTGCTCTACGGCGACCATAATAATAAATATTACATAATATGAAACACAGAACAAACCTAACGTTCTAGTACTTGTAGAGAACATTATTCGACCATTATTTTAATATGTGCAGCTCAGCTTGTGTTGGCGACAATATTCCAGGGGTTGAATTAGATGAACCTAGTTTATAGAGATGGCTTTCAGAGCAGGGGAACTGAGTTATTTGCTTTCAGCTGATCACGCCTTTGTCCTGACAAACTTGAAACTTTGNAGAGAATTGAAAAATGGAAGAAAGGGAGAGGACTTCGGACTTCTCTCTGATCTTTCAGATTATTTGTGGAGAGGATGGTCTTTGTCCTTTATGATTGTTTTAACTTTCTTTAACATATATATGTCTCATTTTGACAAACAAAGAAAAAAGAAATTTACATATACTGGTCGCTCCCACACTGCGGACTGCGTAGACTAGTCATCTGGATGTCCACGTAGCCGCGGTGACTACGTAGACATCTGAACGCAGAAAATAATGACGTTGTTGGCTTGGATGTCTACGTAGCCTCGGTGACTACGTAGACATCTGGATATCCACGTAGCCTCTTCCAGCAAGATTGAGTCAATATCTAATTATAGAATTCTTTACCGTCAAAATCGCGGGATGGTCCACTCTTGCTCTACGGCGACTATAATAATAATATTACATATGGAACACAGAACAAACCTAACGTTCTTGAATTTGTAGAGAACATTATTCGACCATTATTTTAATATGTGCAGCTTGTGTTGGTGACAATATTCCAGGGGTTGAATTAGATGAATCTAGTTTATAGAGATGGCTTTCAGAGCAGGGGAATTGAGTTATTTGCTTTCAGCTGATCAAGCCTTTGTCCTGACAAACTTGAAACTTCGATCACTTTTAGTTCTGTAAGGAGCATACGTATGGACGCTCTACAAAGCGGTAGAAAGATAACTAAAGGCTTTTGGACTGTGCTGATCAATATACTCAGGGGGAAAATAGTTTCGAAGGAAGAAATGCTTTTTCGAAATAACGCCAACAGCTTAACCCTCAATGACCCACTGTGCCTTATATGGCACATGAGTTTGGTGTTTCCCTAACAATGTAAGTGGATATTACTACCGAACAATAAATTATCTAATAGTCTATATAGACAGTATAAAAGTCACGTTGAAGAAATCTAAATCATTTACTCAAAACATCTAAAAGATCTGGTTTACTCACTACATTAACTTTTCCTACTCTTAGGACTTCGAGAGTTAATGACAGGCAAACATAGGAAACAAAAATGGGACTACTATTTGATAAAAATCCTATTTTTCATATTTTCTTATGGATAGGGAAAATGGTTCACAATGCCATAGAGCGTTTTCCACCTGAGTCATAATGTAAATACACGGAACGGAACAGTACATATCACAATATAAATACATAATAATAGCTGATGGAGGTGAGCTGAGAAAGATGAAGTATATGAACAATCTCAAACAATTAAAAACAAACCGCATACATTCGATCAGCCACAAGCCTTGTTTAAATGCCGTTGCAGCGATTCCCGTATTTCCTGGATAAGATTTTATTTACGAACTCGACCACCTCCCAAACTCAGAATTATGAACTGGTCGGCGTTTGTTCGGTCCGCGCGATTTGAGGAAAAGGCTTAAGCTACAGCGTTAGTCATCTGACACCTTGGCAAAAGAAGTATCAGTCTGTAGGCAAGCCAAGATGGCTGCGGCTAATGTGGAAGGTACAGAAAATAATGCACTGACTTGCCAGTAGTGTTTGCTATACTTCTATCTTTGCCTCATTCATTAGTATACATGCAATCGTTGATTCGTGCCACATATGCCTCAGACACAAGGCCGTTAATTTGACGTCCCACTTACAAATTTGATACCGTAGATAGCTGCCGCCATATTTCCGCGTTTTCTTTCGGTGATCCAAAAAACATCACATTTCTATCAAGTCTGTAGTATGTATGCACCTTTCCTACCGTGACCGGCGCTCACCAACCAAAAGCGTGCCCCTGATGCTTCCTTCGCTAAGAACCGCCCACACAATACGAAGACCGCCCCTTTCGCGACGCGGCAGGGGCCAAACAAACACAGCCCTAATCTCCTCGAATTTAAGTCTATGGAGTCGCATGGCATTTTTTAAAATAATGCATTATCGCCCCAAGCCAACCAGCTGCAGTTTAGAGTTGTCATAACCATTGGCAGTACTCTGTGTACCGAGTTAAATTATTCACAACGGACACTGATAATGTTGATGTTTGCCTTTATTGTGGCATTATTAATTAACTGACGATATTAATTTCATTGGCATCAACTTCTTCAACGACTTTACTTTTTACCTTGTGTTCTTCAAACAGAGCTGCACGCTCTCTCTTTCTCTCTCTCTCTCTCTTCGTCCCTCTCTCTCAGAGTCTCTCTCTCTTTCCCCCGTCTCTCCCTGTCTCCCTTTTTCTCCCCCTCTCTTTCTCCTTTCCTCTCTTTCTCTCTTATTTTTTGGTGTCCTTATCCCTCTTCTCTCTTCGTGTCTCTCTCGTTTTCTCTCTCCCTCTCTTGCTTTCTCTCTTGCTTTCTCTCTTTACCTCCTTCTCACTCTCTCTCTCTCTCCAAGATATTTGCCTTCCATTTGGAATTACGGCAATATTAATTTCATTAGCGTCAAGCCTTTCATCAGCAGTAATTGGGTTTACTTGTTTTACATTACATTTTTTGCATGTTCTATTAACAGACCTGCAAATGCCGTCTCAGACAGACATTCTTATTGCCATTCTCTCTCTCTCTCTCTCTCTCTCTCTCTCTCTCTCTGTCTCTCTGTCTCTCTCTCTCTCTCTTTTCTCCCCCTCCATCTATCATTTTCTTCCTCCTCCGCACACAGGCCCTCCAGACTTTTTTGTTCTCAGCGGTTCTCGGCGTTTATGTTTTGCCTAACTTGAACTGACCGAACAACTTGTGAATCAAAGATTACAGTGATCCGTTTTGATGTTGTTTTTTTTCTTGAATGTAAATTTCATGTTACACAGTAGATACTTGGGTTACTTTGTGATGAAATGACTACCTTACATTCGAGTCAAACTGAGATGCTTCTCAACCAAGAATCCTGCGAAGAGTTCTGGATTGCGTTTGTATGATCACTGTGGCGTAGCGAAAGGGTAAACTACACCTCTTCCTTAATAAAGAAAGCATCAGTCTAGGGGCAAGTCAAGATGGCTGCGACTAATGCAGAAGAGCAAGAAAATAAAACACCTTCTATTTGTGTTTGCTGTACATGTACCTGTATCTTTACCTCCTGAATTCATTAGCATCCATGCTCCTGTTGATTCTTGCCACGTCGTCCTCCTACGGAAAACTGCTGATGAGACATTCCGTCAGCAAAATTTGAAACCGTCGATGGTTGCCACCATTTTGCCTTGTTTTCACCTCCGAAGATCGGAAGAGACGTCACATTCCTAACAATCTGTAGTAGGTGTGTATCATTCCTCACTGTGACTGGTGAGCACAAATCAAAAACACACCCCAGCCGGGGTACTAGGTTTGGTAAAATATGAAACTGCCATATTAAATTAACTACAGCGTCAGTCATCTCACACTCATGTCAAAATGATTGTAAATTTCGGACATATTTTCCTGCAAAAACATGAGTATCAGTATGCAGATTCTCTCCATTGCTCTTTAAGCTTCCCATTCATGTGAGTAGTCATTCTATCTTTTATATTAGGTCATATCATATGATTGAATACATTCTTGTTGTTTGAGAAGGGTAAAATGTGATCTCCGTTATGTCTTAAATCAATAACCTACAATTTAATCTTTGAATGGCAATAAAAAGAAAACGTAATTGATTCAGGCTCGACAGCCTGTTGTTTTTTTTTTAAACCGTCTGATGGTATCGAAAATTAAAATGTCGGGTGTCTTTTTAAACTTTGGATGGATACGGAAACCCTGTCAGCACCAGGATTTTTATAAGAATGATGATAGCAATAATAATGTGGAGCAGCGTGGCCGAATGGTTACGGCGGTGGACTCACGATCTAAAGGTCGTGGGTTCGAGTCCGGACCAAGGTCATGTTGTAANTCCTCACACAGGCCTCCATACCTTTTTTGTTCTCAGCGTTTATATTTTGCCTAACTTGAACTGACCGAACAAGTTGTGAGTCAAAGATTACAGTGATCCGTTTTGATGTTTTTTTTCTTGAATTTAAATTTCATGTTACACAGTAGATACTTGGGTTACTTTGTGACGAAATGACTACCTCGCATTCGAGTCAAACTGAGATGCTTCTCAACCAAGGATCCTGCGAAGAGTTCAGGACTGCGTTTGTATGATCACTGTGGCGAGGTGAAAGGGTAAACTACACCTCTTCCTCAATAAAGAAAGTATCAGTCTCGGGGCAAGCCAAAATGGCTGCGACTAATGCAGAAGAGCAAGAAAATAAAACACCTACTATTTGTTTTCTGTACATGTACCTGTATCTTTACCTCCTGAATTCATTAGCATTCATGCTCCTGTTGATTCTTGCCACGTCATCCTCCTACGGAAAACTGCTGATGAGACATTCCGTCAGCAGAATTTGAAACCGTCGATGGTTGCCACCATTTGCCTCGTTTTCTCCTCCGAAGATCGGAAGAGACGTCACATTCCTAACAACCTGTAGTAGGTGTGTATCGTTCCTCACTGTGACTGGCGCGCACTAATCAAAAGCATACCCCAGTTGATAGCTTAGCCACTTGTACAGCCGAGGTACTAGGTTTGGTAAAATATGAAACTGCCATATTAAAGTAACTACAGCGTCAGTCATCTCACACTCATGTCAAAATGATTGTAACTTTCGGACAGATTTTCCTGCAAAAACATGAGTATCAGTATGCAGATTCTCTCCATTGCGCTTTAAGCTTCCCATTCATGTGAGTAGTCATTCTATCTTTTATATTAGGTCATATCATATGATTGAATACATTCTTGTTGTTTGAGAAGGGTAAAATGTGATCTCCGTTATGTCTTAAATCAATAACCTACAATTTAATCTTTGAATGGCAATAAAAAGAAAACGTAATTGATTCAGGCTCGACAGCCTGTTGTTTTTTTTTTAAACCGTCTGATGGTATCGAAAATTAAAATGTCGGGTGTCTTTTTAAACTTTGGATGGATACGGAAACCCTGTCAGCACCAGGATTTTTATAAGAATGATGATAGCAATAATAATGTGGAGCAGCGTGGCCGAATGGTTACGGCGGTGGACTCACGATCTAAAGGTCGTGGGTTCGAGTCCGGACCAAGGTCATGTTGTAAATGTCTTGGGAAAGCATTTCATTCACATTTTCCTCAGTCCACCCGTCTGTAAAATGGGTATCTGACTATAGGCAATGGAAGATACTGTTAGAATGCTAATGATCAGCGCCTGTAAATGGCAGCGGCACAGTATACTCCCCAGGGACTTGAGAAAGTTCTAGAGTGAATCAGGCCTGCTGGGGTAATAATACCGTGAAGTCGCGTGAGCAGGCATAAGCCTGGATACCACTATAAACCACATTATTATTAACTGTCCGAACAAGGGGATGTTGTGTCTACAACAGCTATTATTACTATTATTATTATTATTATAATTATTTGTAAGTCTCTTATCATTAGCCCAGCTGGCCCGACCCGCTCAAATATAATATAACCTGCCGTTTGCAGGGAAGTCACTAACATCTACATCATATAGCCCTTCCCACCCCTGCATTGCGTTTTTTATCAGCGACGCCATTATGAGTAATTTTCCTGAAGTCAGTGCCCTTGAATCCGCCAGACTGCGCTCCAGATAAACTTCACGTGTATCCCGCATATGAACATTGAGCTTTTGAAGTATGAGGGTGTCTGTAATATTTGTCCTTTAAAAATGTGCTTCGTTCAGACATTGTTTTTTCCTTTCAAACACGGCATGAAACATCTCCTGGACCGAAATTTCAATAAAGAGCTTGCGTGCTAACGGTGGAATCTCATACCATCGTAAGAATTACATTAATTCTGCTCTCTGAAGCTGCTAATGATGCAATCAGCACCAATTCACTAGACTAATTCTTACGATGGTAAGAGATTCCATCACTGATGGGCAAGCTCACAGATGGCAACAATGATGTTGTTGTTTTGGTGTTTTTTTTTGTATACTTATACCATCTACCTATCTCAATCGGCAATCCATCGAAATCTGTACATGCATTGACGTGCACTTTCTCTTAATCTACCACTGATTATGTCATAGAGTATACAATTTTTTTTAGGTTATTTCAGACGTTTGCCAGGAAGCAGTATAAAAAATATGTGTATGTGTGGGGAGGGAAGGGAAAGATTAGAGACGGGTTATGCGGTGATAAGAACTTACATTTGCCACCAGAGTAATATCCCACGAAGGAAATAAACAATTGTAAATTACAATTATTCTCTGATGTATGCGACTTTTGACATCCATGTTGATGTTTCAGCTCTAGACAGATTATGCGAATTATATATGCACTTGATGCCCTCAGTTATCTTCTCTTTGCTTCCTTCCCTGTAAATAAACTGTTATCCGGGTCGGTTGCCAACATTAAACGCAGAACCTTGTTCAGCAGCGTCATGACAAGAAAAAAGGTATGTTATAGGCAATGAATATGTAGTCACCAAGGGACTTTGTCTCGCAACATGACTTGTTGATTAGACAGCATCGCGATAGAAGGTGGAGGTGACTGTATAGTCCACAGGAGACTTACCTCATGATATGGCGATGCTGTTTGACATTTTATAATCACGACAAAAGGGCATTTTATATACAATGAATATATAGCCCATAGGGGACTTTTTCTCTCGACCCGAGAGTATAAATTGCGCTCGCACTGAAATCAACTAAGTACTAAGGTTTCATGCCTATTAGACACCAGTCTGATGTAGGTTTCACTCTCGGGGTTTTTACTGATTTCTATTTGCTGCATTAATGCTGGTCAAGACATAACCTACTTTCTCACTCTTAAAGATGCATTTGGCCAGCGGCTTTGGGGGAGAACCCGTATTATATCCGATTTCAGGATGTTAGGTTTGTTTTTTTTCTTAAATTTTTTTGTTTGTTTTTGCGATGGTCTTAGTGCGTAGTGCGTGTGGGTGAGGTCGCTCGAAATATTATTTGTCGTTGGGTGGGATACGTAGATAAACACCGTCGAAATCAAGATTCGGGTGTTGACGCCTTTTGGAATGCCAACATTGCGGCGCATATTGTATCTAAACCACAAAACTCCTACTTCCATAGTTTCATTGTGCGATAGGAAATTGCGGAATATATTTTCTTATTTGATTCACCGATAAGAGCACATATCGGAATGTTGCACACACTTGTCCAGATACTTCACAAGATGTCACTAATGGATAGGCTAGTGCTCTTTCCCCGACATGACATTGTCAGTTACAAAATCCGATAAAACTCCAAGTTTTGACCGAAGCTTAGAAAGTTTCAACTCAGCAGATTGAATTTAATTTACACCACACGGCATTAACCAGTAGAGATTACTTTCAAAGAATAGCTTTTCTAAGCGCAATTTTACGAAAATGAGAAAAGTTTCTGTTTGTTGTTATTGTTGCTTTTGATGGTGGTGGTGGTGTTTTGTTCTTGTTCTTGTTTTTCTTGTTACAGTTGTATTTGCTGCTGCTCCTGCTGCTGCTGCTGCTACTGCTATTTCTTCTGTAAAATTTGGACAAAGATTTTTATTTGGATATTGTATGGTAGTGACCGTTTGAATACGCTCTTTCCATTCTCTAGGCCTGCAACATTTTGATTAGGCACAGTTGACTGCGCCAAATGCAATCATCTCACTGGGTTTATCAAAGTTGGTAGGTCTTTTCCTGCGCAGTGTTTGTTTGGTCCTTGCGGTATCGTGAAATGGGACGCCCTTGTATTCTGTGGACGGTCCTTAGCAGAGGAAGTATTACGGGTACGTTTTTGGCTGGTGCGTGTCTGTCACAGTGAGGAAGGGTGTACATCTACTAGAGGTGTGTTAGAAATGTGACGTCTTTGTGGATCACGGGAAGAGAAAGCTCGGCAACGTGGTGGCAACCATCTACAATTTTTATTATTTAGTAGAACTTCTTACCAACAGAGGAGGAGGATGTGACAAGACTCAACGTTTGTATGTATGCTTGTGAATGAGGTGTGTGTATATATATATATATATATATATATATATATATATATATATATATATATATATATATATATATATATATATAAACAAACACCACTCGCAAGTCAGTGCATTATTTTCTGTCTCTTCCGCATTATTCGCAGTGATCTCGTGTTGCCTAGAGACTGATACTTCCTCTACTAAGGATGGCATGACGTGCGGCTTGCTCTTTCACGGTGCTGCAGGCACCAAACAAACGTAGCCCTCTCCTCAGAAGTGTTAAGAATCGAAACTGCGATATTGTTTTAGTAGATTAAGCGATCATTTGAATGGAAGAGAGTTATTGCGAGTATTGGTTTTTACAACCGACGACATTAAATTGCAACTCCTCAGGAGCATGGCTACAGTTGCGATTAAGCGGAGTTACTCTCCTCTGAAGTGTGCTTCAAATAGATTTAAGTTATGATAAAGCGGTGTTTTTAGTAGCAAAATTGGTTGTAATTCAATTGACACAGCTTACTAGCAGTTTCTTGGGAGCAAAACAGAGTTTAAAAACAATAAAACTTGCGTTGCGATGTGCGACAGTTACGTTTGTGCAGTTATTGTTACAACATGCGGTATTATGTTACCTGAAGAAAAAAAAAAAGGTATCCTTGAATGTGTCCGTTGATTTCAGCCAATGAAATTGCTTGTTCATGTCGACAGCTTGTGCTTTTCTTGTCATAATATGGCCACTCTTCCGTCAGCTGAGACAGGCGGATGTCAGGCGCTACCGGTGTAAACTTTCCATTTTCCTTATTTTCTTTTCACATTATTTGTCTGCCATCCGCCTTCTCTTTCCTGCCAGTAAATGACTGGCAGAACTGCTGAATTTGTTTCACAGCCAGTTATTCACGGCTTTCTGTTTTCCGAATGTACTCTTAGTTTCTTTTTTCCTTCTTGGGATATTCATAGTTGTCTCCTTTCTGTGGGATGTTCATAGTTGTCTCCCTTCCTTGCGACCAACGTGACGGCTGTCTTCCATGCTTTCAAACATGGCTGATTATGACAGGACTTGGCGACCGGATTGTCTCCCTTGCATAGTTCTTGGTCTTCATGTCTTTGACACCTATTGTTTTTTTCTTCTTTTGGCCCTATTAACATTTTGCGTCATTCTAAATATACCACTGTGATTTGGGGAAATTTCTTCCATGGAGGTTAAAGTGCTTCTTTTGCCCGATCTTTTAAGGGGAAGAAAAAGGAGGGGTCAACGCCTAAAATTTTTCACAAATGTCTTTTGAAAAAGATCACCTCAAATTCTGATTTGGTCCCCAATTTTTCATTTGGCTGGTTTTGACCGCGTGCGAATACATAGGTCTACACATTTTATTTTTTTATCTAGAAGGCTCAAATTGTACCTGAAACTTTAAAATTGGATGCTTTATTTAGATCACAGGTCATTTTACACATTTCTACACCCTAACACTGGCTGGCAGGGCCCCAAAAAAGGGGGATTTTATAGATTAGCGGATTAATTGGGTTGTACACTATGAGTGATTTGCCCTTCTAATAGGTGTCACAAACCTTAACCCCTCCCCACATTTAATTATTTCCTACATATGTTTTGAGTAGTCAATAGTGATGCATTCTGTACTGTTGAAGTGTCTCTTTCTTGCTTCTTTCATGACAGAGAATGATATTCCTGTGGTGAGGTATATTTGCATAGGGATACAGAAAATTTTCAAGAGTCTCACTCACTGAGATGGATTGGATGAGGTGTTGGTAGCCTTTGTTAGTTCCCTGGAGAAATATGCAACTGTCAGCTGTCAAGCACATTCATTTCCCTACAAAATGGTGCCAATGTTGCTGAATTATATGCCTTAGATCATTCTTATGGCCCAATTAAGAGTTTGATACCTCTCAAAATAGCCAGTTCTCTTGATGGCATACCCTATGCTACTTTGATAGCTCCCATGAACCTACAGTTCAACCCTAAAATTTAGCCATGGTAGCCTGTTTGGAAGGGAACAAGTAGGGAATGGTCAGAGGGGAGTGACCTGGGGGTGATTGGGAGGGGAGAGGAAAAATGACCCTCTCTTGGCTGGTCATTGTTTTCATGTAAACACCTTGGCATGAGCAGATAGTTTTTAGTTGACCATATTTGCAACCCTTGATGATAAAATCCACTTGTAACCACACATTTAAAACCTAAAAGTGATCATATTGGCATTTCTTAAAGGGTGATTGTGTTATTGATTGGGGAAGAAGCCCTGGAGAAACAAAAGTTTGGTGCATCTGCCCAAAAGAATTTTTAAAAAATTCAGCTTCCTTTGGCAATACCATATGAGCCTATGGGGTGGGCTGAGAAGGGGTGGGGTGGTGATTTTTCTTAAGGGTAGGGGTGGGGTGGGGTGGATGGGGGTAGGGGTTGATGGTGGGGTTGGGGGTGGAAGTAGGGAAGGAAAAAGGAACGAATGAAATCTTAAATTTAAAAAAAATGGCCAAATTTGGTGCATTTTTTGGCAACACTGGGTGTGTGTGTCAAAGGTGGGGGGAGGGGGTGGAGGGTGGGAGGAAAACAAGAGAGACAAGGACAAAAAGAGAACGAGAAAAAAACTATTTAAAAAAAAGCGTGTGTCATGTAAACTGAGTCTGCAGCACGTAGATCTAGATGTAAGTCCCATACAGGCTAGACTAGGGGGGTGGGTGGGGGGGGAGGGCCCCAGGGGTAGAGGAAGTTTAAAAGACTGTCCAGATAGCCTAGATGACCTACCTCGACCACGATGATGTAAACATTGTGTTTCTAAGTGGAAACATGCCAGGTACTAGCTGCCTATTAAGGTCTTTGACACCTATTGTTTTTTCTTCTTTTGGCCCTATTAACATTTTGCGTTATTCTAAATATACCACTGTGATTTGGGGAAATTTCTTCCATGGAGGTTAAAGTACTTCTTTTGCCCGATCTTTTAACGGGAAGAAAAAGGGGGGTCAACGCCCAAAATTTTTCACAAATGTCTTTTGAAAAAGATCACCTCAAATTCTGATTTGGTCCCCAATTTTTCATTTGGCTGGTTTTGACCGCGTGCGAATACATAGGTCTACACATTTTAATTTTTGATCTAGAAGGCTCAAATTGTACCTGAAACTTTAAAATTGGATGCTTTACTTAGATCACAGGTCATTTTACACATTTCTACACCCTAACACTGGCTGGCAGGGCCCCAAAAAAGGGAGATTTTATATATTAGTGGATTAATTGGGTTGTACACAATCAGTGATTTGCCCCTCTAATAGATGTCACAAACCTTCAGTCTAACCCTCTGACGTGAAAAAGTTGATTACCTGTGGGGGCATTTCTTTTGGTGTTTGTCTCCAAAATGGCTGTTATTTTTGATGTCGGTGTAATTCTGTTTTTCTTATTATTCTTTTCTTGATCACCTTTTCCTCTTTTTCTTTCTCTTTTCTTCCTCATCATTCTTCTTCATGGTTGGTTGGTTGGTTGGTTGGTTGGTTGGTTGGTTGGTTGGTTGGTTGGTTGGTTGGTTAAGTAGGTAGATTAGGTAGGTAGGCGGGTGGGCAGGCAGACAGGCAGGCAGGCAGGCAGGATTATAGGAAAGTTACAAACCATTTTGAAAACAATTTAGTTGAAAGATTAGGCCTGGCCTGAAATGGAAAAAAACATTAAATTTTGATAGGGATCTAGACAAAGGAAAATATAATAATATGTATGATTATTTTGTACGATTTTCTAGCATTGCGTGTTTAGGTAAGTAAATCACTGACTCCATCTCATTATTTTGATAAAGAAAATAAAGGATTCCGGATAATATATTGTTGTTGTTGATCTTCTTCTTTTTCTTCTTCTTCTACTCCTTATTGAGCTTCATCCATGACCGATGAATGTACTGTTCAAAGTAAACCGGCGGGATTAAGCTGTAGTAATTAATCTTCCAACAAACATAATACTATATTATAAAAGCCCATCTCAGTTCGGCTTAGAGCTGTTTAAATCCACGTTCCCATCCTGGGTGTTGATTATAATAGATCACACAATGTAGACAGCTATAGACTGAGTGACTTGTGATCAAATAATCGTTTTCTTCCAATTCTTCTTCGCTTTAGGTATGAAGATGCCAATGTATTTTTCACTTTTGGCTATATTAGGTTTTACACCTCTCATTAACTTATCCCGGGGTGCCGTTTCAAAATACTTCCCAAATATGTTGTTTAGCTCTTCCTCCAAATTTTGACACAAAGAAAAATGCACCTGAACCAGTTAGATTTTGAGAACTTAGTGAAGCAGACAACCTAATATTTTAGGCCTTTTCACTCAGTAAACAGGGTAACCTTACCCACCTAGCAACAACCACAAAGTTTATACTTGAGTGACTAAACCTCACCTATTCTGAGTCTACACATATATTTGCATCTATCTAAGCCTTTGAAATTAAACTCCAACCCCTTCCCCCCCCCTCCCCATGGCCAATTTTCTGATTTTATAGGGACTATTTAAAATTGCATATTTTTATGCCAGGTGCTGTTGGCATCTTCATACCTTTACAGTGCACAAAGGAGGTGTCAAGCCAGATTGCCACGATTTTGACGTCTAATGGCCACTATGGAATCCTTCACTCACCTGTCAACTTTATTTACATTGGGCCCAAAGTAGTTACGGATGAATTGGTTTCTATCAGTTGCTAAAAGCCGCAATCGATGTCTTTATGCAGGTTGCTCAAGGTTGACAGAACTAAAGGCAGGACAGATGTAAAGAAATTTAAAAGTGATGTAACAATTTGGCGGACAGTTTTCAGAAAATAAGAGCATTTTGACGCGCTGCCTATGCACATGGTATCTCTTTCCCACCCACTCATATTATTACGTGAATGTCCTCTCGTCCCCTGCATTCTCTATTTCTCTCTNTCTCTCTCTCTCTCTCTCTCTCTCTCTCTCTCTCTCTCTCTCTCTCTCTCTCTCTTACATGTACACTCATTTACAACCAAACGTTTCGTATGTGTCCTTTCTTCGTTTCTTGTTTTTTCTCCATTCTTTATTTCTTTTCCCCTGTCTCTCTCCCTCTTTCTCTCTCTCTCTCTCTCTCTCTCTCTCTCTCTCTCTCTCTCTCTCTCTCATTCTCTCTCCGTGTTACATGTACATTCATTCACAACCAAGCAAATTCTCTCTTCCTGTATGTCCTTTCTTCGTTTTTTTTCTTCCAGACCTTCCCCCCTCTTCTCTCTCTCTCTCTCTCTCTCTCTCTCTCNCCCTCCCTCCCTGTTACGTGGAATTCACCTCTGTCATGGCCTGAGGAATTCAGAAAACATTGCACTGAACCTTTTCTTCTTCACTCCCTCCCTCCCTCCCTCCCTCCACTTCCCACACACCTCTGAAGACAATCTACAGTAGTTATATCGATACCCTATGAAGCGTAGGCTGACTTTAGTGCCCTGTGATATTTTTATAGACGCTATGGTTGTTTACCTCCTGGTTGTTGTTATTGTTTTGTCCTTGGTCGTCGTGGTGCGTGTGGCCGTTATGATTTCTCTTAGTGCTGCGCGTGTTGTTCTGCTGTTTTTGTTGTTGTTGTTGTAGTTGTCGTTCGTCATAATTGTTGTTGTTGATGACGTTGTTGTTGTTGTTGTCGTTGTTGATGTTGACATTGTTGTTTTGATGTTGTTGTTGTTGATCATATTATTGTCGTTAGTAGTGGTGGCAAGTTTGGTGTTGTCTGCTCTCTTGTTGGGGTTATTGTTGTTGTCATGGTCGTGTGCGTGTGTGTGTGTGTGTGTGTGTGTGTGTGTGTGTGTGTGTGTGAGAGAGAGAGAGAGAATGATGTGTGTGTGTAATTATGTATGTGTGTGTGTGATATGTTTGTACGTGTATGTGTGTGTGTATGTGTATTCTTGTTGATGCTCTTCTTCTTCATTTTCTTCTTCTTCCTTTTCTTCTTCTTCTTCTTCTTCTTCTTCTTCTTCTTCTTCCTCTTCTTGTTCGTGTTTTTTTCGTGTTCGCCCCGAAAACATGTACTCAGAATATCCCATAGAGAAAAGATTATTTGTGCCCACACACAGTAGTTAGTAAGTAAACCAGAGACAGGGGATACCTAATTAGTGTAGTGTTTCCTCACAAGAGATAGCAAAGATCTCACAAAAACGACATGAGCAGGGTAAGATATTTACATTATTAATGAACCTTTTAATGGGCCTAGTCTCTCACCTTAGCATAGCCATGGAGGAAAGTGACGAAAAGTGGATCACCGTATACTGCTGTGATATGACTATAGGAAGCAAGTCTACTTTTTATCAAATTGAGTTAAGTCTGCTTGTGGAATTAGTGAATTGTCCAATGTATCAGTTTTCATTTCTGCAATACAGCCTATAATTTGCATGACTAAGTATAACGGTCCAGCGGCATGCCATGTTTATCATGATATGCATAGAGGATCTGTAATGAGTGTTTGTTTGATATCAGATTTATGAAATAAGTTATACATTTATCGTATTCGCGAGCCGCTGGCGAGCGAATACAAGAAATGTGTAACGAATTTCATAAATCTGATATCAAATAAACAAGAATTTCAGATCCTTTTTATCATATAAACTCTAACTAATAAAAAAATGAACTTTTAATATTGAAAGGGACCCTCAAGTGGCCCTCACCCTGTTTGAGACATATCAGTCACAACTGAACTGAATGAACCACACAGTTGCGCGGCACAAAGTAGATAGATCCAAACAGATGACAATCATCGATGAAACGTTCTGCCACAGAAACACTCTGACATTTCCAGTACTTTAATTTAAATTTTTAACTGAACTGAAGCTGAAACGTGATGAGAACAATGACAAGCGATAAGAAAGACTGACTGGAATAATCTTTTTTTTTAAAAATGTAGACGGAGGGAGACCCCACAGCAGTGAAAATATTATACAAAAGAAATGACGTCACATATTCATATGCCTAGAGGTTTCCAAAGTTTCCAATCAAAGTACAGGTATTCGCAAGCAGGTGAAAAGTCAAATTTATGTAACGTATGACATACCAAAAAATTATTACACACTTTTATGTCCCTGAAATAGGCACTGTTTATAGGATAAATAATGTTTGTCAGTTTAGCAAACCTTGGTCTTATGGAATTGTTTCGTTTAGCCATCTCAAGGCAGTGTAGGTCCAGCTTGTAGTTGGCGACTGACTTGTGACATACGTATAGATGACGCCTTAAGAGTGTTAACCCTTTCATTATCCCTTCAGTGCCTCCGCACCTCCTCTNCTCACCCAATTGATAATGACCAGATTGAAAACGTAGTTTAGATACACTTGGGTAATGAGTTAATTCACCTTTCCGAATCAGCCAGCTTCGAAAGCGTGAATAAAACATGTGCTGTGATTGGAAATCTCTTTTGTGTTGGCTAAAGCTAGATCGTCTAGTTTTTGGTAGTATTGGAGGTGGTGGTGGTAGGGCAGTTCAAGAAAACTCAAGCCTCCTCCAAAAACAGAGGGGAAAGAACTTCAACTCATCAGTGCGTCCTCGGTGTCGCCTTTCCCCCCAAAAAACCTAACTTCACTCGCTGGAAACGGCCCTGGATCCTTATAAGCCCACCACAGGTATGATAGGCCCGCCACAGGCATGAAAAGAGAGGAACGGTATGATGGCATATGTCACTAATTGGAATAGAATCGCATCGTTTCTATCGGGAAAAGCTTTTTTTTTTTCCCGAATTTCATGCGTAAATGCAGTTCATAGTGCGTAGAAATTTAGCATATCGCCAGTTTATTGTCCTTCCGAACGTTACGGGAAAGTAGATTGATATCAAAATGTAAAGTATTTGAAATGTGCCAGCAAATATAGCTTGATTCGAGATAGGCTTCACGGCCATTTGTCGGCGCGGCTTGTCTTTTAACGGTTTTGATCGGATGGGGCAGCTTTATTTTCAGATTTCCTCTCCTGCTCATGCTCCATTTTGGTTTTTTAGTGTTTTTTGGGTTCCTGTGTATGTGTTGTTTGTTTGTTTGATTTGGAAGAGTGTAAAGTAAATATCGCCAAGTGTTATCTGTTTGACTTCAGATGGTACAATATTGTTTCCACAGAATAAAAGATTGCAGGAGGCTCAGCAGAGGGCGTCAGCCATGACCCGGGAAGCAGAGATGCTGAAACACTCGCTGGAGGCCACACAGAACAAACTGCACCAACTACAAGAGACACTCGCCTCCAGGGAACAGCAACACAGGTAGCAACTGTTAGCCTGAGATTCTTGAATACTTGGAGTTATTTAGGTAACAAACTGTCTTCCAGCATTCTCCAGCACTCGGTACAAATTTGAAAATGGTCAGATTCCGAACCAAGGACCCAGCAAAGAGTTTTGTTGCTTGTTCCTCCAATTGCTACGCCATTCTGGAGACTAGGCTTGGGAAGAACTGAAATCATAGGAATGCACTTTGTGAGCTTAAAGGGATAGGAGTAGTGTTTTGCCCCACAATCTAATAATTTCACAATAATTTTTTTTTATAAATCTAAACGGAGTTTATTTTTTTTTTCATCTCGCCCGAGAGTTTCTGACAAAATACAGCTGAAATGTTGGGATTTTCACTCTGCGCGCGCTGCCATTACTTGCGCTGCATGACTTCGAAAGGCGAAATAGGCGAACAGACGACTGCTCCAGGCGGTTTCCGCACCAACTGTCTGCTAGAATTCCTCGCTTTATGACGTCACGCAGCATGTCAACCTATGCAGGATGAAAATCCTGACATTCAAACGACGTTTTCTAAGAAATGGTCAGGCGGAAGGAAAATGTTCGTGGTTTAAAGCTTTTCATAAAATATGTTCATCTAATTTTTTTTAGACTGTGAAGTAGATATCTATCCTGTCCCTTTAAGGTCAGTCAGGTGGACTTGATCTGAGTTTAATAGCTATTTTGTATGAATTGATGTGGATCTGAACTGTAAGTTTCTACCTAAAATTCAGTTCAATTTACATTAACCTCGAAAATCCAAACTAAATGCCGATTTCAAAAACCAAAGAGAACTGATCTGATATGGAAACTGCTCAATTTTCATAGATCGGAGCTAAACTTGATCTCAGTGGTTTTTTCCCTGTGTGAACTGCACTTGATCTGTCCTGACTTTTTTGGTCAACTTGCCCAACGCTACTGGAGACAGGAGTCAGGTCGGGGAATTACATAATAGTTTCCTCATGAATACGCTATTTTTAGCCAACCTGCAGTGCGGAAAGCCATGTGGAATATTTTGATCCAAGGGATCCGAAAAGCAACAAATACTACTCGCTTTTTATTGTGTAAAATATGCGAATTAGGTTACAAAAGAGGTGTTGTGGGTTTTTTTTGCTGGGGTGGGTGGGGGAAGGGGGTTCCATGGTTGAGGCGTTGCATTCATTTGAACTTTTCTTCGTTTCTTGTTGTTGTTGTTGTTGTTCTTGTTGTTCTTGTTCTTTTATACAAACTTGGTGTGTTTAGATGTTTAATTCAAAGCTGAGTGGGACATAATTATACTGTATTAGCACAGATTTCTCCAGAGGCTCGACTTTTAAATTTTTTGTCGCAGACGCTCGAAAATGTAAACAGTCCTGCCATGGGAGAAATCCGTGGATTTCCTTACGCGCGGTGTAGTAAGATTCACCGTAGGCCTTTCCACTGGAATTTCACGGCGTCAATCACCATCTTGGTTTTTTTTTTTTTTAAAGGTTTATAAGTTTGTGAGCAAAATATTTATGACCTTTTCTTCTCAGGGAAGACTTTCGGACACGCTACAGCCTGAACAGCCCTGAACTGCAAGAGGTCATCAATGAAAAGGTCAAGGCCGTGGAAAAATCCTTCCAAGCTGAGCTGGTGAAGCAACAAGAAAAGTAAGTACTGTAGTCCAGAATACAAGTAGTGATGGTGATGGTGGTGGTAGGAGTAGAGGTGAGGAGTGAGTTGTAGGTCCAGAAAAATACCACCAGGGATCACAACAATAAAGATGTGTATCAGGACGATATCATCACTTTAAACACGGATTTTAAAAATTCAAAAAGTTCCGTCCATACCAGCGAAGAATTGGGAAAGATACTTTAAAATTTTAAATTTAAACTACAGTGATCACGAATTTTGGGATCTAAAAGTGATTCTTCATCAGCTTAAATACAAAATGAAGTCAGTGGTTACGAAGAGACATAGGGTAAATGTAGAAGTAGTAGTAGGAGTAGTGGTGACGCGTGCTTGTGCTGATGATGGGATCAGTCTAGGTCCAAACATTCGTTTTCATTTTATAATTTCATCGTCATCAGAATGTTTTAAATATTATAGTAAAATTTAATTCTCATCTCGTCTGGTTTAGACAGAATTTGATGTTTTTGGTGGGTTTTTTTATGTGTTTTTTCAAGTGGTTCTAATGGTATTCATGATGGCTGTGGTGTGGTAAGGATGGTGGTGAGACAATGATAAGATTGGTGGTGGCGGTAGTGATAATGATGATGATGGTGGTGGTGGTGGAGGTAGCAGCAGTAGTTATGACGATGATAGTGGTGGCAGTAGTGATGATGACGATGATGATGGTGGTGGTGGTGGAGGTAGCAGCAGCAGTAGTTATGATGATGATAGTGGTGGCGGTAGTGACGATGATAATGATAGTGGTGGAGGTAGCAGCAGTAGTTATGATGATGATAATGGTGGCTGTAGTACTGATGGTGATGGTGGAGGTAGCAGCAATAGTTATGATGATGATGGTGGTGACGGTAGTGATGATGATGATAATGGTGGTGGTGGAGGTAGCAGCAATAGTTATGATGGTGGTAACGGTAGTGATGATGATGATAATGGTGGTGGAGGTAGCAGCAGTAGTTACGATGATGATAGTGGTGGCGGTTGTGATGATGATGATGGCCTTTGAAGTTTACTATTTTCGGCTTCCTACGAAGGTACGCTACGCTTATTTAAAGCCATGTATATTAGTTTCCAGTCTCGAAAGCACTGATAAGATACATTTAATTAATTTAATTCCCGTGTGTTTCAATATTTACGACGACTTGATTATATCCGATCGGCATCAAAAACTCCCCATTGTTTTGTGGAGCAAAAGATGGCCAATTCCATAGTGAACATTCCTGAAATTTTAGTAAGCTGTAATATTTAATATCTCTCGTCCTTCAATTCACAAGGAAATGTTTGCCTTTATCTTCTCCTTGTGAGCAGCTACAAGTCTTGTATTATGTTTCAGTAAATGTTTATAAAATGTTATCATTAGAATAGCGTGTCAATTTCTGTAATATCGGCCTCCTTTCAGGTGGGGAGTTTTTTAATGCCGTTCGGTGTATTTCGTGCCGCAGTCTTGCACAATGTTAAAGATGAGGTTGATTACAATGTTTACCAAGAAGTGGAATGGCATCCGGTCGTCAAGGCTTGGTCATTCTATATTAACCGGCATGCCTCACGTTTTCGTGACTTTGGAAACAGTTTTAAGGTGATGTAAATCCGTTTTTGGACATCCATTACCATTTGCAGGTAGAGAGTATCGATTACTTTTTACTAAGTCTCGAGTATTTTTCGTTCCTCTGGAGCTGGCAAGCAGAACTGCCTAGAAATTGAAGAAAAAGCAACATTTAAAAAGTTCTCCGCATTTATGATGGGATCTCCTAAAATCGTACGATTTATGGTAACTGCATTGTGTGTGTATGTGTGTGTGCGCGCGTGCGCGCGCGTGTGTGTGTGCGTGCGCGCATGTGTGTGTGTGAATGATATGTGTGTGTNGGGGGGGGGGGGGATAAGGTCGAATGGCATGTAAACTAAATCTAGTGTTGTTTCGGCTGTCGATATAATATTGCAGTGTATGGTATTGTCGGAAGTGATTTTGTCAGTGTTTGTAGTGTCGAGGTTGGCTTGAAGCCTAGCAGTCAAGAAACTTGAAAATTGGTAAACAGTGTACAGCCAGCATCGCTGTAATTACTAAAGCTGTCTGGTTGACGAAAGGGATAGATACAAACCATTCAGTATGATACATGAGAACTTACACGTTAACAGTTTTAATGAGTGCAGTATAAAGTGTTCACTCATTTTCTAAAAGGATAATATCGAAAATGACGTGCGGTTTTGATAGGACGCAATTTTGATTATTGTGATTGCGTTTAGTCGCTATTCAGGTACGTTTGTTTGATCCAGGTGGGGAGCGATCATTTCATTCTGTGGGGACAGAATTTCTTCGAATATTCTAAGCAGTGATAGCAAAGAGTCTCTAGGCGAGCCAAAGTGGCTGCGACTATTGCAGAAGAGCTAGAAAAGAGTCCGCTGACTTTGTCTCATCTATTAGCATACCTACCACAGTTGAATCTTGCCATATTATCCTCCCAGACAAGGATATTGATAAAACGTTTCCATAACCAATTCAATTCAGGTTTATTTCCAAGATGTCGTTGGAACCTCACATGGATATAAGACATATTTACATAATAAGATGGTAGAGCAGTAAACATGATAAAACACTGTACACGTTCAATAACCAGGAAAGAATAACTTAAAGTCACAGTACGTGCATCCAGATAAGGAATGGGTTCTGACGGTAAATTAGATAGACAAGTCAAGTATTTAGTATTAGTTGGGAAAATTTTCCCAACCCCACAAGACGTTGTTTTGCAATAGAGTTCATCAGTTGGTTTGTTTTAAGTGTGTTAGGGTTTTCGAAGAAATACCGTGGGATATATTTTTTTCTGCTTTCAGATAGATAACTACACTCAAAAATATAGTGAAATTCATCCCCCAGTATATTTTGGTTGATGATGGCCGCCATTTTGCGGAGCTCCCACTCCCGATGCACCCGAAAGATTCCACATTCTCTTACTAACATCTAAAAGATGAGCATATTTCCGCGGGGCGACGATTTTTATGCTTAGCATCGACGACTCTTAGATGTGGTATCGGCCCAGCTCTTTTGGTAGCTCTCCTACTAAATCTTTAATTTGTTGATCACAGACAATGGCACCCCGTTGGGCTCTGGACTGGTAATAGCAATACTATTTTCGGTGTTGATATAATGAAAAGTAAGATAATCCGTTGTTTTGACATCAGTTTACATGCATTTACTCAGTCTCGTTTTGAAGCTGCGCCAGCCGATTGTTACCATCGGGAAGACAAAGCCCATGTGAGATCACAGACACTGCCTCGACTCAGATAAATTTGCTTTCATAACATTGTTCCCACCGCAAATTTTCTCTATCATCGAAAACTATCGCAAATTGCACAGTCCTCGAAAACCACCGCAAACTGCACAATCGTCAAAAACCACAGATTGCACTGTCGTCAAAAACCACTGAAAAGTTTTTGGAAAGCGATTTGAAAATTACCATGTTTTCAGACACTGATGTCTTGGCTTGACAACACAGTCATATTTGCATGACAAAAATCACCTTTTCATGCACGTCATTCATTTTCCTTTCTAACAGATTCCTTTGGTCTCATAATATTCATAATCAATTGCGCTGTATGGCGGTTTGTGAACAGTAGAAAAGAACCACCTGTCGCCGTCTAAACCCAGCCGCAAATACTGGAGCTTCTATATTATTTTTCCTTACCATGAAGTTGGGATGGACTGTAGACCAGCGATCTGCACATTTTTTATGCAGTATGTATGGTTTTTTCTCGTGAAACTCAGGGAAAAAAAAAATACTCTTGATATGACGCATGCGATTGAATTCGAATTAATGAATTGTTCCAGCATGCCTCTCCTCTCCGTATATACCTTAGGCGGGGTGTTTGTACATTGTATGTGACGGATCATGACTGTATTCATTATAGATTGGTTAATTAACTTCATAGTGCTGGCAGAAAGACTTGAGATAGTATATAAAGATGTGTCTAAAATATACTGATCAGAATTTTACTTTCATTTAGAGCCCTCAGACGCCCAAAGCGCTGCTAGGGTTTTAAAAAGATGAACACGAATTTAATGTATTCTGGATTAATTTGACAACTGACAGCTTGCTCATTAACGATAGGATCTCTTACCATTGTAAAAATTACGTTAATGCATCGAAGCTAAATGCACTCTTAGCAGCGATCAGCATGCAGAGTACATATTGTAATTCTTACGATGGTAAAAGACCCCATCGTTCAATGCGTAAGCTCTCGGTTTGCAGATTATAATTACGACATACAACACGTTACTTTCGTTTCTATATTTTTATGTCAGTCTTGTCATTTCAAGCGGTCCTTCCTCCACTCACCCATCCCCACCCCGCCTTAACTCTGGAAAACGGCAGAGAGACTAATAATCGTTTGTTTGTTTGCTTATTTGTTTATCTATGAGTCAGGAATGCAAATTCATTTTCTTAAAGACTTCTGATCCCTGCTCAAAATGAGATTAATTTCCATGGGGATATCAAGTTCCACGAAAACCAATCTCGACTTGTTCTTAACGAATATAGAAAAGTACATGGAATAGATATGTTGTGTCGTAGCGGTGTCATGAACAACCGTATGTCTGTTAGCACCGTGTATAACAATATGACAGTATTCATATACTTTTTAGATACAGTGCTATTTAAAAACACACACAACAAAATTAAAAACAACAACGGACTTTGACCAGATTGATATCGTTCATTTTGTTGTTGTTGTTGTTGTTGTTGTTGTTGTTGTTGTTGTTGTTGTTGTTGTTGTTAACAAATCCTAAATGTTTTCACTGTCTCAACAATCGCACTGGCCAGGTGACAGTATGTGGAATAGAGATTAAGACCAGTGGCCGCATGCATAATCCATACGTTATTTAATATACTGCGTTAACTACGGTGAACACTACTAAAGTTTCGGGAGTTTCCATGATTACCCCAGTGTGTTAACTAACTTAAGGATTATGCTAACGGCCACAGAAAACTGTCTTGTGAGCATGGATAGTGGGTTTGATGTGAGCGATTAAAGATACCACGGTGAAAACCTAATCTTTCTAATGTCTTTTCATGAAGAAATGTGACACCAGGGATCAGTGAGTGGTAAAGTGAAAAACAAAGGAAAAAACCAAACCAGGGAGAATGTTTGATTAAGGTAGCCAAAAAAAAAAACAAACCCATAAGTAACAAGATCTAGATAGACTACGTTAGTATTAGTTCTACCGCTGAATTAAAAAAAAAACAACAACTATAAGATGCTATAATCATCAACAGACTTTCGGCTTTTAGCAGGGCAGTTCCACATAAATGTGTTCATTTGGAACTGACACTAGAAACTGGAGTTTTATATTAAAAGATTGTTAACCACTTTTATGAATGTTTAAGAAAGGCATCGTCATCATAATAATAAGAACGACAATAATAATAATAATAATAATAATAATAATGCTTTTTAGACTAGCCCTGTGGACATACTGTTGAAATAAACATGAACATCTGCTATATTTATTAAGATTGCGGCACGGGACGCAGATAATCAAATGTACTATGTTTCAAGGTACAGGCCCAAACTAATAACTCTGTTTTGATGCGGGCATACGTTCATTTAGCAAAAAACAAGAAAACTCCAGAAACAGCGATGACAATGTTTGTCTACTTTAAACTATGGAGTAACTGAGAGAATTTTGGGGAATGGGAGCAACATTTAGATTTTCCTGACGGAAGTTCTGTCGTAAACAGGGAGGGAGAACCGTACTACTTCAGTTTCCGTATACCAAGATCGAGGACTGTGACATACAATGTGTTCCAACATAACATTTATTTTTTTTTTTTGTGCCACCTTCATTTCACAAGGATGTGGGACGTTACACTGTCATAGCCGTCAATTGCATTCAGATAAAAATTGCAAGTCTGAAACAGTGATTGTGAAAAGTGTACTTGTGTTATATTCGTTTCTTATGGAGACAAGTGGTCTTAAAACTCTAATACCTGGGTCATGAACTCACACAGGCAACATCAGTTATATTCTGTTGACACCTCAGGTTCGTTTAATTACTATTATTATTATTACAGATGTCTAATTGTTATTATTATTTGTTATTATTGTTGTTATTATAAGAACCACTTGACCAATGCTGAAATTTGATGTACTATTTTAGAAGAAAGTCATCTTCTTGGAATATCATAATATAAGGCCGATAAATAGTGCATGCTATAATTTTGAGACTGACAATACGATCACCCAGACTGCTGGTGATTTTATTTCTTTTTACCACTTCAATGTATGAAATGTATTTAATTCCAGCTGAATTTTTATATTGCATTTATCAGCATTGTGACCAGGTGAAATGTGCTGTTTCACAAAGTCCTATAAAATTCAAACGCTTTTTCACGTTCCATTCTGAACAACCTGTGTTCTAGTGAAATTGAATTAATGCTAATGAAATTGAATTAATGCTACGTCATTACGGTGGAATAGCCCATCAGGTAAATTTAAGAAAAAACAACTCAGTAATTGACAAGAAAACCCTCAGAATGATAATGTTCTGGTGTAGGTTGTCTGATTTGGTGACCTGTTAAGGATGGTTTTATCTTTCTTTAATTTGTTCCGTTCTCCTGTTACATTCCCTGTATTCTCATCTTAAGACTGAATTTAAGTGACGTCATCAGTAGTGTGTGGGTGTGTGTGTGTGTGTGTGTTTCACTTACCCTATTTTTAATGCGGGCAATGACGTCATTGTTTTTTGGGGTGTTTTTTTTGCGTTATCTACCTGTTTACTTCAGTGACAAACGAGCGTTCAAAGTACTGTCATCTGTTTCTTTGTAGTATTACTTTATTTCATGGTGATCACCCAAATCCAATCCAAAAGTTATATGGTTTTTAGAAATTCAATCTCAACAGTGGATTTCTGCTCTAATGATTGGTTAAAAAACCGTGCACTGCAAAAAAAATGGAGAATTAGATCTAGATAAGTGCGGTCTGAATGACAAGGAACTATGAGGCATTGCCGGACGACCAGACATCAGTTATTACTGAGGTATTATGTCAACTCGATTTAAAACGGGTCGCTCGAAATGTCAGGAGTAGATAAATCCATTTGTGTAAAGGTCAGTTGAAATGACAAATGCTTAATCATTATTGACTAAAAACAGCAACAAAAAAAAAATCAACAATAATTGAGAGCCTGTGCATGAACAATGGGATCTTTCACCATCTTAAGAATTACATTTATTCATTGGTGCTGAAAGCACACATAGTAGCGTTCAACATGCGGAGCTACTTGAGAATTTGCGCGTTATCGATGGGATCATTTACCACAGTAAGAATTATATTAGTGCGCACCGATGCAAAGTCGAGAAGGGGACACATCTCCGAATTCACGCCCGCTGATTGGTGAAAGGGATGAAAGGTTAGCATGCCGTGTGCAAATGCCACCTTCCGTTGATACCCACGCACGATTTTAAGTAATCTTTAGAGCAGGTCTTGGAAGTGCAGAGAATGACTATATTGACAGCATATTATATTCTGAGCACATGTTGTGTGGATGGACGTAACAATACGATAGCAACGCAGTCCTTGGCTTCTCGATTTAAGTACGAATCTAATCGATTCTGTAATTCTGAAACTTAGGTGGAATACGCACGTGCCACTCTTAAAATAACTTTACTACAAACACCTTATCCTTGACCTGAAAAGTTTCACAAAGCGAAAGAAATACTATAATAATATACTAGGCATACGGGGG
>JAWQUT010000156.1:1217080-1228282 GCA_033807755.1 Ellobium chinense
GGGGGGAAGAGGAGGCTGAAGAGGTTATAGTGTCCTCTGACTGTACCCAATCCCTTTTGCAAAATCACACAAATTTGGGATTGCCGTTTTCGATTAAGCTTTGTCTCTTTCCACCATAGATCATCGTAACTCTATAAAGAGGCTTTACGTGGAGTGATCGTCAGGCCTGTGATATTGTTATGAAAATAAGCCGAGTTTTACTCCAGAGGCCACGTGACGTCTTCATTAACATATCCATCAGGATTTCAGTTGTCAGTCTTTGACACCTAGGAAAGGCAGTGGTGGGCCGATACAGAAATTTTTAAGCCTCGCAAATACCCAGCCTTCGAATTCTAAGTATCGAAAATATTGATTTTTATGTCGCTTACGATACGCAGTCCTGGGTAGATATTTCGATGCTTCCGATGTGATCGACATTGACGATATTTCTGGAGACCGTTTTTGATGATGGGCTAGGGTAGTCGGGTTATGGGAGACAAGGCACGAAGCAAGTTAATTTCATATCCTGCTTGGATCAGATTGTCGATGATTATATCAATAGTGTCGAAATTCCAGAGCTTCAGCGCCGGTATTGCATGGAGATTCCAAAGTATTGAAAGTATCGATACTCAGTAACGATTCTGCCCACCACTAATAGGAGGTCGAAAATGATAATGAAGGGCAAATGAAATCCCTGTCCGTTTGCTTGCTCATTCTTTTGAATCCCTGGCCCAATCCAAAAGATATAAAATGACACACGATTGATTGCACTGTCTAAGCATCTTTGGCATGTGCTGCCAACCCGGGATGAATAGGTGGGCAGTCTTTGGCGTCACAGGGTTCCCGGAGCAGACGTCTTGTATCCCGATGGCAGAAATCACAGAGTGCCTTAAGTTTAGTTGCCAGTAATAATTTGTCACTCCTACCTGGTTATTGACAGCAGCAATATTTATTCTCAAGGTCAAAGCATATTATACGAGCCGTCAGTGCATAAATGAGAGAGTACATGAAAATTTTGATCAAGAATTCTCTCTCTCTCTCTCTCTCTCTCTCTCTCTCTCTCTCTCTCTCTCTCTCTCTGCCTTACTTACATGGGAGAAAGGGCTATGAGGAAGAGGAGGAGAGGCTGGGGTATCAATAATCCTGATTAAAAATAGCCCACTCAGGCTTCTTAACATGAACAATCATTAGGGAATGGAAAGGAAAGCAGCCTTTGATATTTCTTCTACTGTAATTACAGTGGAAATCAGCAGGATTCGTTGACAACAGTGTAATCAGTTTGGTGTTACAAGGGAGTCTATACCTTTGGGTTTGAACCACAATCCTAACGCGCATCACAGCTTCACAGTTTGTTTATACCTAGTGAGAAATAGAAGTTGCCCCTGTTTGTCAAGACATTACAATGTAGTCCGAACCAAACAACGAACTCAGATACAATCACAATTTACAAGTTCACGATTCACAAGTTTGGTTTCCATTGTAACATTGTTACAAAATATGGACATATAGCTACCATAAGCGGACAAATGGACAAATGAACAAACAAAAAAAAATATATACATTGAGACAATCAGACAGACAAATAGACACATTAACATCCTAACAGAACACGTCATACTAAAACTTACATAGCTCCATAGACTGAAGACTAATTATAGAGTTAATATTGATACTAATGGTTCGGGGCGTTTCTAATTTATGTGTTATTTCAACATTTTTTTACTGGACAGAGAGTCCAGTCAATAGCAGTTCAGACTTCAACAGGCTTTAGACTGGAAGAACGACTCAGGAGCCGCACATCTACGCCTTAATCTTCTGAACCCGGTAAAGCAAAAAATAGAAGTTGCAATTGCGTCGTCGCGAAAAACGTAATTGCTCACTTTTATGTAAGGGATTTTCCAAACGTTTGGACGGAGATCCCTTTCCTCTGAACTGTTTTTCCCTGAAGACTGTAGAACAAAGTGCATCGATCGTGCAATGTTGAGGCTTGTGGTTGAACCGCGGTACACGTCTGGTTGAGCAAGGAATTTCTAAAGAATCCATCAGTGTCATTTTTAACTTTTAATGGACAATTTTGAAAGGAAGCGAGGGTTTTGTCCCTTTGCTGCGCCAGCTAGAGCATGTTTTGTACAGTATAACGCAAAAAAAAAAAAATTAAAGAGATAGCTTAGCTCCAGAATGACATGTTGTACATTTGGCCTTGATTAATGTATTTTTAGTTTTGCCTTTTGGGACTTTGCTTACTTTCTCGGGGAACTTTTCTCATAGTGCGTAAATGTCGCTTAGTGGAACCACTTTAAAAGTTTAGATTAAGAAGACTTGCAATCCAAGTGACTCTTCTATTGACAAAAACATTCAGTATTATTATCTGAAGTATGTCTTTACAAACTTGGGTCACAACGATGTGTCCAGTCCTTACATGCTTTATTTATTTACGAAGCAGTGTAGCCAAATAGTTACGGCGTCGGGACTTAAGATCTAAAGGTCTTAGGTTCGATTCCTGACCACGGTCATGTTGTAAGTGCCTTTGGAAAGCATTTCATTCACATTTTCCTCAGTCTGTAAATTAGGTACCTGGCTATAGGCAGTGGTAGATAATTATGGTCAAAATGCTGGTGATTAGTGCCTGCAAATGGCAGCGGCACTGTATGATTCCCAGGGAGTTGAGAAAGTCCTAGAGTGATCAGGCCTGCTGGAGCAATAGAAATGTGAAGCCGCGTGAGCGAGCATTAGCATTATTACTATTATTATTGTTATTATTATTATTATTTAATAAAATCAAATAAAATATGTTGCCTCTCCCGGCAACAGTTCACTGTCTTTGGCCAGTTTCCTAATACCCAGCCCACAACTTCTCAAACTCTTTACCAATAAACTGTGCTGGGGTAGAATACGACCGTCTTATCTGTGTGCTAAGCACGAGCTATTATTGCGGACACATCCAGTTTTGATTGAACGGAAGTTGCGATTAAGCGAAGTCGACCGTAGCAGTTACGCTCAATTCTTCAATTGTCTCCCCCAAATCTGATATAGTTGTGTTCCACTTTAGTACGTTTTGTTTGAAATAAGTGAGTGACAGACAATGCAAAATAGAACAATAGAAGAACTTAAGCACAGAATTGAAAATGTTACCTTTAAATTCGACATGAGCTGTATAATTCTGTATAATTTTATACATGTTGAAATTTGACTTACCGTAAGTCTTTATAATTTTATGCACATATTTGTTTACTGAACTGCTGTGCAGCGAAACTTTTTCAACTACCACCAAGGATTTTATGCTAATACATTGCTTTTAATCAAACTTTGCATAAGAGGACGACTGAATCATGAATGTGCGCGGTGGCTTGAATCATAGAGCTTAAATGAGAATCGCCAATGTTGAGAAAGTAGAAGAAGAGAAAGAAGAAGAAAAAGGAGGAAAAAAAAGAAGACGAAGAAGATAAAGCATTTAAGTTACCAGACATTATGGACGATGTACTTGATTGACACCAGTATTCACGTACAGAGGCGGCGGCCTATCTAGTCTTGAACTGTATTATGGTTTGTGTAATCCACTAGTTACAGTATAAACAGTTTACAACTATCTCGGGTCCTCACCTGTGCCAGATCAAGATGGCGGCTCTGTGTGTAAACACGTGTCATGATGGAGAATGTAAAGTCCGAGACAAGATCCCTCACCAGTTGGTATGTGATGTGTGGTGAGCGGTGAGTCTCCAAGGTTCGCGTAAAATACTTGCAGGTCAGGTCTGTCATAACATTTTCAGCTCCCTTGGCTGCATATCTTGCCTTTGCCATAGATCATGTACCATCTATTTTTTCATCATCTATTCAATAACAGTTATGTAATGAAACCCGTGTGTATTCTACTTTGTTGTTGTTTTCCTTCGGATTTAGAAGTAGGAGATGAAAAGTAAATGTCGACTTAAGCCGGGTGTACTCTTTTATGTTTCGTTTCCAGTATGGATTACAGGTTAAGTCATATTTTGGATGCAATAAATAATAAATAATAAATGCTACCGTGACCGAATTTCCAGTTTTGAATTCGTTGGACTGCTAGTGACGTCAGGCATATTGTGTTAAAACCGCAAACCTCTAGCTTTAATAGTTTCATGATGCGACAGGAAATTTAGAAATTTTGCACGACATATTGCACGCACTTGTTTAGGCATTTCACAAAATATCGACAACGAGAGAGGTACTGTTCTTTCCTGACATGATGTAATGTCGTGGCAAAAAAATAGTTACTTACATTTAGGATTAGGTTTCTTTACCGTATTGATTTTTGGTTGTTTTTGTGTTACATCGTGAGACAAAATAACCTGTTCTTTTCTTGTCAGCGTTTATTGAATAGTACTGAAGTGAACTGAAATTCTAACATCGATTTATGACCCTGACCTTTTTTCTTCCCCACAAGAAATCAGCGGGAAATGCCTGAAATTGAAACTTTTTCTTTAATGTCTTGTCCCATTATACTGGGTTGTTTTTTTTTTAATCTTGTTACATTTTCATTATTCGTGACCTAAAAATCAGCCTGTCATTTTCTTGTCAGCCTACTATAGAAAATAATATGTGCTGACACTTTTTATTTTGACGGGTACACGCGCGTTGGATTATCGGACGCGCACTCGTTTGGACGACATCTACAAGGCTCCAGACCTGGACATGGTGAACAGATGCAGACGGAGAGAATTATGGAAGACCGTATTACTATTAGAATTCTGCCGTCTTATGACAAAAGCCAACAGGCACTGTAAAGTATAGCGCATATACGCCTTTTTGTCATAAGACGGTAGACTTGCAGTCTGGTCCGCTTAATGGCAACTCCTCATGAGCGCGGGAAACGATGAAACTGAGTTTAGTTTGTCCAGTGACATCGATTTATATATACTGTAGAAAACTTCTACTCAATAATTTCCTTCACTCTCTCATTCGAGGTTGCAAATTAGAAGAAAAAAAAAACAACTCTAAATCTAGGACATGTTGATCTGTGGAAATATACAGAAACGTTTGGATTGAAAATCTCTAGTAACCTTGTAGAATATTTGATATATCGCGGTCCAGCTTCTTATTCGTCTTTTTATTCTTTTTCTTTTTCTTCTTTTTCTTGTTTCCCTGGATATACTTGTAGACCGCTGTGGGCCATGAACTGGATGGTCAGTTGCAGGTCTGTGCAGTTCCCCTATACCTCGTCTCATAGTCATACAGCAATGACCACAAGCGTCCTCTTACTTCTTCCGCGAGAGGGCAGTCCTGCTAAACATGTTATGGTCACTCTGTCTGCAGGCACTGGCAGAGACTGAGAGAGCTCAGCTACTTTTGCCTATTTTATGTTGGTGCCTTTGAGCCTGTAGTATCCAGCCCTTGTCCATGTATATGATTAAGCAGTTGTATATGTTAGGAAACTTCAGTCATTCTTGAGGATTCTTAGGACCATATTTAGAGAAAATAGGTCTAGTTTGTTTGACACAGACAGCAAAAAAGGCGAATACAATGGAATATATAAATATGTGATTATTGACCGTTAAAGGTTACAATGTTATCTTAATGAACTCGTGATTCAAGCTCATTCATTGGCTGTTTGCGAATTGCATTCTTTGTGGAGCACTCGTATATCGTTTGCAGGTGGATTGCATTTGCGAAGCACTGGATAAAGGTCGGCGAAATCTCTTTTGAGGGTGCTCATAGCTAATTAATTAGTTCATTGGATGTTCTTAACGTCCCCAAGGGCAATATGGCCCAAGTCGAGGTGTCTGTTTACGTATAGCAGACAAAACAGATCAACTCTTGCACATTATAACCTGTCTGGGAAATAGAGTTAAGTCTGTAATAATTGGGACTTGAGGCAAACAGTTAATGAGTCTGGCGGTCTTGACAGAAGCTGTCAAAGAGTTTGATTGGCTCATATTGTGCCTTATTTGGGAAAGTCATTCATCTCGTTGACGTCAAGATCGTTTTTATTAGCTGTGAACTAGAACAGCCATTTCAGAGGATTGAGACGGTGGATGGAGGGACACTCAGTGGTAGACGGAGTAGGGAAGGTGGTCAACCAGGTGGTTTTTTTTCCTAACCAACTAACGTTTGTTTGTTCCTTGCGGGTTCGCGAAAGGGGTGCTCCATTTAGACTGTGGGCGATCCTAACTAATGGAAGTAATAGTGTGTAAGCAAGCTAAGATGGCCGCGACAGATGCGGAAAAGCTAGAAAGTAATGCACTGACGTGCGGGTGGTTTTCTGCTCTGCTTATATCTTTGCCTCATTCATACCACCGTTGGTTCTTGCCACATCCTCCGACGCAAGGCCGTTGATAAAAAGTTTTCTACTAATACATTTAAAAACCGTAGCTGGTTGCCCCATTTTGCCGGACCCTTACTTCCAGTCCTCGCAAAAGATGTCACATTTCTAAAAAAAGATCTAGCACATTTTCTCGCTGCGACTAGCGCGCACCAACCAAAAACGTACCAGGTCTTTTAAAAGAGTAAACTACGTCGCCGAAGCGTCTGATGTAACGATATGTTCTTTTCGGCTGGATAGTGATCAACTTGTCTATAATCAGCAGGCATAGTGGGGTCAGAAGACAGAGGGGGAGAAGGAGAGGGGTTAGATAGCAGGGCTCACAAATTCATATATTGTTTTGTTGTTGTTTAGTGTTATAAGTGCCTTCGGAAAGCATTTTATCCACATTTTTCTTAGTCCACCGGTCCGTAAATTGGGTACCTGGCGTAGGACAGTGAAAGATACTGTCATGTTGTCATATCGCGCACCAACCTAAAACGTACCCTCGTGATCAACGCCACCAAATGGTAGTAGTACTGTATACCCTACACGGAGTTGAGAGAGTCCTAGAGTAATGTGGTCTACTGGGGTATTAATAGTGTGAAGTCGGGTGAGCGGGCATTGGCCTGGGTACGAGACGTATAAACTGTATTATTAATAATATTATCATAGTTTTCTTATCAACGACTGAAATAGAGCACACACAAAGAAAAAACATGGTTGGTATTTTAGGGGACTACTGAGAAATTAGAGATCATTTCATATTCGAGATCTTGAGGTAGTTTAAAATCAGCAGCAGCAACAGCAGCAATAGCATGGGATCCCATCCCATCATAAGAATTCTATAAAAGATTTCGTGCTGAATGCACCCTTAGTAGCGTTCAACATTCAGACTTAATGTAACTATTAAGATGGTAAGAGATCCTATCGTTAATGCGCAAGTTCGCATTATTATTAGTATTAGTGGCCTTTCTTCGGATGTATTGTGGATACAGCCCTTGGACTGGGTATAGTCCGTAACAGCATTTTTTTTTATTCTTACAATGGAATCAAAATATTTGTCCATCTGCAAGCTCTTTGTGCGTGTTGCCGCCGCAGACAGTTTTTTTGTTTCACCGCCGAGTTTCTAATTTTGGACAAGATGCATGATTTAGACCGGAATCTTTGACACGTGGAAATGACGGCTAGGGTTGTAATCGTATTTGTTTTGCTCATATCCTAGCCACTAATATGATTAGCGTTATGCCATTTTTCACAGATGGTCACCGCTTGCCAGCTATTTTGGCTGAATGACCACGAAATGCCCAATCTGCAAGTCAAGATGTCATGTATTACGGTCAATCTGGTAAGACATAATGCGGTAATGTAGACTGCACTGAAGATTTTTTCATATCCCTAGAGGACATCCAAGAAGTGTTTGTCCTTTATTCGAAGCTACGGAAAGTGGATGCATTCTGTAATATGATTTTTGGGTGGAGGAAGGGGCTGTGAAGAGAGGAGTGGTTTCCCCTGCTGACACTAATGACCACCACCCTTTGTCACTTGTTCTTTACGTCACAGTCAAACCCTATCCAGCCCAACAGGAGGATGGAGAAAGATGTTCCAATGGAAAGGATGCTTCTTAATGGGTGAATGACAACACATCTACTGTCTTGTGTGCATGGCACGCCATTTTCAGCTGCAGTAAATATATATTGCCGAAACCGCGTCGGTAACATACTTTTATATGAATTTGCTAGGAGCAATTTTAATGTCGGTATCTCTCTGGCGGGTGAGCACAATTGAGTTATTTAAGTGCCCTTATGACCTTCATTAAGCAACTCTCGATTACGCTGCCGCGTATTATCTTTATTATCTAGTAGCGCGAACCGCTTTGGTTCCAGCCTCCCGCTGGCTGCGTGACCAGTGTTATGGATAATGACCGGTGCAACGTGTTGTCTGTCGATCGATCAACTGACCCGAGCTGCAAAATTCGACCGCTGCCTCACATTTATTCTACCGTAGCACTCCTTGTAGTGGAGTGAAGGTGAGAAATGGTTCTACCATAGCATCACAAGGGTTAAGAATGCACTGTGCATTGAGGGCCAGAGGTGCAGCTTTAAGTTCGGCGTAATTGATCAAATCAAAGCTCTAATGTTTCACATATACTTTGAAACTTGTCTAATAGGCTAAAATAAGTTTCCCCTCTATTTCAGTGCAGTGTAAATTGTATTATACATCTACCAGGAGAAATGTGTTGCTACTCTTTAGAGGCGTCGTAGAAATTGCGGTTAAGGGGAGTGACGTTTAAGAGGTGCTGCATTTACCATTAGTAAGGATGGCCATTGCAGTTTAGGTCAAAGAGAAGCGTCTAAAGTTACCGCCTAATTGATAAAATGAGAGCAACAACATTCCACATAAACTACGAAACTTATCCCAATATTCCAGCTCTTTTGGCTATTCCCTGTCTTGGTGATTGTATTAAATAAAGTACTGCCGGGAGAAGATGGTTGCTACGCCATGTAAACACTGTAAAATTTTCAGTTAAGTGGATTATGCTCAAGCCCCGTCGACTGTATCCAGCAAGGATGCACAATGCACAGAGGGGCAAAGATCCTACTCATGTTTCGACCAGCCTACTTAATCAAATAAGAGCTGTGATCTTTGAAACTTGCCTCGAGATGCCAGCTGGTTTAGTTATCTCCTCCCCTAGTGCAGAATAGTGTATATTATTGTGTTAGACACTGCCGGAAAAAAATAGCTATTACCCATCAGGCAGCTGCAATAAGTACGGTCAATTGGATTACGGTATAGCAGTGTTGATTATATTTTCAGCAAGGACGTACAGTGCTGAGTGCACACAAGCGAATAGGCGCTTCTGAAATTTCAGCGTAATTAATCAGATCAGAACTCTAACCTTCTGCACATGCTTTGAAACTTGATGCGAACTTTTTTTGACTGCCTTTTCTCTTGGTGCAGACTGGTGTATGTCTTGTAGCCAGTCGAAGTGATGCTTATGTCGCTAGATTTGAAACTGAAATGTCAGGCTTCGAAAGTGATATTGGCCATCCAGTATCAAATTTTTGTATGTTGCTGAAGTTGAGAGAAAAATAATTACTATAATACATTGCTATATAATATTGATTTTTATGGAGAAATGGTTAGTAGTCTTTGTAAGGCATATTAGATGAATTATACAGAATGAAATTGTTCTTCAAACATCATTTTCTCAGTCGTTTTTTTTCCATAGCATGGGGTGACCCCCTTCCGTTTCAAAGAACTACTATCTCAAGCTAACTTATGTTAGGTCAAAATGTTTTCATGTAATGAAGGTACACACATTAACTTTTCATGCCATACCAGTAACTTGATTCGGCCAGAAATGAAACTTAAGCTCATTCTGACTGGCTTCAAGGCATATATTGTGTTGATAGTGTTAAACTGACCCCCGGGACAAAGAACAGTCGGCTGAATGGGAGATTTCAAAATCTGCGGTCAGGCGAGATTACTTTTAAGCGGTATTGATTAGTACTGTATTGAAAATGTCCAATGCATAGAAGAGCAAAGGCTCTTTTGAAATTTCTGCTTCGTGGACTAAATCAGAGCTTATAAATCTGCGTTATAACTTGCTAGAAAGTTACTCAAATTGGCCCTTTCTTCTTTCCATATCCTCCTCTGATGCAGAATAGATTAGCTGTTTTTTTAATAGCTCACCGAAGCCCACCAAAGCCTTCCGGTTCAGATATTCTTTTTCTCGACTCCTAATGGTGGCAGAGGAAAGTAGAAGCCTAATATATAACTTTTGCACTAGCAGCATATTTAGCAAGAATCACAGAATTTTATCCAAGCCATCAGTGAGTAAATGAGAGGTTGACTAAACGAAAATCATGATCGAGAATCTTTGGCTTTATTTTGTTTCATACATGGGTTACTTAATTATATACACAGAGCATGCCATCTCTAGGGACTACGTAATCAAATTATCCACCTGGACGTACGGAACGAAATAAATCCACGATAGTTGCGTCTTGTAGATATTTCTTTCAATCCCTGTGAAAGCTTAATTACAATTTTTTGTTTGTTTCTTTAGATGCGTCACACTTTTTGTTTTCTTACCCTTGGAGCATCACTCAGAGGCAAGGAACACAGTCTTCAGCGACCGATAAGAATCAATTCATTCGTATTCTCTTTAGGCCAAATGTGAATCTGGAGAGTGAGGAGAGTGAGGAATATTGTTGTAACCTTTACTAGCATTAGACGTCAAAGTCGCGGAAATAGTTTTCCCACCCCCTTCCAACCTCTCCCCTCCCTCCTTTCCTTTGTGCGTTCTAAAGTGATAGAAGAACTCTCTGGGGAAAGTTTCCCGGTATAAGTTTCAGGGCAGCAAGATGCATCCATATGCAGCTGAGTCCGCTTCATTGCATCCGCTTGATTGCGATCTTCGCCTAATTGCAACTTTTTTTTTTTTTTGGTTTAGAGAATAATATATATTCACATAAGCACACCACATAATCGCTACTCCTTTTAACTGCAACTCATTCCATGCTCCTGGGAAACTGCTGTTAAGCGGCCGTGTGCCATATTGTGTTCGAGAGCTGCCGAGAGAAAATAATAAGAGTGTACAAATCTGATTATGGTAGAATAGCGTGCGTGTCTCGAGTGGTGAGCAGTGTTATTAAGCGCAGGCCCACTCACGATCGGTTATGAGAGGGTCAGGACGTCATTAAGGGATGGAGTGCGGGGCTGTAGATCATAGTTTTGTTATTATAAGAGGTGGGCATGATGAATTTATCCCTCTTGGCCATCCTCATTTGTAGTTTATTTTCATACACTCTCATTTTCCCGACTTCGACTTTCTGGGCATTTTTTTTCCTCCTGCGTTTCACCCACGCTGTTTTTTTTTTTTAATCCACCCTCTTCTCTATCTCTCTCTCTGTGTCTCTCTCTCTCTCTCTCTCTCTCTCTCTCTC
>JAWQUT010000156.1:1228485-1267352 GCA_033807755.1 Ellobium chinense
CTCTCTCTCTCTCTCTCTCTCTCTCTCTCTCTCTCTCTCTCACTCTCTTTCTCTCCCCTTTCTCTTTCTCTTTTTCCTCTCTCTCTCTCCCCCTTTCTCTTTCTCCTCTCTCTCCCCCTCTCTCTTTTTCTTTCTCCTCTCTCTCCTCTCTCCCTCTCCCTTTCTCTCTCTCTCTCTCTCTCTCTCTCTTAATTTTCAGGGTGGGAGGGAATAGAGAGGGGAGATAGGTTTACATTAGAAATGTGAAACGGTTCGCCTTCCCAGCATGCTTATAAAAATGTGTTTTCAATAGCAGAGTAAGATAAACATAGATCTAGGCCTACTGTTTTCCTGAGAATATGGGATATATCTCCGTATAATTTGTTTGTTTGTTTGCTTGCTTGCTTGCAGTAATGACTGTGTCATGCTAACCGCCGACGTTGATATTAAGCGAGTCAGTCTGGCCAGTCAGTGACGAAAAGCAGTCATACCGATTGTCCAGATAAAAGTGATTTTGGTGGAGTTGGTCGTATCACCCGCTGGTTGTGTCACTTTGGACGTGCAAAAGGAGTTTTGTCATACACTTTTGTAGAGTGTTAATTTTAGGGTATTGACTTTCTTATATTGTAGTGTATAGTGTACGACTGTGATTTGCACCATTCTTTTCTAATTCGATACATTTTGCATTCAAAATTACGCATCAAAGTGCTAAAGAGTGCGCAGTTCCTGATGTAGTGTTTATCTTAAGAAAGCTGTATCTCCAAATACAATTGTTACTTCATCACCACTTTTTCACATACTTGCACGTTGTAGAGGCATTTTATTTATTTTTTGAAGGTTTCATTCTCATTTTATCTCTTCAGTCAGTCTTTTCCACATAACCTATTTTAGAAACAACTTTTTACAAACTTATTTTAGAAACAACTTTTTACAACCCTTCTGTAAGTTTATGTATTAGTGTGTCTTCTGTGAAATCTAGCGACGAAAAAAAACAACAACAATAGTATCTTTGAGGTAAAGTTTTCCTAATATCAACGCCCACAATAAAAAAAAAAAGAGCACCATTTAGCAATATGGTGCGCAATTTAGCTTGCAAAATATACAGAATTAGAAAAGAGCAGTGCACACCACAGTAATGCACTGTAAGCTGTAAAGGGAGGGCAGTGAATCTTCTTAAATGAGCAACTTTGTCAACTTGCCCTCTCCAGATTGCATTCCGCTGTTTGAGAAATGAAGCGGGACATTAATGGAGAAATAAAATAAAACTCGAAGACAGAGTTAAATTTATCTCAGGCTATTTGAATTGTGCTGGTGGCAGTCAGTTGCGCAAGTGGATGAAGTGAAGCAAATATCGATTAAGGCAAGAATCGATTAACATCTGAACTCCATCTAAGGTGTATTTGTCTAAAGATCTTCTCGGGTCCCATGAAAGTTCCGCCCAGTGTTGGCACAACAAAAGCTAACGAACCTCATTTTGTGCACATTTCTTTCTCTCCATTAATTATGAGTTTGTGAGAAGAATTCCCTAGCTTGACCCTCGCTCAGTATTTCACAACCTTAAGGCTCTAGCAGCAGAGCTTTCTGTTCGTTTGATTTCTAAGAGTGTATGCAAAACATAGGCAAGAGGAGACACTTCACACATTCACATTGAAGCCTACGAAGAAGTATAAAGAGCGCGCATCCAGAGTGGCACCTCTTGCCTCCAGTCTGCACTCTGTAGTTATGTCTTATGCTGTAGAGCTTTCTGTATGACTTTTTTTGTTGTTGTTAATCCTTTCGCCCACTGCTGTATAAGGAGAGGGAGGAGGATGGTTCCTGGGAATATAAGCTGCAGTGACGCCACTGGATACAGAATATGAATGGTAAAACCCAGTAAGCTTTGTCAATTTTAGGTCCCAATCGAGTTCACTTACAAACCAACCCTGGGAGGCAGCGTCGCCGCGTGGTTTATGAGTGGTACTCAGAAACTGAAGACTGTCAAGTGTAAGATTTGTGTGTTCGACTCGCGGGCCTGGCGGCTCACGCTGTTATGTCCTTGGGAAAGGCACTTCACTCCTCTCTTCCCATTCGACTCAGGTATGAGTGAGTACCTGGCTTTAAGCTGGGGGCGGCTGGAGGGGGGAGGGCGAGCGACCAACAATGACTTTGGTTTGTATTTCACTTGTAATATTATGTAGTTTCATGTGTACTGTTCTATGTGTATGTATTATGAATGAAATATCTAACACTGTATGACATTGTAAACCAGTTTCCCAAAGGAATAAATAAAAGTCGAATTTTTAAATCTTTTTTTTAATTTAGGCATTTTATTATTATTAGGCCACGCCCCTTCTATAGTGAAAAAAATGTTTGAAAAGCCCGCTGTTTTTCTGGTTTAATTGTGAAAAAACACACGTAGACTCTTTGGATTCATTGAGTAGATCTCACTGAAGAGATGAGATGATTGTAAGCACTTAACTTAATCCCATTCTGTGTACGAACCCGCGACTCCCACTCACGAATCAATCTAGATGTGCACTGGACAGATGTAGGTCGACCTTTCTAATCTGGAAGCTGGGATCAATGAGATCAGAAGTAACGCAAGTTCATTTCGGTACTGCCGTCTGAAAACTCAAGTCGTAAGTCATATAAATGAGTACAAGAGACATAGAATTGTTTTCACAGATGGTCCCATTTGTAGCTCAAAGTTCAAACCATGATTCTGCCGGCGATAGTAGTGACAGCTTTGGTGGCCAAAGACCCAGGCTTACTTGTATAGATCTAAAAGCTCACGCCTTGTCGGGCGATGGCCAGCCTGATGAAGATCTGGTTTATGTGTGACTACGCTGGCTGAAACTGGAACCAGATTTTATTAGCAGTGGGATTTTATATACGTCATCCTTATTTTATCCCATTCCCACGAGAATGAGAGGTGATGGTGAGGGAGTGGGATTTAAGGGGTATCCAAAGTTCACTTCTTGACGCTGGTGCGGTGGCTCACAACTCGCACTGTGGTTTTTACAAGGTAAATACTGAAATCGGAAGTTGGACATCCAAAAAACGTATCCCGTCAGTCATCAGAAAAGAACTGATAATCTGTGGAGTGTTGGCCCAGCTTTCGTTTATTTTAATTTTTGCGCCAACAGCAACAAGTCTATGTGAAAATGCAGTAGTATCACATCAGTGTTGCTGTTGGAGTAAGTGACCAGTAAGTGCCGGTGGGATGACCCAGAAACCTTTACAGGCTTGTAAAGAAGTAAGACGGATTCGATGATCGGTTTTTTCCGATGGTTCGATGGTTTTCTCTGTTGTAACTCAGTACACAATCCGATACCTGAGATTTTATGTTGCATTGGTAATTTGTCTTGGACTTTTCTTTCTTTCTTTCTTTCTTTCTTTCTTTCTTTCTTTCTTTCTTTCTTTCCTTCTTTCTTTCCTTCTTTCTTTCTTTTTCTTTCTTTCTTTTTTCTTTTTTTATTTTGCTTTCTTTTTTTAGTCGTTCTTTCTTTCCCTCTTTCCTTCTTACTTTCTTGCCTCACTTAAAGAAGATCAAGGTAAATCAGTGCATGGAAGAAGATTTAGGAAATCCAGTCTAATTCATCGTAGTTTATGAGAGATCGTATAACCAGATATTGCGTTTACACCGACTTGCATGGATTAGCAGATAGCTTACTGTATCGAGCTATCGACTTCAGAATCTTAACTCTGTTGGCTAGACTTATTTTTTCCCTTGAAATTTGGAAAATGAAGTGAGAGATTTATTAAGAGCGTTGCGATATTCTGTCAAGTCGGAATGAAAAAATAACATTCAGCCAAAAAAAAAAACAGAAGCTTATTTTTATGCTCATCTTTTTCAAATTATGCTTTCATGTAAGTACAGAAGTAAGACCAGAAACGTTGCAAAACTCAGTACTATACACAGAACCAGATAGTTAGGCAGTATAGTATAACTACGAATAACGGTTCTGAAAGCTAAAAATAAATTTACTGGCTACAAGTTTACCTGGGAAACAGGCAGATGCCGGGTCTTGTCAGCTGAAAACACACAGGCAAAATAGAGTGGGCAGTGAAATTAGCGCACCGGGAAGTTCTGTTCCTTCTTTCTTGCTTTAGTTTTATGCACCGGAAATTATGGTACATGTATGTTAAATGCTGACTAACGGTACAGCTTAGTTTGTTACTTAACGGGTTTCCTTAGATTAGTCTACCAAGCTTCCAAACACCGTAAAAAAAAACAGTACACACCTCATCCCTACCACCCAGGAGATGCCTGTGTCTGTTGTTCTTGAATGAATGTTGAATCAGAAGTACACGACATCACAGAAATGCTCTTTCTTGGCACTTTCACCTGACAAAGAAAATGGCGTCCTTTTTAGTATGTGGAAGCCGTGTTCTCTTAAACGCTAACCAGCCCGCTTGAACTATTTTTCGGGCCTATTAACTAGATATAGTCTATAATTATTATAAAAGTTCAGAAATAGGCACAGTCTAATGGGAGATGTCTAGACTCCAGCTGGAAAGTTAAAAAGGTACTGAGTGAAAAATTATGAAGTGCAGTCTGGTGGAGATTCAGAGCACATTGTCGAAGTTGAATGATGAAATGTCACTTCTCTTCACCCCAACCGCAGACGAATACCATATCGTCAGGGTATTTATCCGCCGTTTGTTTCATGTGTTGTGTCAGTAATGGATGAAAGTGGGGCCCTATGTGTCAGAGATATCATTTTACCACTGTCGAATTTGCGAAACTGCAACTTCATGAGACCACAAACAAAGCAAAAAAAATAAAAGACGTTTGATAATGTGATAAAGCAGCGCCGCGATTTGCTTTTGACTGTTCTTTTTTTTTTTTCTTAGGCTGCTTACAAAAGATGGAAGGAAACAACAAGAATGGTGGTCTATCTTGACATATGAAAAGAAATTTGAAAGCACGGGAATTAACTGAATATATATATNATATATATATATATATATATAAACGGTATCTGGTATGCTTGCTTGCTTGCTTTACTGGCTGTATTTAGTGTTCCCTATTTCACGTGGCCCTATTTGGGGAGATGATCTCGTCTTGTCGCATAGTTTTTGCCCTGTGACAACCGCTTAACAAGAATACACACACACACACAAACACACACACAAACAAATAAAACAAACTTACTCTATTAGAGTATTTCCGAGCACGTCACAATTTATTCATTTCTTCTGCTGCATCACAAAACTGAACCTTAAATTTACCTTTCTCCGGACACCAGTTCTCAAGAGAGAAACAAAGACATATCAACGTGTTAATGTAAAGTGTCGCTTTTCATATATCTGAAGTTTAGAGGCAACGGGATCGCACTGTTTTCACATTGGTATGAAGAGCCATGATTCTTCACAAAGCTGTTACATGATTAAAGTTTTAAAGGTCGCACGTGAATTTCAATCTTATCATCAGAACTAGCTTCAAATTGTGAGCAGAATGTTGTTTTAACTTAGCTTTTGATCAAGAATGTGAAATACGACCGCATATGTCAAACATAATGATATTGTGTGTCGAGTAAATTATTTTCACATTTTTCCCTCATCGTCTCAATATTCAATCGAAATACTGCAATCTCCGGAGTTTAGAATAACCATTTTTGAGATTTAATTTCATTTTATCTGTCCACGAAAATACTGATAATTGAATCATGCACTTTCATTTTGAAATAAAAAGCACAGAGATCATTGCTGAGATGTCTTTCCCTCGACATTTGAGATATACATCTGGAAATCTTCCCCCAAAATTGATCTTTTGAATGCAGTTGAGCCAATGGTTCTCGGTTATTCACCGCTTGAGCACCGTGAAATCGTTCGAATACTTTGATAGGTGTTTTGGAGTACTAGCACCTTGCATGAGCTGTATCAAACAGACCGCCCTCAGTTATGATGCAGTGTCATCCGGGCATTGCAGGCCACAACTCCAACAATTATTATTTCCGTTTTCCACTTTTCCATTGTCAGGAGTTTTCCACTTTTCTATTGTCAGGAAACTATGACTGGCTGGTATGATCTGTCGCATCTTTTTATTTTGGGAAGCAAGAATTGATGACTACAGTAGTTTTGCTTAAGCCGGAAGTAGGCGTCATGGCATTGACTTATTAGGTTACAGACCTGTAATGGGATTGGAATCTTTTTTTCCTCTATGGGCTATAATAGCATTTTGAGCTACCCTCTGAACCCAAAAGTTTAGCTTTAACCCAGACCCATACCAGATTTAAGCTCATTATGAGGCCCAAATTTTATGACTGACCCAACCCTGGCATGCCCATTGAAATTTTGAGTTTGGTTTCTATATTTTAAGCAGTTCCTGCCTTTTTCACTTTTTCAACGCCAAACTCCTCCTCTTCCGCCTGAGCACACCCTTGACCTGACAGTTCCAGCCCAGGGCTAAACAGTGCCTTACCATATACAGTAAAATAGACAGTTTCCCATTAAAGCAAAATTTGCCCCCTGGAGCCCTTATCACTGGAAGCAGGGCATGCCAAAAGAGAGAAAGGGAAGATGAAATATATCCCCTAAGTAGTAGAACCCAATAGTGAAAATACAAGTACAGGCCTATAACCTATTAAGAACCATCTTTTTAGATTACACGGTGGTTGAGAAGGGAAGGGTTCAGGTACGGGTCGTTCATGAATAATGGACACCCAGGATGAGGGACTGTAAGCTTCAATGTTGGCTTTGTACGAAAAGCTTTCATAACATGCACTTACAAGGCGCAGGAAGATAGATATATATATACATATAAACATAAATATAACGTCTTCAGTAGCTATTCTTGAGGGTCGTAATGATTATCACCCCCTCTCCCACCCTCCGTTCCTTCGCTGCAATCCCATAGTGAGAATGACTGGGGTGATAAAAACCAATTATTGAGAGCCTGTGTATTAACGAAAGGATCCTTTAACATTATAAGAATTAAATAAGTGCATCAGTGCAGAATGCATCCTCAGCAGCGTTCAGCATACAAATTTAATGTAATTCCTACCAAGGCCATTGATCCCATTGTTAATGCGCAAGCTCTCAAATGCTACAATGGATCATAATTTCAGCCCAGTTCTTCTGAGGCGGAATTCACACCGATCCTGTAATGAGTAGATCTGTTTGCTGGTTTACATTTCGACCCATTTGCCAGGCAAAAACTTGCAATGCTCGAAGAACGTTTCCCTGCATAATATATTGAAAATATATCTGAACTCTTGGAATTCTTGAAATTATAAAGTTTTATTTCGAATTCATGACAACTGAACAGTGTGTAAATGTTGATATTTTGACGAGCCAAAGATGAGGCTGCTTGCGTCTTTCATAGATAACCACCTCCTTTTCTTTTTTTTTTTTTCCAAAAGAGAATAGAGGTATAAACACAGGCACGGGTTTATAAAGACTAAGTTACTGACAGGCAATTAAAGTGAAACGCAGCGCCCAACCTAAGAATAGTATTATGTTAGTTACAACCCTGTTTTGGGGTAAGTTATAAGTACAACTTCAGAATCCCTGTCGTACATATTTTATTTTATTTTTGTTTTGTTTTGTTTTGTTTTTAACTAACATCTAGTTTCAGCTTGTTCTTCATGCTTTAATATTCAAAACATAATTTCGATCCGTTTTCTGCGTGTGGTAAATACATCATGTACTTTTATACCCGCTCATTGCTATTGCTTTGAAATATCCGATATCTGCTTCCGGCATCATGTGACGTCTGTTTGATTTTTCTTTTGCTGGGGACTGGCGACAACGCGTTGCTTGCCTTGTTTTTATGCTCTTTTTTTTTCGTCTTTTAATTTTGGCTTAAATCATGTGTTGGTTTGTGTTTTTTATTTTGTCTTTTGATGCATGAATTAATAATGTGGTTGATATTTAGAAGAAGTCTCCAGAGAAATTTAGTATCTTTGATGGAGTTTTTTTTTCCTTATTTTTTTTTTCATTTGGCGTGAGTGGATTAGATTTGGATATTCTTACATTTGATATTGTATTTTTTCACCCCTTGAATAAAAAAAGTAGCTTAATTAATATTTTTAAGATCGTTTTCATCTGAAATGTTGGTGTCCTGGTGGATTTCTATATCTGTAGATCTATATCTATATAAATTGATGGACAGACAGACAGTTAGAGAGGCAGCCAGACAGGCGGACAGGCAGGCGGGAAGACAGGCAGGCAGGCAGATAGATAGATAGGTAGATAGATAGACAGACAGTTAGACAGACAGCACGAGTGTCATTAGATTAGGGTCTTTTAATGAACATACTGTCACTGGGCTTCAGAGCTTTAAATGAACAAGTAGACAATATCGACAACTTGTAAAAGTTCAGTGGTTATGTAACTAGGCAAATAATATCTAAAAATACACATGCTTATATACCGTACATTGTGTAATAAATAGAGAGGAAAATAAATTTTCAAATAAGTAAATCTGTGTAACCATTAACCCAGTAAGTACATGTACATTAATATCTTATCTGAGATCGGCCATGTTTTGGTTGTATGTACTCTGACGTTGTGTACATTTAAAGAATGCATTTAGGTTTGTTCAGCACTATGATTTGGTCACAAATCCTCGAAAACCAATGGTAAAGAACGAGAATGAATGAATGAATGAATGAATGAATGAAGGAATGAATGAATGAATGAATGAATGAATGAAGGAATTAATGAAGGAATGAATGAATGTCTTTTTGTCTTGGGTGGTCAGGGCAGTGACCAGATAATGGCTGCCAGCCGTTAAGATGGAGCTGCCAGATTTAACCCTTCGGGGTTTTCCCGGTCCACTCCTTGCCAGGGGCCTCCAGTATCCACTCGTATTTATCTGCCCGCATTTTTTTCCTTTCCGCTTCTCTTTTCTCGTTGAGGGGTTCCCAGACTGATGTATACAAGTATTTCTATGGGTCTATCATGCAAATTCTATGAGGAAGAAAAAGGAGAAGAGCATACTTTATCAACACAATAACGACGAATAGATTGACTTCACTTATTTAAATAATATTAAGAAAAGATCAAGAAAAATAGTTAGAGAAAGAGAAGAGGTCGTAGACATGTTCATTTTTCTTTTTTTTAAATGTTTAATCTTGCAGCTGTGGCAGAGTAGATCTCATATAGGCCATCACTATAACGATATTTCTAAGTCCTGGGCAAATCTCATCCTTTGAACTTCCCGTTATTTCCGGTATAATTCAAAGAAAAATTATAATGTTATTTCATTTTCTCCCTCTTTGTCCATCTCCATCTCTCTCTCTCTCTCTCTCTCTCTCTCTCTCTCTCTCTCTCTCTCTCGACTATATTAATTCACTCTGATGAAGAGGAACCCCATATTTTTCTCTAGCCCAAGGCCTCGAAGACCCCCGATCTGTCCTTGGCACTGAGATCAGATGAATGATTTTTCAAGATAGGGCTACTTAAAAGAATTGGTATGAATCAAGGGGTACGTGGGCCAAGATAGACTGGAAACCGCCGGTTAAGATTGTCCAGCGATTACTTGTGATGTCCCCGGCAGATCGTTGCGGTTATGGCTTTGCCAGTAGTAGATTAATCCGTCACTTCTTGCCTAATTGCACATCTACTTTGTCAGTGGGCAGAATGAGTAGTAATTATTATAATTATATTTGATTCGTTATTATACCAGGGAGATTTGGTAAGGCGGATAGGATGGGAGGAATAGAGGGAGAGATAGACTTGCCCTGATCAGTGGTGAATCTAAGGTGGGGAGGAGCACCCTGATCACCCCTAACATCGAGGCATTCGCGAGACACAGTGAGAACATAACAGGGCTGTCTCTCTCTCTCTTTCTCTCTTTCTCTCTCTCTCTCTCTCTCTCTCTCTCTCTCTCTCTCTCTCTCTCTCTCTTTCATTCTCACTTTCTCTCTCTCTTTCTCTCTCTCTCTCTTTCTCTCTCTCTCTCTCTGGTTGAATTTACACATGTATCTATGCCTTTCTATAGGAAGAGAAAGGTGATGTATTCTCCTCCCCAGCCCACTGCAGATATCCTAAAAACTCCAGTGTCTCTAATGGACCGTTTAGAATGGGTACATCGATTGACGACAATACCACGCTTGTTTCGTCGTTTATTTAGCCTGGATCCATCCGTCCCAACTACATCGTCATTTAGGTATAGACACACACGCTTGCCCTTAAAGAGACTTTCTGATCGTCTCGATTGGGTAAAGTAGGTCAATCCCGATGCGATCTGATTGGCTCTTACCTTCGTTAGAGTTTATTTGGGTTAAGCCAAGTCGTCATTCCTTTTTGCGACCTATTACGCTATCTTGCCAATGAACATGAATGGGCTATGTTTGAATGCCTTATTACATTTCTCTTTATTCGTGCTATTAATGTGTACTAGTGAATTCTTAACAGAAACAGTTTTGCGTTTCTCTGGTCTTCATCAAGTATGAAGTGACGTCATTTTAGGAATGGAACATGAAACGGGAAGTTAATTCGAGAAAATGCCGCCATACTGTGAGAAGGGTTGTCAGACTTCTTTTCGAGCGACGTCAAATCGCATATGAAAAGCTAAGGGATGCCTGGAAAGGGCCTATTGATCTGCCGTCTCTGACCGAAAAAAAAAAAAGAAATTCTATTGCAAATGTACCTTTTTGTCATAAGACGGCAGTGCGGGTTATAATCCAAGACATTTACTGCTGGTATAACTGTCTTAATGTGTGTAGATATGTTACGATATTCTGGGATTTGGCTCCGAAAGACGCAATTTGACAACCTTATTGATCCCAGCTTTATTGTCTAACTCTAAATCAACGCTAATGCAACATCTAAGCTCCACCCACAGATCGTGTGGACTCCCCTCATTGGCTGTCTGAGACTAGCAAGACAAATATGAAGGCAACAGAAACGCAGCCCAGCTCGGTGAATCAACATTCCTATTTCCGGTTACCATAAAATACCTGATAATGAGTACGGTTTGAAACAAAATTTAAGTTATTGTACAGTGACTTTTAAGGAGTGATCTCCTTTTAAGTACAATTTAGTATAGAAGATAGTGTTTCGTGTTGGGAAGGAAAGAGTTAAGTCCCTTGTATCAGTTATGCCAGTGGTAATTTGCCGAGATTATGAACACGTGTAGTACTGACCGTTAGTTATTATGTAAGCAGTTTGCAACTGAAATTTTCAAAGACAAACGGTACTATACAAATGGATCCTCTCCTAACAGCATGAAAATGATGGCACGCTCTGAGAACACATGTACATCCAAGCAGATTTTGTTTTTTCCAATATCATATTTATTCCACAGTGAAGGCTCCAAAACTATACAAGGTCCAGTGCTGTAAAACTATAATTATTTATCTATTCTAGGATCAGTATCACCACAAACCTAGAGTCTGAAATAAAGAATTTCTTCCAAGTAGATGTTAAACATCATAGTGTATATAACTGAAGTATGGGGAAAAACAGAATGGCATGATGGAACTGGAATGATGGCTAATGCTGTAGAAATGCTTTTCCTACGAGGATCTCGTTTTAGTAGCTCTAACGTGTTAAGCTGGACTTGCGAAAATTACTCCCCACGAGTTAAAGCTGTTTAATTTTTTTCAAAGGGCTTAAAGAGTAATATGTGGTATAGAGGACGGAATCCCCTAAGCGGTCATTTCCGCCTGTTACTTCTCATTATTTGAACCTTATCGACTATAGTATAAAGCTCTTTTGTCCTCCAAAGCACACTTACCAGCTTGGCGATCTTGTAACGTCACTCCAAATTATCCTTGTCTTCTCCATTCATATACATATAAGAAAATCATCATGAGGGGCTTGCGAAAATAAGATCCTTCTTGAGAGCTGTTTCCGACATTTCACAGAATGTATATCCTCACGAAATAAAAGTACAGTAAATTAATCTTGGGAATAACTGTCATACCTTCCTTCCAACTGACCATAAAGTTTCCAAGTCTCCATAAAACGTTGTAAAATTTATCTATCACTCTATAATTTATAGAGGCAAAATTTGTCTCTAACGTAATTTATGGAATACGGCCTATCAACAATGTCTTCAAATGCAAAATTATTATGTCAGAAAGAAATCCATGATATGCGACAATCGGATTTCCTTAACGTTCTTTCCTTCCCGTCTCAATGTCTTGCGAATTGACATGTAATGTGTGGTTTCTTGGGGTTTTTTAATTTGTTTTTACAAATTTAGGATAACTACCCTTTAAATTTAATTCCATCTTCAAGGTTATTTGAAATATAAGCATGATTTTTTGTGGTTTTTTGTATTTTGGCTGGAAAAATCCCCCCGGAGGTCGTATTACGAAATGGTCCGGCTTTATTGTATAGCGGTGTTTACACTATCATTTTGTTGCATAAGGGGAAGTCAATGGGGACATTAACCTCTTGATAAGGTTCTTTGTTTTTCATGAAATACAGTCAGGTCACTCTAACTTTTTAGAAACCTCCTGTTGTTTTTTTTTTGTTCATTTTTTGTTTGTGTCAACCTTATTCAAGGCCATAACATAAAGCCCTTCAAAGAAAACTTCCCACCGGTCCAGTTCGAATTGTTGGCTTTGTTGGGTTTTTTTTTCCATTTTACAAAAATTAAAAAAAAGCCGGGTATATGATGTATCGCTTGTAAAATTTGTCAACTTGAACGTTCGTGTTCCGGTCGTCGATTTGTGAATTTCTACAAAACACACTGATAGACCTTTTGTTGTGTTTTTATAATCATACTGGGTCGTTCTTTTTCTGCTAAATAAAATGTCAGTTTAGAAGTGGGGAATTATTAATGACTGGCAGTATATCATCGTCGCCGCTTAATCGCAATTCACGGTAGTTCGGATAGAGTGCGATTTAACCGACAATGCAGTTTAGCGGCTCTGTCTGTTTTCAGCTTTCATAGGGAGCTTTCAGGAAAATATCACAATTAAGAATATGTGCTTTTGTGCGAACTGCGATTTAGTGGATTCAGTGTACTTTTGCCTGTACATTTTCTTTTCATGTAGCGCAACATTTCTAAGGTGTTCTGACGAAAGGACTTATATGTTGGTTTGCCCGCCAAAATCACTTTGTGCTCATTCATCATCTTTATGTCAATACTCATCTCCCACCAAAATATTTCTGCGAAACTGACAATGCCCTTGATAAGGTGATGGAAATTAGCCATGAATTTTGTTGAAGCAAAGAGCTGCAGTCAAACAGAAAACTCAGTTTTCTCAAACATTTATTTTTTTAAGCAAAGACAGGCCCTTTTATCAGATGACGGTAGATTGGCCCCGGTGTACCGTAATCAGATTACCCCCCTCAATTATTACCCCCCGGTAATCTGATACCGGTATCAAGTTACCGGGGGGGTAGTCTCATACCGGTATTAAGCTACCCCCCCTGGCATGAGATTACCCCCTCTCCCTTTTTTCTATTTATAACATTTATTTATTGCCTGAATACAAATTCAAGACAGCAACAGCACTAGCAACACCAACAACATCAACAGCAACAAGATATGATAATTTTTTGAGTCACTAAAAAGTATCCGTTTTGGTAGCGTTTCCATCATACAAGACATCCCCCCCTCCTTTTTCCCCCTTTCTTTTTTTTTTTTTACATCATCATACTTTTACCCTTTTATTCAAGTGCTACCGANTTTTCCCCTTTCTTTTTTTTTTACATCATCATACTGTTACCCTTTTATTCAAGTGCTACCGACTCTGTAGATGACGTTGTTCGGGTTAGGGTTAGGGTTAGGATTAGGGTTAGGGTTAAGGTTAGGGTCTGATATTCACTCCAACGACTGCTTGGAGTGAATATCAGCTAGATTAAGAAATACAGAAGAGAAAGCTGATATATAATTAGAACCTACTGTCAGCCAAACCAACAATAACATAATCCTCAACCCTACCGATTTAGAAGCAAAAAAAATGTCAACCCTGTCTTTTTAGCACATGTAGCGTGCAAAGAAATGGTGTATAAAATAAGTAACTATATAAACACAAATAACAACTTTTTATAGGGGGGTAATATCATACCAGGGGGGGTAGCTTGATACCGGTCTCAGATTACCCCCCCGGTAATCTTATACCGGTATCAAATTACCGAGGGGTAACTTCATACCGGGGGTAATTCTATTCCTTTACACTGGCATGCGCAGAGCATCGCAAACAAATTACCATGTGAGAGACAATCGTCTGGTCACATGAAGAAACTGAATATACCTAATTATGTTTAAATGCGCATGGAAGGGTAAGCGGTGAGCGTAACAATTTAGCAGGTAAGATTATTAAAATTTGGTATTTAGCCCCTTCACTTCCATGTGCCCGAGAATTGTTTGTGCCTGTAATAGCATAGCTTTCTATGGAAAGGAATGAGAGAAGTTGCACTATCACAACACCTTCACTTGTTAATAGACACAACATTGTCCTTTCGTCACGAAAATACAAAAATGATGAAGTTTATGAAGATTTACAAAGCAAATTAAAAGAAGAATGGTTGAACAAATAGGCTAGAGGGACGACAGGCAGAATTGTCTACTAACTCATGAATCGACCAAACCCAAAGGACAGCATTAATAACCTAAAGAGGAGAGATTAGTCCACAATCTTCCGCCTTAGAACACGGCATATTACTCTCAATATGTACCTTAACAGGAACCAACTCCAGAAACCCCCAGTGTACCAGTTTGTCACCACCTCATGAACTGTACGCCACCATCTACTTGAATGTACAGCTCTCAATGAAATTAGGGAACAGCTTCTCCTACTCTTCCCCAAGGTACACAAGACACTGACAAGTTACTCAGAGCAGCTGCAGAGAACTTGTCCATATTACTACATGGCTTTGAGTCAGAATGCAAAAGCTGAAGAGCGGCTGGATCAGTAACAACAACAACAAAGACAATGAAGATTTACAATTCTTTTTGTATGCTATGCCTCCATATAAAGAATTTAGTTCTGTTCGCTGGCAGAGAAGAGGCTAAACTAGATAATGGTTTACAGTGCAGATGTGCTTGATACAAAATACTACCACTACTGTTCCCTGAATATAGAAATGATAATATATGATCTGTGTCGGCGTTAATGGGTTAATTAGGTCCAGTGGTATCTGTTGTTGTTGTAGTTGTTGTTGTTGTCGTTGTTGTTGTTGTTGTTGTTGTTGCTGCTGTTGTTGTTGTTGTTGTTGTTGTTGTTATAGTTTTTTTTTCAGATTTTAAGGCAGATTCTAATCACATTATAAGAAATATGTGCCAGCTCGAAAAACTTGAAACTATACAAATATTATGAAGATGTAGGTCTCATCATGCCTTCATAAATATTTTATGAAATCGCCTGTTCTTTTTCTTCTCAAAACCTTGTTGTCTCTGGACACAACATTGTACGTGAACACGGATGATAAGACCTTACTACAAACGTCTTTTAACCACAGTGACACAACGGTGTCTCTTTCAGTCACCGGTCTGTTTCAGGCTGTGCCTTCTGAGTTAATGATCAACAATATGTCCTAGTATGTGATAAACCTACTCCCTCTTCTCCCCCTGCCCTCTCCTCTTCCCCTGCCCTTCCCCCCCTTCCCTTCCCTTCCCATCTGGTGGGGAATGGAGGACAAGCGGAACGGAAAAGGNNNGGGGGGGGGGGTGGAAGGTAGATAGTGAAGGTCCGATGCTTTGTGAAAATAGATGAAAAAGAAAATGAGAGCTATGAAACAAAAAACATACAGAAACAAAACATTCTGTTATCGTTTGGAGAAAGAGGGGGCGAGGGGAAGGGAAGGGAAGGGTGTAGGAAGCAGGAAGGCAATTTCAGGGGCTGGAAATTGAAGGAGAGAGGGGAGGGAAGGTTGGCCGTTTAAGGCGGGAAGAGAGGCTCTAAATTATTACTTCACCCCCGGCCAGACACTGTGGAGCGCCGTCCTCTTAATAAGTAGAATTTCCAAGCAAGCGCCGATCTTGCGGGGGTCTACTGGTAGTTTTCGACACATCTCACAATCTCGAAATTGCCCCCTGAAATTCGACTTGGGGAGGTCCTTCTGTTCTGCTACTTCTAATCAGGAAGATAACAATGAGTTAACTTTTTCACTTCGCCTCCCACAACATTCATGCGGCATAGATCAAACCATTTCACACTGTGCCGCCCAATGGTTGTGCGGCGTTCAGTCTAACCTTGATGCTGGCCCGCATCAATATTGTGATTCGAAGTTATGGCATGCTCCTAAAATGTTCCACAAGATTGTTACATATTCTGATGCCCTATGGACTCCCTGTATCTGGATTTTCCGGTTACTAAGTGACCGTTGGCCGAAGCAAATAAACACAAGGTCAAGCAAGATTAATTAATAGTCCTCAAGAGGGATTCTAAATATTATTATAACCCTTTCACTGCTTAGGATCACACATTAACTCTCCAAATCAAATCATAAAAATCAACGGTTGTTTAATTTTCATAAAGATTTATCATTTTATTTCCTGGGTAAAGGACAATAAGCCTGCTTTTTCAATAAAAAACGTAAATTGTAGTAGTGATAAAGGATCTTCCATTTCTTTTCTTCCTAAATTTTAATATCACGGGCCCGAGAATTTTTCGAGCACAAGGCAGTGAAGAGGTTAACTTTCCGAACCGTTATGCTACTCTCTTTCCCAAATTTTCTTTAAAAAACAAGGGATCGACAAAAAAAAAAAAAAAAGGGTTGAACTGTTGAACATGAAAGTCTCCCTAACGAACCATTATTCACTATCGAAGGAGGGGTGTGATAGAAGAGACCAGAAACAAAGCTTTTTTTTTCTTCTTTAACGAAAGACGAAATTTCATTGTGAAATACTGTAGGACTAAATGTTCTGTGGAGTGGTAAGTGTGTATAGTTATACTTAATACTCCTAACTCCTACTGCAACCTAAAGTAAGCAGAATACGCTAAAAATTCAAGTTGGGGATACTGTGTTTTGTCATGAAGCACTGCACATTATCTCATTCCACCCTGCATCCATACCAGCCTACATTCCCGGATGATAAGGAGTTACTGTGCTTAGTACTGTGGTTACCCAAAAGTGAGATTAGATCTAACTGCCGTGGTTTGTTTAGGCTCGTTGCTGATAAGCGTCACCCCTATCTCAGGGAGAAAGACTCGGGACACATTGCTGCATCGCTAACAAAAAAAAATCCTTCTTAGATTCACCCTGTGGCAGGTTAGCCTTTATACTGTACCGCCTTATGGTTGTGCGGCATCCAATTTGACCTTTCACATACCCACGTGTTGACCAGCAGGACCAGTGTTGTGCGGCAGTAACAGTACTAAGTATGACGTTGCCAGTGTCTTTTTTCGCTATTGGCTATATAAGGTTTTACACCTCTCATTAACTTATCCAGGGGTCCCATGCCAAAATACTTTCCAAACACGTTGTTTAGCTCCCCCTCCAAAGTTTGACACAAAGAAAAATGCCCCTAAACCAATTATATTTTAAGAACTTAGATAGTGAATCAGGTTATCTTATAATTTACGCCTTTTCACTCAGTAAACAGGATAACCTTACTCACCTAGCAACACCCACAAAGTTTATACTTAAGTGGCTAAACCTCACCTATTCGGAGTCTACACATGTATTTGCACCAATGAAATATTTGGAATTCAACTCCAGTCCCTCTCTCCCCTTCTGGCTGGTTTTTTTTTTAATAGCAACTATATAAAATTGCACATTTTTATGGCAGGTGCTGTTGGCACTTTCATACCTCTAGAAATGAAGATGCAAATAGCGTCAGCTTTATTCGAAATGAAAATCTATTATAAAAGATTCCATATAGAATCTAGTGGCTGTTTATTGCCATTCTAATAAGTACAAGCGTAAATTCCATAACTATTCCCCCTCCCCTATTCGGATCCGGATTCGAATTCATGGAATCCTAGCTCTGGATTCAAATTCGGATTCGAGTCTTGTAGGATTCGAACCTGCCCAACTCTACTGCAGACCTAGCATGGTCGTGGAGGTGACGCTCTTTGTGTAGAACAAGGGACGTAATTGTGAATGTTAACTCATTTGCGCCAATATTAGTAGCGTCCCTTCTCATGTCGTTGGAATGAATTTGATAGTGGTGGTGACGATGGTCGTGGTTTCGTTATTAATTAATGATGATCATGATGATGGTGATGATGATGATGTTTATGATGTTGATGAGGAATCGAAATCTTGTTTATTTGTCTTCTTTGGGTATTTCTTACTTTGTCAGTCCTATAGAAGTGTTTATACATGAGACGTTGATTGTTTTTTCAAAAAATCATTGTATATCGAGTCTGAACAGGTTTCAATTTTCAAGTTTCAAGTTTATTTAGGCGAAAGCCAACCACTTACAGTACAATGTCACATCAATTCAAAAGAATGAAAAGGAAAATAAAGAAGAAAAAAAAAACCGACAGGATCACACCGAGTTTCACCGACGTCTCCGGCTCGGGGCTTGGGAGCACAGTTTCTGTGTACAGTCCTGAGTATCAATAACAACAATAACAATAACAATATGTTTATTGAGCTCAGACTACTATCTGTTGTAAATGAGCAAAATAACAATATTTTCAACAAGCAATTCACATTCTGCCCTTCCTCTCTCTCTCTCTGTCTCTCTTTGTCTCCCTCCCTCTCTCTCTCTCTCTCTCTCTCTCTCTCTCGCCCTAGTCCCACCCCCACCCCGACTCTTGCTCTTTGAGAGCACTCACGTGCGGTCGGGAGGTGGGGGGAAGGGGGAGGGGAGTGCGTGCGTGTGTGTGTGTGTGTGTGTGTGTGTGTGTGTGTGTGTGTGTGTGTGTNGTGTGTGTGTGTGTGTGCATGCGCGGGCGTATGTATGCACATGCTAGTGTATGTTCGCGTGTAGGTACGTGGACGCGCACATACGTGCCTAATTACTGCATATTAATTTGCCCCTCCATAAAATTGTATTGTATTAAACCACATGCAAAACGAAGTACACAGAGAAAACAACTGACATTTTTTTTTCTTCTTTGAGCCAAATTACTGGGGTGAACGTAAAAGCTGGCCCCTACAATCGCTCAGAGAGAGAAAGGAAAATAACATTATTAAGGGAATGTGGAAGATGTGAGGAAAGCAAAGTTTATGAAAAAAAAAGGCACATTAATATACTACAGACCTTAAGATAGTTTTACATAAAAAAGACTTAAAACATTTATTAGTAAAAATGCGACTCGTAAATAGGCTGAATTCGAAATATTAATGATTTAAATTGGTATAAAAAGCAATTAATAAATATATCAGTGAGTAAACCAAGAAACTTATCAACCAATCCCTCTACCGCTTATTCCCTTTGCCTCATGGAATTTAAACATTTGAGCCTGTGCAACCGTACACTACTTACTTTGAGATAAATAAATGTGTTTCTAGAATGAAGGCACCAGCGCTTCTGAACTGGACCAGTTCTCATCTTAATCCACGTGCACACTTGTGTATGTGTATATTTAAAGTATGTGTGATGTATGACGTGTGTTGAGGAAGGAAGAGAGGGTGGGAGGGTTAGCAGGGGGATGGAGAGCCTGTGAGTGTCGCGAGTTCAGTCCGCGACCTTTTCAAAGAGCTATAAATACGCCCAGACTTGGCTGAAAACTCCGTAGTAAGACGCCTCTTGTCCTGTTGAATTATGCAGACTCCCACGGGGATGGAATAGAGAGCTTGACGCTCCCGGCCTCCGCAGTAGCAGGAACCACATAATTCCGATCAATTAGCTACGCGACCGGTGAGCGGTCATGATTAATACAAACTCAACGACACCAAAGATGGCTGGACAAGGGATAGAGCTGAGCTACGTATGAAGTTGGTTTCGTATTCCAAAAAGGAAAAAAAATGGCAAGTGTGTGCCTGAAAGTTCAAACTTAGTATCACATGAAGTCACTTATTTCAATAGTGAACAGTTCGACTTATGGTTTAGAGATCCCATAAAAAGGAGAGGGTAAGTGGAGGCTTGGGGGTTGGGTGTGAGGAAATGACACAGTGCCCTTCGGAAATCCTTGAGCATGATTCATAGAAAAAAGTCCCTTCTATAAGTATTGTATTTTAATTCCTTTCTTGCTCATGCTCCGTAGACCAATGGCAGAGAATATATACCTCTCAATCTTCAACCGCGCCTGTAGTTAGAAATGTGAGAGAATACCTCACATCTGGAAGGAGGCAGTAGAGAGGGATGCGGTTTGAACAGGGCACTGTAATGCACTCTTACTGACCCCGGAACAGCGGCAAATTTCTTAACCAATATATCAAGACACTCCCGTCTAGAGATTGGTATAGAGTTAGGGGCAGGGTTAGGGTAAGGTTAAAGGGGGAAAACAGCAAATTTGGGATACTCCTTAAACATTATCAGTGTTGTGGAACTCTCTTAAGTGTGTCTTCTATATTTAAATCTTGCCCGTAATCATCATCCATGCCTCAGATTTGGAATACGAACAATAATGACATCGAAAACTCTTACAATCGATGAAAATTGTTACCCAGCAGTAGATTTCTGCTATGCACAGTAGCCTTTAAATCTAGAGAACGTATTTAATTTTTAGTGCCTCAGAATTGTCTTGAAGGTATCGTAGACTGTCACCTTCCAAGACAGTGTGTGGCGTTTTTCGGTTTCCTATCTCTTCCCTCCATCCCACCTTCCCTCCTCTCATAATAATTTGAGCCAAATGTTCTTAGCATTGTAGCTTATTTTGCTTCTGCCTGCTGGGTCCAGTGGTTCCGTGGCCATCCAAGCCCCCAGTTATTTGAAGATCACTTTCACTTTGCACTTCATAACTGTTTTCACGATATCTGAAAGTAGAGCAAGGTCTCTCTCTCTCTCTCTCTCTCTCCTTCTCTCTCTCTCTCTCTCTCTCTNACACACACACACACACACACACACACACACACACACACACACACATACATACACACCCCTTATCTATATATATTATACTGTATAGTATCTTGGAGGCATTGGTTGTCGAGAAGGTAAAGATTTGCAGTTAAAAATGCCGCGATTAGCGCAGAATTGTACCAAACCTTTAATGTAGCATGAAACATCATTCATTTGTCTCTGAATGAAACAAGGAGCACATGACGATAACCGCCATTTTTATACGCCTACGTCTTTAAAAGATTGCAGAGGGGTCACTTCCTGAGCTGTTCCATCAACTGGAATGTATTGTCGTGATCGGCATTATGGACCGTCACAATGCTCATTGTACCAGAAAAATAACCCGGTCTAGCACTTGATTATTATGCAAATTCTATTCAGATCAAGTTTTGCCCCCTCTGACGAGGTCAGGTAGTCAACCAGCGAGAAAAAATATATGTAAAAGAACGGGAAAAGTGGAGCGTGGAGAGTAGTTACGAAACCCCATTAATATTATGGAGGACTTTGTGTTTACCAATACAGAAGAACACTAGCTTAGCTCTACGTGAAACTTCTAGTTGGGGCTTTACCGTATACACTCTTTCTGGAAAGTCGTGAAAAGTCGTGAAAAGTCGATGCCTCTGAACTCAAAAGTTCAAATTTTGCTTACTTGTCAGAAAACTCTAGATACTATTTTGGATGATCAAGGATTTAAAAAAAATTCATACACACCACGCTTTCCTTATTTTAACATTCTACTTGCCATAGACTAGTCCTACCGTTTTCGAACATTATGCTGGTATTATCTGGTGAAGACAGTACTGCCATTGTCATCATATGCTTTCACGATACAGCGAGTATGCTTTTCCCTTATGCCATTCTATGTATTTTATAAGCTGCTAGCCCAAATTAGAACCCAGTGTTTTGGGGGGATGGGAGGGAATTTGAATTATGTTATAGTCTTCAATATCTGAGTTCCCATCCTATAAAAACAAACTGTTAGTAGGTAAAGTGCTTCGACATACATGTGTGAAAATTTGGCCAGCATGAAACAATAAGAACACCACTGTTCAGAGAGAGAGAGATGATAAGTCGAAAATATCTATGCCAACAGATGGGGTACTTACTAAGTATAGCCAAAAAGCCTTGTTTGAAAAATTGAATGCATATAATAAGCTATCGCGGTTGCCGACCTGTAGCCCTGCTGATTTTATTACTTTTTCCTAGGCCTGTATATGCTGATTAGGTTTCATGGGTTGTCTCCCCCCCCCCCTTCCCCACATTGTCATTTTGGTAAGTACTCTGGTGCCCTAAATAGCCAAAATAATTGAATTAAAACATGTTACTAAATTTTCACATCATATCATGACTGCTCCTTCAGACCTTCATCTGTGAGCCCAGGAAATGTGGAAAGAGGGATAGTGAAAGGCTACAAGAGTTAAATACACCTTTTGTAAGTGTTCACATTGAAAGTCAAACTTCATTTGGCTTGTAACCACAAGTTGCTTGGGACTGGATTGGTCTATAATTTGTTACATGTCAGAAAGAAATGTTGATGTTCTTGACGGAAAAAGAAACTGTATGAAACAAGTGAATTTAAAGGAAAAGATTCAGTACAAAAGAAGAAACAGGGCAATTTAATCCTATTTTTTTAGTACTGCGTTTATAAGTCTCGTATGCAGGCTAATGCCCCATTGTGCGAATTCACATTATTATTACCCCAGCAGGCCTGATCATTTTAGGACATTCTCAACTCCATTCACCAGCATTCTGACAATATCTTCCACTTCCTATAGCCAGATACTCATAATACAAATGGATGGCCTGAGGAAAATGTGAAAGGAATGCTTTCCCAAGGCACTTACAACATGACCTTGGTCGGGAATCGAACCCATGACCTTTTGATCTTTACTTACATTTCACGATTTTATCCCCTACGTTATCCCTACAATGCTAAGAAAAGCCACATTACCCTACCGTAGGGTAAAATCTTTACCAGTGGCAACATTGGTAGGAGACACCTATGATAGAGCCTCCTATGTGGTGAAGAAGATGGAAGAAGAGGTGGGTTTACCGTAGGAGAGCCGCGGTCGAGAGTCGGGTTAATGTTCAATTTCAGCTACGTGTAATGTTTTGTAAATTGTTATGGCTTGCAGCTAGGAGTTGGCTAGACAGCTACACGAGGGTTCAGAGCGGCTTGGGGGTTAAAGTATGGGGAGCTTGGCTCAGATTTTGTCTGCAAGGGTTAATAGATATGGCAAAATGTTATAGAGAGAAATAAACCTTACCAGCACACCCATCGGCTATTACTGCTGGGCTGATATCACTTTTAAGTCTCGATGCAGTACCGATTACTTTTATTTTTTTCCGAAATATCGCTGCCGAGACCGAATATTTTACATGTGGAAATATGACTGAGCTTTTAATGTGTCTTGTACTTATCCGGACTTTTACTGAAAATTTATGAAAGGAAGTACAGTTATACTAATGATGATAGGACTTTTATTTATCCCGTAGGAAAATTGGCTTATAATGTCATGCAATGTTATACATCTCATTCATAACACAAACACAAAAGAACACTGTTTATTTACCAAAAATTGGTTAACGATAACATGAAGTGTTATATTTCATAATACAAACACAATCGAACAGTACACATCATACATGTAAATACATAATATTACGAATGAAACACATATCAAACTGACTGCTGGTTGCCTTCAGTGCCGCGTCCTGGCTCCTCCAGCCCTGAAGTCAGGTATTCATTTAAATCTGAGTCGTGTGGGGACAGAGGAGTGAAGTGTTGCTTTTTTCTCAAGGACACTACAGTGTAAACAGCCCACAGTCTTAGACCTGATAGTCTTCAGTTTCTGAGAACCACGCCCAAACCACATGGTCATGCCACCTCCCATATCACTGTGGGGTAGGTTGCTATGTTGATATAATATGGTGACATTTTGCAGTTTCTTGACCAGGTCACAACAATCCATGCAAGATGGCCTGGATACGTTCGTAATAATTAAGTCCTTCCATGAATCAACATCACAGGTTCTATCAGATGTCATTCGCTTCACAGGTAAAGTTAGACATATCCAATCTTCCAGGGAGGAGGTTTGCAGACTGTTTATTTATGTCCTTTGAGTGAACTTAAGATAACACAGCCATTTAGAATGTCTTTTAAAAAATACAGACTCAGAGACTTGCAAAATTTTGTTGATTTTTTGTTTTGTTTTTTGAAACGGAAGAGCACTATGAGACAAACAGAAGAACTAAGAATTGTTACATATGGCGGGAAGGAAAATCGTTAAATGACTGGATACTTTATAAAAAGTCCTCACCGATGTCGATAACTTGAAAACAAGAAGTACTTGGTATCGAGTACTGGGTATCGTACCTGTCAAGAACTGTCGGGTATACCGTGTATTTCGTGACGTATTCCGCCTCCCTCACACCACCCTATCCCCCTCTTTTCTTCCTATCTATGCACCCCTNNCCACCTCCAGCGCCCATTGCCGACAAGCCACCAGTTCGTAATTAGACCTTCCTCCTCAAAACATCTCCATTCTTGTCTCTCATCATTCTTGGCCCCACTACACGTATTTTTGCGGGAGAGGGGAGCTAATTCTGGATGAGGGCTCCAAGGGGAGCAACCCCCGATATTTATTTTGTTTTTGTTTTGCTTCTTTTAATCACCCTATCTTGGCTCATATTTAGTCTGGCCATGGTAATATTTATAAAAGAACAAAAGAAGGTCCCCACCATCAGACGGTGATTTACACAATTCACCCTCACGGAACGTAAACAAAAATTGTGATTATTTATGTTATATTCTTAAAGTCACAGATGAATGAAAAAAAAAACAAAAACGAAGGCGACGAGTGGGCGATATTTATAAGTTTAAATTTGCATTTGTTTACAAGTTCCCGTGGAAATTGTTCGCAAGGTGGCTGTCAATCGTCCTTCCCGCTCAACACGCACCGGGAGAGATGCGCATGCGCGAGAGCACGTGCGCATATAAACAGTGGCGCTCGATTCTACTAGATATAGAACGAGACAGTGACGGGGCAAGACGTCCTTCTCAGCAATTTCGCATGTAAGAGTTAATAGTCGTCAAAGGGAGAAAACTTAGCCATAATTATTCTATTGCGTAGTCTTATTGGAATGCTATGATCACATCATACTGTTTATTAGATGCTGGCTGCGGCAGTACAATCACATATCAAACTTGCCATGTCAGTTACAAAGAGAGTCTAAGATTACAAATATTTTATAAAGCGCTTCTCCAAAGTCCTCTTTTTGTTAAAGGCAGCGCTGTATTTACTAAGCAGCGGATCTAAGCCTTCTCTGTAGGTTGGGGGAGGAACACCTGTCTTCCATAAGAATTGTCTCTTGGCGAAAGATGAATGAAGAAGAAGAAGAAGAAGAAGAAGAAGAAGAAGAAGAAGAAGAAGAAGAAGAGAAAACAGTGATCTCAACGAAAAAAAAAATCACAAAATTTATGGAAAAATGTTTAACACTCTATGGCATTGCAAACTCCGGCGCAAAGAAAAGTCCTATTTTTCCATTGTCTTTTTTTTTCTCCCCTCTATATTAGAAGAGCCTACGATCTACACTTGATAATCCTGACGGTTATGTCATAATAGATAGCCAGGGCTGACAAGATATTTTTTTATTGCCGGAGGGGGCGGGGGTCACCTGGGATAATGCATATTTTTCATGGCATTATCAAAGAGCTCGTAATGCGCACCTGATAGTGCTGAGGCTTTTCTGATAAGAAAAGGGAGTGTACCTGTCCGTGGAAAGGTAGTACGTCTGAAGGAGTATGGCCTGACGCATTGTCTTTAATGAGGCAAATATTACAGATAGAATGCATGCTTTGTTGATATCGTGCAGGATTAACGTGAAACAAATGCATGTTCAGATAGTGTTATCAAACGAGCACAAGATCTGTACTTGCGATTTATGACAGCTCTTTGATATTACGAAGTGAAGATAGAAGTGCTGTGCAGAAGAGATGTATTTCACTTTTTCTGTGAAATACGTGGATATTTCAAATAAATCCTATATTATTAATATTATTATTACAGTATTCACATTGACATATTTCTGTCACGTGAATGATGTTAACCTTGAGGCATACTTCGAATGATTGACAGGAATCGGTTTTAGCTAGAAATTGTACTTATTTTAAACTTAATCAACTTGCTAACCGTTTCTGCGAAAATATGTTAAGCGCACTGATTAGAGGTTTATCATTGTGGTCTTTAGCCACAGAGCTGTGCATTAGCCGCTATTCTTAAAAATTTACTAATGTTAGCTCTCACTCATGATTCATACATTACTGATCGTCAATATTAATAATGCAACATCATATTGATTCCACAAAGGGAAGGGACAGCCCAGGAGAAAGGTACAATGAGGTTTCGTAGCCAAAGAAACAAATAAGCAAAGAAGCAAAGAAAGAAAGAAAGGAAGAAAGGAAGAAAGAAAGAAAAAAGAAAGAAAGAAAGAAAGAAAGAAAGAAAGAAAGAAAGAAAGAAAGAAAGAAAGAATTGTGTGGTATCCAGCGAGTGTGAGACTCATTGGAGTTTGATGTAGACGCCCACTTTAATTTTGTTTCGTATCTTCCGTTAAATTTCAGGAAAAAATTCCGAATGAGACTCCTACTCCTACCCGTAACTCATGTCAGGACTAATACAAGCCAAACCCTACCCCAAACTCTGACACTACCCTTAACTCTAACCCTAAAGCCCACTGAGACAGGAGCATCAGTCGAAGGCGAGTTCCTAACCCCAATGTCCGTCAAAACAGGAGCATCAGGTGTGAGTCATTCGGAATTCTTCCCAAATTTCTTGTATTTATATTTTTCAAAGCAGCAATTTACGTGTCACAAAAGTGCAAAACTGAAATACAAGGGTTACTTGAGTGCGAGGTCGACATCATGGCATTCTGGGCAATTCCATTTGAACTCCATTTACTCCAGGCAAGGTTGGGAAAAGATAGGGCTGCGTAGTTTGTTTGGTTCCTGCAACTTGACAAAGTCGGAAGCCAGACTCCTTCCTTGTATTCTCTTGGCTGTCCTTAGCAAAGGGTTCACTTTTGGTTCGTGTGCACCAGTTACAGTGGGGGAAGGGTGCACAACTACTAGAGATTTGTTAGAAATAATGTCGTCCTTTGTACAAAACCGGAGAGAAAAGGTCGGCAATAATATGGCGGCAACTATCTACGATTACAAATTTGTTAATGGATCATTTCATCAACGGTCTTGTGTTGAAGGAGGATTATGCCAAGAATCAACGGTAGTTTGTATGCTAATGAATGAGGCGAAAGTTATTAGTATAGAGAACACCATTTGCAAGTCATTGTATTGTTTCCGGTCTCTTCCATATTAATCGTAGCCATTTTGGCTTGCCTAGAGATTGATACTTTTTTACTTAGGTAAGGGTATACCTTCCCACTTTGTCAAAACGCAGGAACGAAATATACGTAGCCCAGCAGGAGAATGTGGAATCAACACATGTCTGAAATAGTGAGCCTTCACACACTGCGCAAAACTGATACAAAATATTGTGAAATGAGATTAAACGAAAGGGCAGATTTGATATTATCGACTAACTCAGCTTTCTGAAGTATCGAACGTACTCATTATCGACACTGACTGATTAAGGCACATTTCTACTCGGTAATGTGTAATGTATTTAGTGAACTTGGCGTTTACTATGAACTGAGTCACAAAGATGGAGCTTATTAACCTCTTCGCTACGTATGACGAATACATAATTAAGAACCCTTTGGTGCACACAGCGCTTAGACGCACATATACGTTCAGGAGGCAGCATCCTCATACTGTGTTCGATACACTTCTACGTCTTACTTCCTACGTAATGAACTATTCCTACGTAAAGGGGCGAAATTCTGCGAAATCGTGTGGAGTGCCATAAATCCGAACTCCAAACAAATCCAGCACGGACAGTGGACGACATCAATGCTTGAGAAACATGACGTAGCAAATGACCGAAGGGTTTAATCCTTGATTCACTGACGTATCATCTGTTTCTTTAGACATTGTGATTGCTGTTGCACTCGGTTTTGTTTTCTTTCTGTGTTTCGCTAGTTTGTTCAATTATTGTTGAGATGCTTGTTTGTAGGTACGACAGTGGAGACCTTTAAGTCAGGGTTGTCCAACCGTTTCAGAATAAAAGAGTGTTGCTTCTGTGTGTGTGTGTGTTGTGGGAGTGGGGGAAGGGGGAGGGGGAAAGGGGAGTGTATTGTAATCATCTCACAAGGCTCATCTGAAAAGTTGTTGCATGTTTCATCATAATTTATGACGCAGAACAATATAAAGTATTCTAAAGTCTCTTGTAATTGTAAATTTTAGCCCGTGAGCGAGTGGCAGGATACCCCTGTTTTATATAACAATGTCTATATGTACACTTAGTCACGCTGGTCGCCTTTCTCCAATTCTGACCGAAATCTGATAATTTGGTGCAACCAAAAAAAAAATGGTCTTGGTGTGGGCGTTTCAGGTGATTTATATAAGGAAAGGCTCCAGGTGTTTCGACTCTTTGTTCTATTAACTTTTTTTATTTCACTTCCTCTCTTGGGCGGTTAGCAATTCAGTCTAGCGTTGGCACCAACGGAAGAATTCAGAGGTTTTGGAACTGTTGGGCACCTGTTTCCCAGGAACCGGGACTCGGAGAATTTTGCAGAGATAAACTTCCATGTGGCAGTGGACACATAATTCGTTGTTCACCAGGGAGTCGAGGAAGTAAATCTGTCCCCCCAGAAAACTGCGGTCGCAAATTATCGCAATTTTCCGCATTTTTTGAGGTCTAGTTGTAATTTTGCAAATGTCCACAAATTTAAGCATTTTCTGTAAATTTCGTGCAAATTTTGCTGATTTAGGCCAAACATTGCATTTTTCTGCCAGTGTTGCAAAACTGCGTGAACAGGAACACATTTCTACATTTTTACAATTACAACATTTCAGTAGTAAGCGAAGCGACGTGGTGGTAATTATAACAAAGTTATGAAGCTATATTTGCTACATTTTTGCAGATTTTGGTGCAATTTTTACAACATTTTGCCTGAAAATTTTGCAATTCTTGGTGCAAATTTTTGGGGGGGTTGAAATTCAATTTTCTGCAAGTACAGGTAAACGTGTTCAATGAGGGATGAAGATTACATGGAAAACAAGAGGACCTGCTTTCTGAAAAAGGAATTTATGACCAGACATCGCATTGATTAAACTTTTTTAATTTACCAAAGTTTTGATGTTGGAAATGGGCAGTGAGGAGAAGGGAAATTATGACACGCGACAGATGACAACTACAGTACTTATCCTCTTCGATGATATCAACGTATTCAAAAGATCAAGTAGGAAAATTCCATCCATGTTACCAGATACAATTTTGTATGCAGCGACATCGTTACATTCTTTTGTAATCTATGTTTCGTCCTTCTTCATATTTAAGCTCCACATAAATGAATTCTGCAAAAAAGAAAAAAAACCCAAAAGATCATATTATAGAATCACAACATTAGTATAAAACTGCATATATCCTGTCAAAATGTCTTCATTTTTAAATGCTGGAGTTCACACATGACATCTGTTACAGCTATCAGAAGAAGACTAGTCTAAAACACTAACCTGAATGCCAGAAAATTTACTAATTATGACCATTCTGGAATAGACGACTAAGTTCAACACGGACACTATAATATCCTTATCCAGTCCCAAGAATTTCATAATAAAAAGCATTCATCGGTAGATTCTCACTTCTTTCATTATGTGTTGGTTGGGCTAGAAGTTAAGATGCCCTCAAAGACTGGGAAGTCCTGAGCAAAGCTTGACACTTTTCAAGTGCAGGCAATGGTTTTTATATCCTTTATATGTAACATTAAACCGCTCGAAATAAACTCGATGAAAGTTTTAAATAATTTCCACAATCGTAATGCTGAGGACAAGGAATGGTGTAAGGTTATGCACCGCAGCGAATGTGTTTCGGGGTGGGCCAAGCAAGAGCATTTGATAACCCCTGAAAACAAGGGCAAGGATAACCTTAATTAAATAAGATCTCTTAAGATAAATCGGGACATTTGAATCTATTTAAAGCGCACAAAAGATATTTTCATCAAATGATTATTTTAATGAGCGAGACGGGCGAAATGTCCATTGAATGTGACATTGGGGCTAATCTGTCGGGGGTTGAAACTATCAGGCATTTCTCGTCTCATTCACAGATTTATCTGTCTAGTATTCAGCATTCTTAGTGATCCTATACATAATAAATCGTGATGCAGACAAGACAAAATAATTTGAGGTACGCTGTTTTCCTAAATGAGGCGATTAATTCAGCCTGGCTGAAGGGAATATCGCCGCTGAGTGCAGAAACCCTGTACGTTCCCGTAGCCAGCCGTAAAACGTTCCCAAAGAGGAAAGACAACAGCGGTTTATCTCCTCTTGAATGGAGACACAATCTCGCGAGATTTGTACCGATGATAAAGTTTATTCTAAGATACAGACATACAGCCCGCATTATTCCGACTTGGCAGACCCCCCCCAAAAAAAAAAAACCCCAAAAAACCACCCGGTTGGGATTTAAACATTGACCCACATAATTATTAGGAAGCTTCTGGTTACTGAAGAAGGTTATACTGACTCTTGGTACTCCTATCCAGATCACACAAGTGAAAGCAGCATCGACGTGGATAATAATTATATCTATAGCTGGAAGTCGACTTACCTAATCTTACGGGGACCAAACAAGTCCTAAAGCTCTGCCAGTGATTGGTATTATCAGGCTGGTGTCACACAGAGAAAGTCTTTATACTTAAGCCTATAGCCAAAAGTCGTCAGAAGTAAGTAAATATAGGATTTCCGAGATGCCTTCTCACCAAGTTCTAAAGTTAATAGTTGCAAGCCTTAAATCATGAAGTATTGGTGAAAAGTCAGGACTATAGTGGCTGAAAAAAAAATAAGCAGTGTTCATTTCTCTACTCACTGCTTAGTTATGAGGGAAATGGAACATGACTATGACCAACGACTTTCGGTTTTCTATGCAGTGTTGGCGGTTAGCATTTGACGGCTAAGAGTTCTGTCCTTTATGTGTGTGACAAGCTATTTCTGAACGACTTATGAACTGCATTAGACTGTTTACAGATTATCCTTTCCCTATGTGACTGTATTCCTTGGTATCAATGCCTTCATTGGTGATCAACCGTATAATATATCTTGATGACTTTTTGTTTTCTCCTTTCTACTGGATGCCTGTTGATACGAAAGCGTCCAGACAAAAGATGAAAAGAGTGCTGTTCATGCTGCCTAAAGGTTTCAGGCACTTATTAGAAGGGCAAATCACTCATTTTGTACAAACCAATTAACCCGTTAATATATAAAATGCCCCATATATCAGGCCAGTATCAAGGTGTAGAAAAATGTAAAATTACCTGTGATCTAAATACAGTATCCAATTTTAAAGTTTCTGTTACAGTTTGAGCCTTCTAGATAAAAAAACAAAAAAAAATAAAGTGTAGACCTATGTTTTAGCACGTGGTCAAAACCAGTCTAATGAAAATTTGGGGACTGAATCAGAGTTTGAGGTGACCTTTTTTGAAAGAGATTTGTGAAAACTTTTGGGCGTTGACCCCAATTTTTCGTCCTTTAATCTCCATGGGAGAAATTTCCTGAAATCACAGTGGGATTTGTAGGAAAACACAAAATGTTAAGAGAGCCGAAGGAAGAAAAAAACTATAGGTTCCAATAATCTTAAATTACTAGTGCTATTGAGTGCAGAGTTCAGGTGCATCGACGAGAGTTTTGGTTGCCAGGAAACAGAAGGCAGTTGCTTGCCTTTTATGAAAATGATGCAGAATTATGATGATCACAAACCATTTGGTTGTCTAATTTAAAAAATAAAGTGCAGTATCTGGTCCTTCCCATGATTGTGTTTACAAAAACAAAACAACAAAAAAAAAAACAAGCTGATTAATGTATCAAGTTAAGTCGTATGTGGCAAGGACTGCCTCGCGTTGTCTCCAGAAGTGACCGCTGCTGGAGAACTAGTGCATTAACGACGGGATCTCTCACCATCGTAAGAATTACATCAGTGCATGAATGCTGATTCTACTCCTCGTAGCGTTGAAGATGCAAAGTTAATGTGATTCTTACGATGGTTAGATAATCATAAAATTTAGTGCTGAAAAAAGAACACTTTGGTGAGAAGGTATTTTTCACTATTCTTTTTTATGTCAAATGGAGATGAATACAGAGAAGTTTCAGTTAAACTTTGGAAGTTTTTCTTCATTTTCTTCCCCTTTTTTTTAAATTTAAAGTCAGCCAGATTCGTCTTAACTGATTCCCAATGTAGGCTGTTTGTGTTTTGCAAGTATTTGAGTGTATGTCTGAGCGTTAACACGCGTTTTTATCGTTGAGGTAGATGGGACGGGGGTGCAGGNGGAGGGGGGAAGAGGAGGAGGGAAGGAGGGAGTGTATATCAGCAGAGTGATGAAATAGATATTCTCAGACCAAGTGTCTTCCCCTCCCTTCCCATGCCGCACGCCGCAAACCACAGCCTTTAAAGCCTAATGTTGGATGCAGATCTATCCTAATCTTCTTGTCCCTAGATGACCTCATCTCCAGAAAAGAGCAAGAAACTTGAGCGCTCCATAACGTGTCTCTAATGATCTCAGGTTTTACATTGCTGATACACAGAAAAAAAAAAACAAAAAACATGCCATATCAAAATAGATTTGCCTCACATGAAATTTTATTTTTGATTCCGCATTCGCCACTATATACGTCTAATCTGTAGCTAGGCCAACTATGATTTCCTGTCGGAAATTCCGTCACTTAAAAGCATGTCAGAAGACATCCTGGGCCGCTGCTGTGAAAGACATGAACCAGCGTTCTTAAAAGAAACTCAGGCATATTATAGTCAATTGAGATGGAGTTACATACTTAACCCATGAATTATTTCTGTATGTGATTCAGTAAAGAGAGACACAAGAGAGAACGGAAGACTTTGATACTGAATTAAAATTTGATTTTATTTTACTTCGTTCACATAATCAGGCATAAAGGAGAAAATATGAACTTGGGAGAGAGGGAACTAGTGAGAAAGTGAGAGAATAAGAGAGAGAGAGAGAGAGAGGGAGAGAGAGAGAAGAGTGAAAGAATAAACCTGGCATGCTTTTGAGGAAACAAGCAAAGAGAAGGAAGGAAACGATTTTTTTGGGAGAGATTTTGAAGTTGTCCATTTTGCAAAGGCAATTCACGAGAGAAGGTAAGATGACTGAGGTCCGGGTTGTTTACTTGCAGGTCAGCTCTGGCTCCATACGCTCATGCGCACCCATTCTACCGTCCGCATAACCCATGCCCATGCTAACACAGAATAGAACAACTAGACTACTCAGAACTCAGAACTTTTATTTTCCAGATTGTAATAAGTACAAAAATATGGAAAGCATTCCAAACAGTACTACAAAATCATGTAGGAGGGAAACAGGAATAAGAGAGAAAAAACAAGCATGGTTTCGAAGATTACTTACAATGCTTCCATGATGTTTCTAACGAAACGAGACAGATTATGCATGGTGTAAGTTTGGTTGTCACTGAAGAGTAATTTTATTTTGGAGGTGTTAGGATTGTTCTGAAATGGTTTTGGTAGGAAATTTTCCCTGTCTGTTTAAAAGCCTGAACATTCAAAAATGTGGTGAAATTCGTCGCCCAGAGAGTTAGTATCACACCCAGAATATAATATGTCTATCAGTGGGGTGTTGATCCAGTGTCCACTGGTAATCTGTGATTACAAAGACGGAATTTTACCATTGTCATTTTTTAAAGGTAAGATATCAAGGTATGGCTCCATCCGAATTCGGTCCCTGAAAACTCTGTAGAAACGTGATTTACTAGATGACTCAACACCAGACACATTGACACTGGCTTTCGCACTGTCGAAAAATTAAATCTGCCCAAGGTCATTTGGACACGTGTGCATTGATTCATCATACTACTTTCAGTAAATTGCTCAATAATGAATGGGAGGCAAATGCTGTCACCCCTCCCCCCCCNCCCCCCTTCCCCTCCATACTCCATCTTCATTTTTCGATAATGCACTCGGAATTTTTATTGCGAAATTCTCGGCAGAACATTCATTGCACTGGTTCATATTATTAACGCATATTTCGCAATATCAGAAGGATTGAATTTCGTGATAAACGTGTTCGAGTGTACCGACACATTCCATTATCGATATTACTGTTCTTACTACCTTTGGACTGGAGATCCTCTGAGGCTCTGAACATTCGATCTCTTGAGTCCTTAACATGCTACGAGATAAGGCCTGAGTCCATTGTAAGCACAGAGTATGTCATCCGCCTAACAAAACTACCGAAACTATACACGAACACTCACCCACCCATTCATCCACCAACCCACCTACTCACCCACCCATTCATCCACCAACCCACCTACTCACCCACACACCCACCCATGTACACATTTTAAATTATTTATTTCCAGAAAATACATTATGATGTACTTGAATAATATCAATAATATGCGATAATGCACTAAATTGGACAATACTGGAAACACATGGAATGGCCACATTATGTCCAAGGGCTACTTGGAAGTTAATCTTTCCTACAGACAGTTTTTGATGGATAATTGCTTAATATAAAATTACAATATCGTTTTTGCAACTTTATGCATAAATATTGTTATTTTTCATATTCACTCATTTATGATAGGCTTCCTCTGTCGTATTTTCTCGCTCGCTCATTCCACACCTTAAAGGAACCGATGCCGGACACACACACACACACACACACACACACACACACACACACACACACACGCGCGCGCGCGCGCGCACATATATATACACACGCACACACACAAATACACACACACAAATACACACACACACACACACACACATAATATATATAATATATTATATATATGTATATACATATACACACGCACACATACAAATACACACACACACATACACACGCACACGCACACGCACATACACACACACACACACATACACACGCGCGCACACACACACACACACACACACACACACACACACACACACACACACACACCATAATACTGACACCCACAAACGACCTTGATGTCATCCATACATGAGAGAACTGAAACATCCATACCACACCACGCAATCACCTTGTTGTTTTGCAGTGTTGTGAAGCCTAATTACTGAAGCAGGTTGCTATCAGAGTGTGCCTGATTGCCTTGCTCTCGTTATCTCAGGCCATAAAATTAAATCTGATACCTGGCGGTTGAGACACGTAAACAACGAAATCCCCTTTTTATTCCCTCTCCTCCCCCACACCCTCGCCCCTGGGCCTTTCCCTGGTATTCCTCTCCCTCCCCCACTCTTTTCCTGGAAATCCCTGCTTTCCCTCTCCTCCCCCACATCTTCGCCCCTGGGCCTCCCTCTGGCTGCCCCCCCCCCGTCTACTGTGGAATTCTCTTACTTGTGTTTCTCTCAAATTGTACACTTTTTTACACGAATGGGTGATAGATATCTCGGGAAAAGTGAAATATCATTCCCCCCTCCCCCTTTCTTCCCTTCGTCCCTCCCTGCACTAATCGACATTTCCTCAGAAACGAAAAGGTCAGCTAGTCCACGGGAATTCATCCTACGGTAGCTAGTGTCTGGAACCAAGAGCGGTTAACCGGAGTTAAAGCCACACTGATGCGAAGTTGAAAAAAAAACAACAAAAAAAGGTACACAAAAACTTAAAGAAGGATTTTTCAGCCGTCTCACTAATATGAAACACCTGTGAGGCGAGCGAGGTGGCTCGAGAAAGAAACGAACTTTGATAAAATACAGTATCTTCCTCATGACCTCAGCATTGAAATTTGGTGCAAGGTGATAATGAAAATGCTAAACCTTCAAAATTCAATCTTTTTTGTTCACGACTAATTCACTTATCTGACAATGAATAGAAGGGGGTCGCCTGCCCCCTACCTCGGTCGAGGAATCGTTAAGAAGTGTTGTGAGAAGAACATTCCATAATGGCTATTGGAGGGCCGATACCTCAATTTTTGAAAGTGTCGCGATACTCCACCTTTAGGTTCTAGTACCTAGTGTCGGATAGGCATTCCGATATCTCCGATACTTTCGGTGCTTCAGATCCACACTTCCAGTATTTTCTAACCCTCTGCTATCGTTCACTTTTACACTCAGGAGATCGGTAGCTAATTTGGATGTGTGGGTCGGGAGAGAACCGGAAATTTCGATACTGCTGATACTTTCGATACTTTTCATAGCGTTACTTTCCGCGCTAAGGAGACCTGTAGTTGGTTTGGTAACGAGAACTGATTCCGATACTTTCGATACGTTTTAATACGTCTAGACTTTTAACTGGGAATGGCGGGAGATAGTTTGGTGCTAGAAATATCGGAAGTGGATTGAATTTAATTTCGGTACTTCCAAGGTAGCGACGTATGGGTACTCAGAAACAATATCGCCCACCACAAATTATGGCTGAAGCGCGGACTAAAGGAATTATGGAGAATTTTGATATTTTTTTACATCATGGAAGTGAAGCACAATACGGCACATGCAAATGAATATGAAGCGTCGATATCTGCATAGAAATACTACACACAGTGGGGACAGCTGCTGTGCATGCTGTTACCTAATATGCAGGGTCAATGTTCTGGAGATTTAGGATCATTTCCTCATCACAGCTCAACGTTCATGGTTCGGGTATTATCAACGGTTAAACTTTATTTACCAAAACTTCAAAATGACATTGACTGAGGTTGCAAGGGGCACTCTGTGATCACCAAATTTAATAGGTATTCGTCCCTTTAAAGTGTGGAATATAAACAATAAGTGTTACAAAAACCACGTGATTCATTGAGAATTAGTTGAATGAAGGCCAAAATATAATATTTATTTATTTATTTATTTATTTATTTATTTATTTATTTATTTATTTATTTATTTGTACTCCATTTCTAGAAAAGAATTGGCAACGAGGTACCACTCTAGGCAGTTCATGGGGCTTTCTGAGCCCACGCTGGGCTGTCTTAATAAATTCATTTCTACTATGGCGTCGTCCTTCAGTATCAATATGCACTGCTAAAGTGTTAAGTAGGGGTGGCGAAATCCCTGGGCTGCCTTTATTTGGTCCCTACAATTTAACAAAGGGAGATTTGAGGTTATAACTTTACGTCAACAAGTTTAACAACAAGTTTAACAAGTTTATTTAAAGCTTACTGTACAAAAAAGTACATAAAAGCATGAGACAGGAGGACACACACTCACAAATTGACGACACTTTACACAATCACTGTATCAAAACACCAGTAAATTATGATTCGCACTGCTAGATTTAATATACAATATATACACATGTCACAAAATTAGGCAATATTTATGCAGAGTTTGGTATTAGTTTATTAGAATACAAGGCCTCTTCTGGTGACACTATAGGAAAGTTTGTAGTCTAGAGGTTCAAAATCTAAACTTAGGAGTGCGATCTACTTTGGCCATGTGACAAGGGTGTACATAGCCATAACAAATTTTTTTTTTTTTTTGCACATTGGTGAGATGTCTTCCATATCAGGTCCAAAGAAAGATGCACCAAAGTTGCATACCAAGACACGTTTAAGGTAAAGTTATCTAAAATCATTTTTAAAAAAAAAATCAATTGGTATTGAGCTGCCCCTGTGTGCATTTCTGTTGCAGCTTCTCTTTGCGTTTGACATGGAGCATTGCACGCCATAACGGAAAATTATGCATAAGTTATGGTGATGCTTTACCCTCATCATGTGATCATATGATGCACTACTGCATTGATCTCGTTTGTTTGCCTCTTGCAATAAAAGAATGTTTGGGATCCATTTTGAACTGAAATGTCATTTCTGTAGAATACTATGTTATACTTTACTCCGGAGGTTTTAGTGGAGGACTTGCACATTAATGATCTGATCTCTTTCATCTGTAAGAATTATCTTAACTCTTTATACTGAAGGCTATTAACGGTATATTCAGCGCCAACGCCCTTATGTAAGTTCTTACGTCGGTAAGAGACCCCATCGTTAATGCGCAAACTCTATAGTACTTGGAATCTCTGCCATTACAGATAACATCCAATCTAAGCCCACTTCCTCCCTATTTTTTACAATCTTGGCACAAGATTATCAAGCCTCTTCAAAATCACGTTAAATTTATATATTGAAATTAATATTTGTAGCTGCATGAGCTTATTTTCGTTAACTTAATTGTAGACACATCAAAGTTTAAAAGTACGCGTGGAATGAGCTTGACATATGCGCTGTAATCGAGCAAGGAATCCTAGATGAAAATTAAATTAAAAATTCAGAAAATAATTAAAGTAAGAAATCAAAATTAAATCAATAAAGGCGACATTCCTATAATAGTAAACACTGCTCATTGCATTTCACTTTACTGCACTACCTTAGAGATAATAACTCACTGTATTTACAATGAAACTCAGTGGATAATCGTAACTCCCTTTATTGGCAATCCCTCTTCTGCTCTTGAGAAGTCACAGTTAAGTGGAATCTACTGTATATTAGTGCTTTTACCTCGAAACGGGTCCAAAAATGCAGTCTTGGCCAGGTATTGAGACAAATAAGAACGCAAAAGGAAAACGGAAACACTGATTTGGCCAGAACATCATTAAGTGGTTAAACTGGCTTGTTTTCCATCTAAACTGTAGGGAGGACTTTTAATTTCAATTTGCCTTTCTATCTTCGTATAGTCATTAAAATGCTCATGATATCTGGGTCTCTTTCATAATTTAATACATTTTTGTTTGTGTGTGTTCTCTGTTTTTCATATTTTCATTGTGTACTTTCAAGAAGATGAGACAAGGCAATTTTTCAGAATGATCAAGAACCCCCTTTCCCAAAATGTGCGACCCATTCATTAGAGATAATGTGTGACAATTTTAACGTTTGCTGCTAGCTCAGGAAAAGGGTTTGCAGAGAGGAAAGAGCATTGGATAGCAGTAGTGTTTTCATTAATAGTGGTGGTGGTGTTGTGTATGTGTGTGTATATATGTGTATGTGTATGTGTGTGTGTGTGTGTGT
>JAWQUT010000156.1:1271993-1288578 GCA_033807755.1 Ellobium chinense
CCCCCCTCAAATTTAATCGCAACCCGCTTAAATGCAATTTTCTCCTTATCAGAACTCCTTTCCTATCAGAGCATACTGTATTTCCTGCGTAATAGTCACCTGACAGTAGCAGTTTGGTTTAAAAGTGACACGTTCGTTCTCCCGGGGGTGTTTTGACATTAGCTGAGTCCTTGTAGTGTGAATGGGGTTTTGAAATTCTTTCATTTATACATTTCACTCATAAAACAAACACATAGTGCAGAATAAATCAAACATGTAAATACTTAATATTACAAATGAAACACATAATAAAGTCATTGCTGGTCGTCCGCAGAGCAGCGCCCTAGGTCTGAAGCCAGGGTTTCATTTATACTTGAGTCAAGTGGGGGAGAAAGTGGAGTGAAGTGTTATCCCCAAGACACCATTAGCACAAACCACTCTGCCAGTGAGTCGAACACATAAAACCTTGAACTTGACAGTCTTCAATTTCTAAGTACGACTCATGAGCCACACGACCAGGCTACCGTTGCGAAAAGTTAGGAGTGAGGAGACAAGAATCAAAGGGCCGTCGACAGCAGTGGTCACTCTTCAAGCCCTTCCAAGAGAAAAGTGTGAGTGATACAACAGATTTCATTTAATTGCAACGCAACAGAAGGACGAGAAATAAAAACAAAATTTGCCATTAAAAGGAGTTAAAACATTTCATGACTTTATAAACAGAATTAGACAATGCAGGGTTGTGCTGTTTGGGATTTTTAAAAAAAAAAAAAATGTTGTGATTAAGAAGATCCTGGCTAAACAAAACTGACCGTCTCGGGGAAAAGGGAGGGGGGAGGGGGGNGGGGGGGGGGGAGGTGTGTAGTTTAAGAAGCCTGAGGAAGAGCCGAGAAAAAAAGGGAGGAGGGGAAGGGGCTTCAGTGACAAGGCCACGGGCCTGGTCTTTGCATCATCCTACGTCTTATTATGTGATTAAACCTAAAGGTGCGTGAGGCGACGCTTCGCCTATGTTTGATGCCAAAGTAATCTATTTGGATGTCTTACAGGTGTTCATGTCATCGCTGAGAGATAATAGAGTTCTCCATTCCATTTTTCATGAACAACTCACATAGAGAGGGAAGTCTGACACACAACACACACACACACACACACACACACACACACACACACACACACATACACAAACACACACATACACACACACACACACACACACACACACATACACACTCTCACGCGGGCGCACGCGCGTGCAAGAGAGAGAAAGAAAGAGAGAGAGAGAGTGAGTAAGAGGAAGATAAAGAGACAGAGGGGATGAGAAAGAGAGGGAGAGAATAATGTGTTTACAGTAGAACAAAAATAATTTTAAGACAATTATTGCAAAGGGTTGCATCAGTGTGTTGTACAAGGCAGACGCGAAAGAGAAAATGGAGATAGACATAGTTAGACAGACAGACAGACAGACAGACAGACAGACAGACAGACAGACAGACAGACAGACAGACAGACAGACAGACAGACACACAGACACACAGACAGACAGACAGACAGACACACAGACACACAGACACACAGAGAGTGGTATATAATTATACATAGATCATATAGAGAGTGGGATTATCATTTCTAATTTAAATTTGTCTTTTTACGCCAGAAAGTTATCTTTATGCTTTTGGCATGAATTCATTCATGCTAAGACGCTTAAAAATACAAATTCCACAAGAGATATGTTATCAAGCTTGTGTGACTAGATTTTGTTGCCTTCTCAGCAAACATTTAACTTACAGCTACGCTCTTTGACCCCTCCTAACACCACGACACATTCACAATATCGTTTAAGGTCCATTGCTTATCTTTATGTACAGCTCTCACAATGGTATTATTCAATTCCACTGTCATATGAGAAAGATTTCTAGACTCTTTGAGTTTTGTAAAGACTTACATTTATTTATTGTCTTCTCCTATCACACCCTCACAATAAAATGAAAATGAAAACACGACATTTATTTCCCCCCGTAGGGAATTTGATATACAGTGTTATACAATGTTATACATCCCATTCATATTATATAACATGGAGACATAGAACAATACAAATCAAACATGTAAATACATAATATTACAAATGAAATACATAACAAAGTCATATCTGGTTGCCAGCGGTGCAGCGCCCTTGTTTCCCTCCCCCCTCCCCCCAGGGTATTTACAGGCACATTATACCCAGATGTGAAGGGGCTGAGATACTGAAATGCTGTCCTAGGGTATTTACAACATGAGCATGCTAAGATTCGAAGCCAAAACTTTTGATTTCTCTCATTCCATTATTTGTGGACAAGTTACCCCTGTAAGGATAAGACCATGGCTGTGCCTGTCCACGATCCCCTGTCTGTCTGTCTGTCTGTCTGTCTGTCTGTCTGTCTGTCTGTCTGTCTGTCTGTCTGCCGGTCTGCCGGTTGATCGGTCGATCGGTCGGTCGGTCGGTCGGTCTGCCCGTCTGTCAGTCTGTCACAGTATGTTGTAAAATGCCTCTGCTAAATTCACACTCACATAGCATTTATATGACCTCATTGTAATTTACCGGCATACTGGTTTGCGGTAGATACATCAGAATTATCACACATTTTCCCTAAGGAATAACCTGGAGAAAAAAAACAAACCAACAACAGAGTACTAAAAAAATCCCAGTTTTACAGTACACTTGGCTAATGGGATCTCACAATGAACTGCTGCAGTGAGCAAGGGTGATGGGCAGGAAACGGTAAGTATCCGTTTGGCAGCCATTACCTTTTAGGTTTATGTCGATTCTTGAGCAAGATAGAAGACGCCTAGTGCCTTCTTGTTAGACCGCGTAGGCCATAATTATTTTGTCGAATCAGTTAAGGCAAAGAGGTGGGACTACGTTTTTGGTTTTCAATAGTCAGTGGTTTTTAATTGTACAGTGTGCTAACGCACAGGAATTAGTAATTTCAGGCAAAATTTTACATGAAACTGTCATTGGCGATCGTTGTAGCTGTCATCAGTCGTGACGTAACAGGTAGGTGGGGTGGCGTCCAGATCGTTTCGATGTCGCAGAAAGGAGATTTACGCACTAGGGGTTTCCTCTCTGAATTCAGTTCGGACTCCCTTGGGAAAGACAAAGAGGGTTATAAAGAAAAAGAAACCAAAGAGAAGAAGAAGGAGGAGGAGGAGAAGAAGAAGAAGAAGACGAAAAAAAAACTGAGAAGGAGAAGAAGGTAAAGTAGTTAAATCAAAGTACATAATTTATACAAGGTAACAGCCAGAGGCGTATCTGGTACTATGGGGGAAGACCTGGGCACTGGACGGAGACCTGGGAGTGGGGATGATGAAGAAGACTGGGAAACATACTGATGATCATTTAATAACCGTATTTTCTATACGGTCCGATGCTCTGTACACTTTTAATCGGTACTGCCCTTGTCAGAAGTAAGGGGAGATAAAGGATGGTGGTTGTGGTTGTGGTTGTGAGGGGAGGGAGGGAGGGGGTTCGAGCCAGTACCCTCTCTGTTTACGCCGCCGGTGAAAGTCAAGGTAGGAGCGTCTGCTGTACTGCGTTTCGTCAAGGTTTAACCATGTGCTCCTCGTCTTCCCGACGACCCAGACTTTACAAAACGGACATGTGTTGGGATGGCGAATCCAGACATCAGCTGAGCCGAGGCCAATTAACGTTTCTTATATCGAAAAAACAAAAAAAAAGATTCGAAAAACCACATAAATTGTTGATTTTTCTCCTTCCTTTTTATTTCTACTTCTCCAAGGGGGCACCCTATCCCGGCGACCTCCCAGACTGATGGCTGGGTACCGGTAAAGTGAAAGCACGTAAACAAAAGGATTTCTTCGGAATGAACATACAGCAAAATGATAGCGTGCACTGGCCTAAAAACTGAACGAAACAAAACAAAAAAAAATGCCAGTTGTGTGTTTTCATTACGTATTTTCTGAGTATTGTATTTCCCACTATATAGATTAAAGTGGCTTCCTCGTGTGAATTCCACGAAAGGGGGCGGAACAACCGGGCAGCAAGAACTTTATTTAAAAATATTCAGTGAAGTAACGGCAGAACCGCGAGACAGCTACCGTCCACTGGGTGATAATCTACTGGGTGATAATCTACTGGATGATAATCTACTGAATGATAATCTACTGGATGATAATCTACTGGATGATAATTCAAGCACAAATAATCATCTTCAAACTGAGGATGCGATACCATCATTTGAATAAACAACGTCGAGATACATAGAACAAATAGAGAAGTATCTGGGACAATACAAATCAGAACAATAAAACGTGTTTTACAATGGCGTCACGAGTCCGGAGCAGCCAAGAAGAAAACGTTTATGGCGCAGAGATAGATAGACCCGAATGACAAACCCCACGGACACCGTCAGAATTAAAAGGCAACTGCAGATTATGTTATTCAGACAGAGCTATTGATGTATTCAGGCGAGCGTGTACGAAGGAAGAAAGAGATTTTTTTTCAATAATGATTAAAAATAGGACTTTTGTATATCCCATTGTTCTAAAGTGCTATAAAGTGTTATACATCTCATTTATAATACACCTAGGAAAATACATTATACATATGAATACATACGTTAAAGTTACAGACTTCTAATTGGATAAATATTGCATGTTGTCATATGCCTTAGGAACAGGGGCGTAGCGTAATGGTAGTCAAATACTCATTGACTACCGCTTAGAAAAAGAACATCTCATAAAATGTTTACAAAAACAACCAACCAAAAAATATTAAAATAAATGCCAGTGCTCATAACTCATTATTAATTCGCCGCCTTGTAACATACTAAGCCTCAGCCCTCTCCAAAAAGAAGAAAAAACGCGGCACAAATCGCTTGAAATGTTTATCACATCAGTGGTACTTGCACCCTGACTAAGCCCCAAGCGCAGCCCAGTTTAGCTAGCCAAGTAGTCATTTTGGATTTTGACTACATAGGTTAACTCGCCGGCGGCTCCTCTTCTACTATATTATGCGACAAAATTAGCACTTTAACCCAGGCTGAGCCTCAGCAACACCAGCGAGCAGTGTTAGAATTTCCATGCCTATAGGCAAAATACTAAATGCCTACGGAAGAGAAACGAGGTCGTAAAGAAAGAAGTCAGATGAATGACTTCCCCTGTTTTCAGTCACCAACTTGGAAATGGGTCACGTGGGTTAGCTAATGCTGGTGTGTTTTCTTGTCTTGGTGCTTATAGGCTAGACTAGATAGATCTAGGTCTGAAGTCTAGATCTATACCCTGAAACTGTATCATTTTTGGCAAGATGGATTAAATGAAACTCCTAGAATATTTGGCTGTTTGTCTGCGAATTCTTCTTAGCGACATGCGACGAATAAAAGACACTCAATTATGAGGTAAGCCAGACACCATGAATAACAAAAAATGTCTAATGTTCTTTGCTGCGGAGGCAAAGTTGATCAAAGAATTATCTTTTTTCTTCGACACCGTCCTCAAGTATTTTTCCCTCATGCCCTCCGTATCTCCAGACCTGTAAGGAGTAAACACTACGTCAAAACTGTTGCTGTTACCATTGTTGTTATTGTTGCCACCGTTGTTATTGCTTAATATGCAGCATTCCTGGTTTAGATGGTAAAGCATATATTTGCTATATAAAACTACTTTGTTTCATACATGATACCGCGTCTCTACTTAGTGTGGATGTAGTGTGACGTTGAGGTAAAATGCCTACCGTTCGCCTAACACTGTGCAAATTTGCCTACCAGGTTTCGACCCCCGCGCTACGCCCCTGCTTAGGAAGACAGTTCACACTTCCAAAGGACATATTATTGGAGAATGGGCCCTAGATTGGTGAAACTTCCTGCGAATTAGTTTGTATTCTCTCCTGATTTTGTAAACGTAACCTAAAGTTTGGGTCATTCACTTCGGCTTCCGTGTGGCTTTTCTGTGCGGAAACTAGTTTGCTTGTTTATACCTTTCGATGTATCGATTCGTAGCTCGAAAACGAAATGAAAGATCTATATTTTAAACATAGTTTTTAATAAGCTCATTGAATTCTGCAAACTATTAAAAAAGAGATTGTGGATTTTCTTATAAGTGACAGTAGAGGAAATAGTTTATTGGCTCAGCGAGGGAAATCGAATTAGGCTTTTGTAACCATAACAGATAAGACCTAGAATAAGCTTACCGATAGTAGGTGCGATGCAGCACCCTGGTCCCTCTAGCTGTAAAGCCACGTATTCATTTACACCCAAGTGGAGTGGGGGAAAATGAGCGAATTGTGATTCTCAAGGAAACCACAGCGCAAACCGTCCGACTCAGGAATCGAATCCCCGAACCTCAGACCTGAAAGCCTTCAGATAGTGTGAACAACTCCCAAGCTACACAGCCACACTTCTGCCTCCCAGACAAGCGGAAGAGGAGAACGGAACGATCCATCCTTCTCAGTAAATTACGAACTGGATTTGAAGCGACTTTTTACAAGCGGTAGCGAGCGGTGTAAAGGGATATTAATCACACCGGCATGTTTGTTAATTTTTGTTTGTTTGATGCCAGCTTGCACCGGCTTGGCTCCGTGTCAAAGGCTAGTGTAAAATGTTTTATCTCATTTACTGATTTTCAAAGAGTTGTGACAGGTTTACATTGCGGAACTCTCAATATAGATAGTGCCAAATATAGATTTTCTCTTTATAGCCGGTGTTTATCCAAAAGGAACAGATGTGGGGGTTGAGAACCCGGATGGACATTTTGTTCTTCAGGCTATAACATTAAGAGGGTAAGAGAAGGCCATTAGTATGAAGAGATCTTATTCTTATCTGCGAAATGATAAACTCAGAAGCGATTTTTGAATAGTATGTGACGTTTTAAATGGGGGNGGGGGGGGGGTGATCTGTAACTTCACAACAGATCTGTCAGGCCTTCTATTACTACTACTATTACTACTACTGCTACTGCTACTTCTACTACTATTACTACTGCTATTACTACACTCCTACTACTACTACCACTACTACCATCACTATTACTACTGATGATAATAATATTAATAATTAGGCTTATAGAATTCACTTTAGTACCACCTGGGGGCCAAGTCACCCTGTAGCCTTATCAGCTCCCTGCGGGCATTCATTGCCTCTGCCGCTGTCGTCTTACAGAATCTGATCACTAGCTTTCGGATAATACCTTTCACCGCCCACGGCTCGGTACTCTTTTTATAGAGACGTGGAATGTGGACTACTTCACCGACAAAGGGCAAAAGTTTATTGTGTGAAGGGTTCGGAATTAATCCGTGGTGTTATTTTTAACGGTAAAGGGCAGACATTTTTTAATAAAGAATGGATTAAGGTAACTAATATTATGAAACATGAATGTTGGTTACACCAGCGTCAGAACTAGCCGTCGACAGCTGCTGTGTATCAACGCTGATCCTTCCTTGCGTCATCACAAAGCCAAGCAGATTACGTCGATTTAAAGTGCTCGTTTATAGCCGTGAACGTAGGCGACAAAGCTGTTTTAAACAGAGCCTCGGATATTTCGAAAAAGTGAAACTCGACTAATAGCGATAGCAAGTGGACCACCGGAAACCAGCCGCTGAAGGACCTTATCCTCACTGACAGTCGTAGAAAACTCCATGTTGGAAATCAACCACCGGCTGATGTCCCATTCTCTAATAGATTTGACCCTACATTCAGACACGAACACAGAATACTCGAATACTCCCATCCTTGCTTTACTAAATTAACCCTCGTCAGAGCCTGTGCTCCGACGTGATGTAGGAATGTAGAGGTACTATGTGAAGCAAGGAAATACCCATGTAAACAATGACATGATATGACATGGCCCACTGACCACAGCCAATGGTGCGCGGCACATGCGAGGCAGCGAGCTGTTGTGAATCAATCACTTGCGATCAGGCGCTCCGAAATTTTAACTCAAATGGCGAAATGGTCAAACAAAGAAAACGAGAAGATAGCGGCACAAACTTTGTAAACTGAGTAATTAAATCTTGCACGGTCGATGAGCAGCCATTGACACTAAACCTTTTCTACCGAATTTCATCTAGGTTGCTGGTTCCGACCGAATTTTAGATACGGCGGTTTGGGAGTTTATTGCATTATGACAACGTTTATACACCAAATAGCATATACTCATTTCAAGACAGGGAATCATCTCATAAAATTCAGATTTTGTGCGTATGTGTGTGTGTGTGTGTGTGTAAGGGGGGGGGAGGGAGTGTACATCTTTCTACAACCCTTTATCCTCCTTATCTGTGGTTTGAGAGAGAAAGTTGAAAGGTATATCCCACCATTAAGCCAAGGTGTTGGTATCTGTGAACGATGAGGGTTAAGCTATCGAAACGCTGCGTGGCATCAAAACCTTTAAAATCTTCAGCTCTACAGACCTGCGAAAGTAAAGACTATAAGAGGGTGAAATCTCACAGAGCTGGTATTAAATTACCTACGCCCCTTCTCCCCTCTTGGTAACCGTGCGTCACAGTCTGTGACAGGTAAGATGGGTATACTCCATCACCGCTTTGGATGAGACCAGGAGGGTAGATCCAGACTGGACTAGCAGAAGAAGAAGACAACCTGTCAGGAGTATTGCATGACGCTGCACTGCACTTCTAGACATTCTCAAGCCAAAACACGAATCACTTTAAAGAGGAGGTAAGGGGTGGGGAAGAGGGGAGGGAATCTACCTGAGACATTGAGCAAGGGTTAGCGCACTCTATCACAACCCAGCGGAGACAGGCAAGGTTCTTTTATCGCTACCCATATACCAAGGGCGTAGGCAATTCCATGTTGAGAGGGTAGCCCATCAGAAAGTCACCATGAACTTGAACAGTTGAAGACTTTCATAAAAGTAAGAAAACAAAAACCAAAAAGGAACAGAAGGAGTCTCGCATATTATAAGATTATTCTCCATTAATGGGACTCAGATAGACTCAATAGACTTAATTATAGACCCTGGAAAACCCAAGATTGCTCAGGTTAGTAAGACCTTGACTTCTGGAAGTGAGACAAAAATGTAATCTAACGAATGCAGAGGGAGGCGCTAATTAGCAGAGTGTAGTTCATTTAGTTCTGATTTCTTTTTTTCTGTCTCAGGGCTTTTAATGAATGAGGTGTGGTGTCACTGCCGTTCAGTGAAATTCCAAACCGCAGGCTAAGCGATCCCAGGATGTGAAAGCTCAGCTAGTGTGCTTCTAGTCCCACTCAAAGAATATATTAATTTTCAAGGATATATATCCTCTCTTGGAATATCTCATTCTGGTACTAATAAAAACTGAAACGTGAGTTGGTTTGGGAGAAGCGAATAACCTAATATTGCTCCACCGGAAATTCTTTCTTTGCTGCTCTATGAATACAAAATAGCAACAAAGATCATAGGTTTGAACGCAGTTTGCTCTGTATCGGTCTAGAGTCAGACATTTTGCAGCCTTGATGTACAGGACATAATCACAATCAATATTAAAAGGTACAAAGACCAGGAAAATCAAACAAGAAACACACACACATACACACACACAAACACAAACACACAAACACACACACACACACGCACGCACGCACGCACGCACACACAACAAAAAAGGAGAGACAAAGATACAATATACAATTAAATGGACTAGATATTAAAATTCTATCTATAATCAATACAAATTCGCATAATATTGTAAGTCGCCGGTGAAAGAGGTGCCTGGACAAAAGACTTTGTTATTTCACATTAGTATATCCTGGAACAAAAGTTTTGACAGTAAAAAGTTATACTCATCTGAGAATTCCTTTGTCATTTAGCGGATTCAGGACTCTCAAAACTGTAGTTTATGTTTGGTCTTTACAGAATCCATCTTGCCCGTAAAGATGCGATTCTGTCAAGTCCTGTTACGTCTCTTGTCATGAAAAGCTCCTGACCGGGGCAAAACAAGATGAATATAATCTATTACAAAACCCAGGGCAGCATAAAGCAAGGAGGGACGATACACCTGCCATCAAGACCCGCCTCTGACTGAGACAGAAGAGGATAAGCAGAGTATTACTCCATTATAACCAATGAGACAAGCAAGACAAGACACTTCTCCTGTCTTGGTAGTCCCCCTGACCTAGATAAACCAAGACAGACAAACCATAAAAGCATGGCGCTCCCTGGACTGATTCATTAGCAAGCAATACGTCCCCACCCGAGACAACCCACGATAAGTATATTCCATCACAACCATCATGATAAGTAAGCCAGGCTACTTCTCTTTTCTTGATACGCCCATGACGATGACAAAATAAGGTGAGTATACTCTGTTTCATTCAACCACCAAGACAAGCAAGGTCGGACACCAGTTCTGGTACGCCCCAGATGGAGACAAAGACAAGGCAAGCATATATATANACACACATTCATCATAATCCCCTGACCAGATATACCCCGTTCTCCGCAACAACTACCTAGATGAAAACGGCAAGGCGCCACTTTTATTCGGGCACGCTCCTGACCGAGACACTCCAGAGACTACTATATTCATCATACGCTCCTGACCGAGAGACTCCGGATTCTACTACATTCGTCATACGCCCCTGACCGAGACAACCCAAGGTAAGCATATTCCATCACAAGGCCCGCGACAAGCTAGCTCAGGCACTCCATCAAAACCCTGAAGTCGGCAGGGAAACTGTGGCTGATCCGTGAAGCTGGTGGATTGATGGCGTGACGGCTTCCTCTGGGAGGGCCTCACAGGTGGCAACTGGTTCCCGGCTTGTTGAAAGCGGAGCATTCCACGGAAGTTGTCCACAGGAGTTACTATGGAAGCAGAACTAACAAAATCTATTATGTCATGATGATAATGATGATGATGGTGATGATAGTATTATGTAAAATTTCTTAATTCAGACCTTTTCTGGTGTATGAAGGGGTTTCATCCCATTCGTTGTTGTCAAGGTATGAACTTGCCAGTATACCTGGCGTGCAGGCTCTAAAGGTATGCAATTTCATTTCCCTATTTTCCATATAAATCTCCCTATAATTTTTTTTTAAAAAATGGCCATAGTGACTGGGGAACGGTGTTGATTTCAATTTCAAAGGCTTAGATAGGTGCAAATACTTCTGTAGACTTAGAAAAAGTGTGACTTTGCCGCTCAAGTATAAACTTGTGGTTGATGTTGGATGGGTAAGGTTACCCTTTTAACTATGTGAAAAGATCTAGAATATCAGATAGCCAGATTTATTGTCAAAGTTCTCAAAATCGAATTCGTCTTGGGACATTTTTCTATGTGTCAAAATATGGACGACACGTTAAACATGATATATGGAAGGTATTTTGTAAGGGAACCCTGGTAAGTTAACGAAGGTTGTAAACCCTATATAGCCAACAGTGGAGAAAAAAAGACCCTTTGGTATCTTCACATCTCAAAGTCTGCAATCCATTTGCTGGAGCTACTAAGATTATCTTCGTCCGTGGAATGCACCGGGTTCAAAATTTAACATGGCATAGATTGGGAGGTGAACATCCTCATTTTCCCTTCTTTTCTCATTTTTTCTTTCCATTACCTCACCCATCTTTACCAAGTTTTATCAGTATGAAAAAAAAACTACTAGAAAATGAGCCTTAATATTTTAAGGACCCGTAGAGACTTGTTGGACAAGTTATACAACATAAAGTAGAGAAAAGCAATTTGAAGTTAAAGCTAAAATGTGAAGAGATCCAAACTGTAAGAAATGTCATGGCTGCTACATGAAAAAAAAATTCAGTTTGGTTGGTTTGGGTTTTTTTTTTCCACTTTCGGTTTGTTTCGCTTCAAAGAAGAATGCGCTTGCAGAAATTTTAAGAAATTTTGGTACTTGAGCCATGAGACAACAATAATGAAAAGTAAATGCAGTAGACGATAACCCACGATACAAAAGCTCTCCTCCTCCTGCTTTAAAACCGCAAAAGTAAGGACAGATGTTTAAAGCCCAGGCTGCAGTTGAAATGGGAATGCATGAACTGACGTGAAACTGAACTTATAATAATGAGGAGATGTTGTATCTTCAAACTTACTGGACATAAATAATATAGACTTAATTTAAGTATGAAGAGGTTCCGTTTAAAACAACTATGGGCATCCTAGTTAGTAATGAGCATCTTTTCAAGAAATTACCTCTTTTATTTTAAGCAAAAAGATAGTAATGGTTGTCTTAGAGTATTTCAGCTAAATCAGCAAGATGTACAAACATAATAAGGAGCATCTACGAAATTCGAAAAAAAGTGAGTTCATACTAGAGAGTTTATTCCAGCGTGATGACACCTGCACGTTGGTTTGGCCCAGTGAACCAAATATAATGAAGATGATTAACGCCTAAGGAAGAAGAGAAAGTGAGAGAGAGAGAGAGAGAGAGAGAGAGAGAGAGAGAGAGAGAGAGAGAGAGAGAGAGAGNAGAGAGAGAGAGAGAGAGATGAGAGGAAGAAGGTTTGCCAAAATAAAAAAAGCGAAAAATAACAATAAAACCCACAGAAACACCAGACTGAAATCCGACAACAGGCGAGCAAGATTCAAATCAAAGGCCGACCCGGCCCAGACGCCATACGCCCTTGTATAACCAATTACCTATGATGTATACAGGGCATATGATAAATAGGTTTCGTCGCTCTAGTCTGGAGGTCTGGAGCTGGGAGTCCCGAGGCTGTATGTAGTACTACGGCGTAGACATGAGACAAGACGCAGAGGCCTGTTTTGTGTCTTTCCTTCCTTCCTGTTCTTTTTTTTTTTTCCGTGCTCCTCTTTGCTTCGATCTCTCATTTCTTTTTCCCTATATTCCTCCCTCCTCTCATTATTCTTTCATTATTCATTCTTTCCTTCTTTCTTACTCTGCCCTTTCATCTTGTCTTCTTTCGTATAGTTCTTATTTCATCTTCCTCTCATGCAGTCTTCACTCCTTGTTTTCTTTTTTCTTCCTTTACTTCAAGCGTCCTTTGTTGGCTGTCTCTTTTCTGCAGTTTTGTTCGTCTTCCCGCCCTTTTCTCACTCTTCCTTCCTTTCTCCATACCTTCCATCGCCTCTTCCATATTTCAGATCTTTTCTTCCTTTCTTCTCTCCTTCGTCCCTCCCGCCTTCCTTCCTTCCGTCTTTATCCATTGCCCTTTCTTCCTCCTTTCCTTCCTCCTCCCTTCATTCCTTCCATCGTTCTTTCGTTCCTTCCTTCCTTCCATCCTTCCTTCCTTCCTTCCTTCATTCCTTCCTTTCTTCCTTCCCTTCACTTTTCCTCCCTTAATTATCATATTACTATGCACTCAGCCCATTGAAAAACTAAAGAGGTTTAGCGTGATAATTCTGAACTTACCAAGTCAAGTGGCAAAGAAGAGAGATCAGTGAGATAGAGTTGGAAGAGCTAGGTGAAGAGTAATAAGCAATTCAGCATAGTGAATGATAGAAAGGAAGGGACAAATGAAAGATGAATAGAATGATAGAACAAGAGAGAGACGGGGGAAGGAAGGAAGGAAGAAAGGAAGGAAGGAAGGAAGGGAGAGGTATTGAACAAATTAAACAAGTTTCAATTGTTTATTAGAAAGTTCATTGAGAGAAGATACTACAAAATGAACTGTAGGCTAGTTTTGCCAGAAGCAACTTTCATTTACAGTAAATGTTCATAGTTGAAGAGGTAATCTTTTACATTTCCGTGGAAATCAAGGCACAGTGCAAGACCTTTGATAACATCATCTGGACTAAACGGTAGGAAACACGATATATAACATTATTGTTGTTCTTGCTTGCCTCAGCCCTCTCGTCTTGCATATTTGCGTTCGGTGTCAGAACAGCGTATCTGCCTGCATCCTTTCCTCTTTTCTATTTATTCCGAAATATCATCCTCCCTACGTCCCTGTTTCTCTTTCTTCTTATTTTCCCCTTTACCCACCACACTCTCTCCCAGATCTTACCCCGCTCAGCAACTTAATACTTATTGGAGCGTTTTTGCTCTTCTTTTAGACTACCTTACCCATCACCTTCCGACATACAAAATCGTGCATTTCTTGCACTCTCTGTTCTCCTTGTTTCGATGGAGGCAAATCGCACTTCCAGCATGCATCAATGGCTTCGAAAGTGGAAAACTTAAGGGAGAAGGCTACCCTTCTGTTGAAGCTGAAAGTGCATTGTTGTGGTGCGCACCGCCTCTTTCTAATTCAGTATAGTCTGCATATAAAATTACGCACCAAAGTGCTATACGGTACATGGTGTTCTATTCCCTACTATGGGTGTTGATCTTAAGGACAATTTTATCTCACAGTCCTTCACCACATGTCACTGACACAGATTCAGGCCCATATTGACAGGGGGATGAAATAATATTTGTGTCTCTAGAATACGTTGCGCAGATTCAAGGGAAAAGACTGTCTCTCGAAGAGATATAATAAGAATTAAACTTGCAAAAATATAACCCCTATGGACACTTATGTGTCTTGAATGCATGTGTGGAATTTGTTTATGAGGTAACAGACGTGTTTTTAAATAAATCTCTCCTAAGACCAACACTCACTACAGAAAAGGCACACTCTTTAACACTTTAGTGCGCGATTTTGCATGCAAAATGTACTAACCTAGAACAGAGCAATGAACACCGCAGTAATACAGTAGAAGGGTATAATGTGCTTCTAAGTAAATGGGCACTGAAAATTTGCCTTAACTTATGTTTGAATCATCTGATTTTATTCGAAAGTTTTTTTGCACAGGGGCCAGTCCGGCATGCATCAATGGCTTCGAAAGAGGAGAAATTAAGGGGGTAGGCGACCCTTGTGTTGAAGTTGGTAGTGCATCTGTGGTGCGTATAGTTTTTTGCACGGACACTATTTATTTAGAAGGGTAATTGGGAAACTAGGCGAATATAGACTTTAGGTCGGGTGCAAGGGCGGCTTTAAACATCAGTCAGTGGTTATCATATCACCTTTTGTGAACAGGTGAATCAAATTCTCTTATTGCATGCACACTTCTGCTTTCCTCCATGAATAATGCGATGTTGAAAAGACGTAGAAGAGTATCCGAGGATGATGAATAGTTACTGGGAGAAAGGGGCAGCGCCGATGCTCCTACTATTCGAAAGTATTTTAAGAAAGAATCAGCCCAAAAGGCTCTGGTAGTCAGGCTGGACGTGTTTCTGAGAAGAGTTTGTAGTACACTTGGCTTGGAAAGGATTTTCAAAGTGGAAAAAATGAAGGTGTCAATCAAGTAAATGGACAATGGTACCACAATACTTTACAGCTTTTAACCTTTTCTTTTCGACTACCTTTCTGCCTAACCGTTTTCAACAAACCATGCATTTCTCATACTCCGTCCTCCTTGTTTCGATGGAGGGCAGATAGCCCATTTTCGCGTGGAACCAGTCGAACAAGCATCAATGGCTTCGAAAGTGGAGAAATTAAGGTGTCAGTCAAGTAGGTGATTTGCCCTTTCGTGTACGCCAAAACTCACCCGTGGCCTCTGGCTCCTTCTGTAAACGCTCGCACGAAGAGAAACGACAGGTGAGGGACTGGCGGAGGTAAAGGCAGGGAGGAGAGAGGTGGCTGCAGACAAACAGATGGACACACAGAAACTGGTACAAAGGGGAAGAGTTATAAACAATCCTATTTGTTTAATTGCGCTGGTTTGTGGTGGTGGTGGTGGTGGTGGTGGTGGTGGTCTTAGCGGGCTATGGTGGTGATGATGATAATGATGTTGCTGATGATTTTCAGACATTTGAGCGTTGTTAAGAAAGTATAACTAAAGTGTTATCGCCCCCCTCCCCCTCTTTTTTTTCGATTGGTGCAATTTTTCTTTTTAAGTTCTGAGAATGTTCTGATTATTATGGATGAAGCGGATTATGTTACTAACGATCATCATGATTACCATGTTCTTTTTAATTCTGATTTCTTTCTCGGAATCTATTTATTGGCGGCGTCATCTTTCGAGCATTGTTTAAAGTTTCTTGATGATATCTAATGATAATATGACCACAATGTTGATGATGACACTGAATTACAATCTCACAAACTCAGCGCATCTCATTCTCACGCTATTTCACTGTGTCTCTCAGTTGTTCTATCTCTGTGTCTACTTCTGGCCCTTAGCCTCCTATTCCCTTTCTTTTCTTTGTATGTCTCCCATTTCAGTTGTTAGTCTTGAGAAAGTACTCAGATACGAAACGTTGACCATTTCTGAAAATAAATTCAGTATATAATTTTCAAAAGTTTTCTGTCACATCTAGGCAGAACCATATTGAATTTCAATGATGATGATAATGATAATAATACTGATACATTAATTTATGTGATTTAATTGTCTGAGTAATGTTTAAAATGTAGGAAAAGAGTAGAGTTTACCCTCATCATCATTACCATCATAAGGAGCGGCTGCAAGACCACCATTGCCACCACCACCACCACCACCACCTCAACAACAACAACAACAACAACAACAACAATGAACATCATACCATTCCTACCACTGTACAATCGTGTCCACTGTTACCAAGTTTTCAACCCCGTCGGTCAGATTTTTAAAAAAAATGGAATATGAAACTACAAGGGCTAAAAAAGAGGAAGAAAATGAAGATGAGTACATTTACCCTTACGACGTACAGCGTATACTCTATATGAACATGAACCAAGACCCACCTC
>JAWQUT010000156.1:1288678-1309036 GCA_033807755.1 Ellobium chinense
CCCTCCCTCCACCCCACCCTAGCTCCCCTCCCGAGACCACCGGTGAGAGCAGATTGACGAGCAGATAATATGGTGGCAGGCCCATTCACGCAGTTGCCCGCAACATATGGTACAATCGTTATCTTCCGGCCGCCATGATCGCAGACTGACCTCGTGACATCTATGGTAACCCACCTGACCACGGCGGAAAAAGGTAAGTCTATGGTAGCCCGCTCATCGCATAATTATTAATCTCTGAACATCGCAGCTGGCAGAATCTGATGTCTGAAGCTCTTAAGAGGGGAACAGGGAGGACTTCTCTGATACAGCTATTCAGTATGACATACAGTCCGTGTCGTCGCTTGTGGACATGTCGTTCCGTCATTCGAGGACTTGCGCCTTTAATGATGGGATCTTTTAGCAGCGTAAGAATTGCATATAGTCTGAGCGTTGAACATGTCGCTTTTAGACACGCTTCTTCTTTATTCGAGGACGTGCACATTAACGGTGGGATCTCATACCAGCAGAAGAATTACGTATTTATTGTCCGCGTGTTGTGCGCTACTAAGAATACATTCATCACCAATGCACCAATGATATTCTCACCATAGTAAGAGATATCCACCGTTGGTGAGCACTGAGCAGGCTGTCACTTACCTCACTTATGGCAAATAGTGTCTCGAAATTTTGCAATGATGCCTTAATATGTTTATCCTTGTGAGGTTTCTGAAATTTTCTCAGCACTATTCTAAATCCACATGAAGAAGCTTGTCAAAAAGATTTAATTGAAACTAGGCCTTTTTATAGCTGACGTTACAAAGTAAGCGAAAGCAGACAGGCAGAGGCTGAAGAAAGCACAGTGGAAGAAACATATGCAGGCAGAAGAAAGCAAGAGACAGACAAGATAGACAGACAGACAGACAGACAGACACACACACACACACACACACACACACACACACACACACACTCACTCACTCTCTCTCTCTCACAGAAACACACACACACACACACACACACACACACACACACACACACACACACACGCACACACTGACGGGCACACACACAGACATACATACAGACCATACCGAAAACCAAGACATTCTATATTTACCAAGGCACCCAGCAACCAACAGACATAGATGTAGACTCCCGCAATATTTTGACCTTTCAGCGGCGCCACAGTTTTGGCCCCTCGCATACTTTTCTGACTCGGCGTACCTGGAGAAGACGTCAACTGCATCTTAACATAGGAAGACATGACCATCCGGCTCTGGAAGACGATCTGCATGATGGTTCAGTCACCTGGCGTCATCGGTTAAGCAGCGCAGACCACCATCAGTGCACCTAGTGCAAACTGAGCCGGTTTCAGTACCATTGAAGAGAACTTTATAATGTTGATTAGGGCAGCTGGTAAAAAAGAATGGTTATGAAACAAGGACCACCCAAAAAGGCGGAAAAGTAGAGTGTGAGGGAAAAGGAAGAAATACGAATGGTATTGGAAGAGATGAATAGTTAGTAAGGAAGTGGAAAGAATGAAAAGTAAATATGAAAAAAATAGACAATGAAGGGATGTACAAGGATAGGCAGGAAAGGTGGGAGAGAGGAATAGATGGAGGAAAGACATACGCTCGAGAGATTATGTTATTTTAAGCTAATATAATCAGACATCTATGAAGCAACGTGGCCTAGTGGTTACGGCGTTGGACTCAAGATCTAAAGATCGTGAGTTCGATCCCTATCACGGTCATGCTGTATGTGTCTTGGAAAGGTTTTTCTTTCACATTTTCCTCAGTCCACCCCTTTGTGAAATGGGTACTTGGCTACAGGCAGTGGAAGATATTGTCAGAATGCTAGTGATCGACGCCTATAAATGGCAGCGACAGTGTATTCTCCCCACGGCGTCAAGAAAGTCTTAGAGTGATCAGGCCTGCTGGGGTTATAATAGTATGAAATCGCGTGGGCGGGCATTAGCCTGGATACGAGGCTTGTAAACCGCATTATTATTATTATCATTATTATAAATCTACTTTAAGATTGTCCATGGACCTCCCCCAAGGTGTAGATTTAAGATTCAGAATCAAACAATTTGATAAACTTCTGTCATGGTCAAACAGCTGAGAACCCGCGCATTAACAGTGGGATCTTTATCATCATATGAATTACATAAGCGAACCGGTGCTGAATGCACGCTTAGCAGCATTTTAATATGCAGAGGTAACATAATTCTTACCATGGTAAGAGATCCCATCATCAGTGGGCAAGTTCTCAAAGAAATTGGAACCTATGTGTAAGAAGGAAAAACGTTTATGAATACCTCTTGAGTCTGACGGTCTTCGACCATAAATACCACCGAAGACAGACCGCTCCAAACAACTAAAGAACAAACAAAACTGAGAACTCCAAGCATTATTATGACTGTCTAAACATTTTCTTTCATTTCCACTTTATTTGTCTGTTTAGGGATTACATCCAGTGATTATGCTTAAACTACAGCAGTTTATGTTCATTTTCAATTTCACATTTTTTGTTTACCTTTGAAACTTCAATCGAAGGTTAAGAAAAAATGCTGACGAGTGTCTTTCACTGGGTCAAAAATAGACCTAACAAACCAATATTTAAAGTAAAAACGTAACGAAGAAAACTTTTTCTTGAAGAGAAAGAAGAAGAAGTTACTCACAATATGGTGTAAAAAGAAAAAAAAATTAAAGATTAAAACTTACTCGCCCGACTGAATGGCGTGCCATTCTGCGAGACGACTTTATGACTTTGCTCCCTTGCTGGTGCTTCCTGTTTTTATCCCAAACAGGTCCCCATCATTTGTAAAAACTATCAAGTTTCGAAACCGCAAGGAAGTGGCTTAATTATTTTGCGGAGGTCCCGCAAACGACGTACTTCGCTTTGAGTAAAATTTAAAACTTGAACATGCCGAGAACGGTGCCTTCGATTCTAAATCTATCCGCAAAGAAGCACTGCCTGAACCCTGTAGCCGTTAATATTAGCTTCGTTTCTTTATCACCTCTGCTTTTCTATACCCCCAGTTATAAGCTAACGACTGGGTAAGATTGAGTAAACATAATACCAAGAAAAAGGATCTCCGAAGTTCTTCAATGTATTTCTCAGCTCAGTTTGTACTCCCTCCTTCCTATATTTGTAAAAATAAAAAGGAAATGAAGGTAAACTGTTCCCTCGTGGCTCTAAAGCACTCTCTGCAGGTCCATCTAAGCAAATGTTTGTCTATCTCGAAAAGTGGAAAACGAGCAATGTCCTACGAGCACATGATCTGGAAAAGATCATCTCCAAAATATACCACATGCATTAATTTTAAGAAAAGATTCAACGTGGTCTGTCTGGTTTAACACTTGCTCACACATATATTTATATTCGCCATTCGAGAATCTCGGTCGCTCTGTTTTTCTCTCCTTAGTGTCATTTGTGAAAACTCTCATATATGAAGTTTCCTTTCCCTTTACACTTTTGCTAGAATGTTAAACAAAAAATGTGAGGATATTTAAAGATTTTAATTTATTGTTTATTATTATGTGTTTATCTCTGGAACAGCTGTGCTTAGAGTACAGCTCTCTGTTGTACACAGAGACAGGAAAGATCTGATATGAAGGGAACTAAGGAAAGCCAAGGGAGAAATCTGACATGCAACAGTGACTGCATGGCTTATAGAACGGTGAACAGCGTAGACCAGAGTTTTCATAGGCAATCTGTCATGCCAGGAGAACCAGGAAAAATGGCAGCCAACTTTATAATAATATGGTCGCCGTGAAGCACGAGTGGGCCACCTCAGATACATTGCGATTTTGGCGGTTATGGGTGCAATACATAGATACTGGCTCAATCTTGATTTAAATATTGGTCAGATTACTATTCTTGACCTGTGGGGACTTCTAACACCAACATTGCTCTTTTACAAGTCTTTATAACTCAACTGCAATATATCAACTTCATCCCTCAATTTCTCTAAACACAGCAAATGTGGAATGGTCCGCTCTTGCTCTACAGCGACCATATAGGCAGTACAGTCACCTTGTTTTAAAAAAATAGGAACAGTGACTGTCAGCTTCCAAGAAGCAGCTCATAATAACGCTTGGAGAAGCGGACACAACGACTGTCAGCAGGACATTAGGACATCTCATTGTCTGTCCTTTTTTGATCGTTATATAACAGATGGGGTACTCATTTTGCACAGACCTTCTTTAGCTGAAACTCCTCGCGAATCAAGTGGTCTATGGTAACATCTGAAAGCCACAGAGTATCGCTTATTTAGACGATCAGCTTTACAACTCGCTTCATTATGTCAACAGTTTCCTCGTTCACAGTTGATTTAGATGCTCTTGACCATGGATCATTGAATCAGTAATTCTTCCCATCTTGAAACCTGGAATCCATAGAGAAAAAGTATGTGCACGCGGCTGAAAAACTGGAAAATAATCCAGCAATGTACTATTAAACATTTCCACGAGGGTGGGCCTCGGCGCAGGACCGACGAAAATCTACAAATGCCTAAATTCAATTCAATTCAATTCAGGTTTATTTCCAAGATGTCGTTGGAACATCACATGGATATAAGACACATTTACATAATAAGATGGCAGAGCAATCAACATGGTAAGACAGTGTACACGTTCAATAACCAGGAAAGAAGAACTTAAAGTCATAGTACGTACATCCAGATAAGGAATGGGTTCTGACGGTAAATTAGATAGACAAGTCAAGTATTTAGTATTAGTTGGGGAAAATTTTCCCAACCCCACAAGACGTTGTTTTGCAATAGGGTTTATCAGTTGGTTTGCTTTAAGTGTGTTAGGGTTTTCGAAGAAATACCGTGGGATATATTTTTTCCTGCTTTCAGATAGATAACTACACTCAAAAGTATAATGAAATTCACCCCCCCAGTATATTTTGGTTGCATAAGGGACATATCCGTTCATGAGGGGGAATATTTAGCCAACGCCCCTGTTCAACTGGTAACCTATGATTAGACATACGCAGTTTGCTAAGAGAAACTCGACGTTTAAATGGTAGGGTATCCAAATAGGGTTCAAAATAAAACTGTTCTTTAAACAAATGCCTAAAAAAATATATTTCAGTATTCACCTTTCTCATATGAGGCAGCTTCTATAGTTGCAGGAGCCTAATTGGTTAAAAAAAAATGGACTATCCGAGTCCAAAGGACAGATTGTGTAGAAAAATAATCATATAACATGAAACCACACGTTTCGAATTTGTAAAAAAATATTTGTTGCAGGCAATGTTTCCCAATGGCTTCAGCGGATTTCATTTGTGCGGACCTGTGACCTGCAAAAGAAGGCCAAATTTTTAACCCCTTTTCATGTAATTTAAAATTGTGAAAAATCTAACCGAAGGACCCCCACCGTAAACAGTATATAACGAGCACAGACCTGCAGACTAGTCTTGGCCATCTCGGAACGTTCCTGTGGTTAGACTAGAGAAGAAATTTTTATTAAATGGCTCAAAAAAAGCTTTTACAATTTGACTCCTGCAATCTAGGGCCAGGATGACAATGAGAGCACCAAATAATACATTAAACCAAATGAGCTTGGTTTGAGAGTGCATATGATACGCTTAAATTTGAGACATAATATTTGAATCTAACATGCCTATAAAAGCCATTCCAACTTGCACTACTTCCGGAACGACTGTCGTAGAGAAGTCTTAACCAGTCAACTCTACTGAAGCTTATTTCCGGTTTAAACAAAATAAAGTGTCTGTTTAAGCAAGATATAGTGTGATTGTGTCATCAAATCTCGCTTCCTGAAGTAAAAGATGCATCAAACATATAAAGCCAATCTAATAGACCATATCAACCAATCATATCCCTCTGATAACTGAAACCTGGAGAGCGGAACTAATGATCGCAGGAGTTGTGGCTTGCAATGCCCGGATGACCATGCATGCAGAATTAGTGTGAGTGGTCCATTCCACAGCAAACTATGTAGTTAATTCCCTTATCAATTTTCTTGCTCTGTTAGAGCGTTTTGATTGCACATTATATTATACGTACAATAATATCCCATCCTGTTATTGGTCTTTATAAGTCCTAGTTGACCGCAGCAAAAAAAAAAAAATGTTTCGAAAATACTATCCAGCGTTCGCGATTAACATGTAAAAAAGCGTCTCTATCAGTATAGTGTTTTGTTATTTAGTTTTCAAAGCCCTCCACATTCTGATCTAGTGCTCAGTGGTCTAGCAGAAAAGTCTCTTTACTCACATATAGAACTTGCCAAACCTGTCTCACCTTATTTCTTTCATAGGCGCCATACAATCGAAGTGCGTCTGCACTTTCAATCGTCTGCTGTCTGGGACGTTTTGTTCTCTGACCCGATCAAAGAACAGAAAGCTCAACAGATGTTAATAGCTATGTCCCTGATGTCCCGAAACGGCATTTTCAGCAGGAGACTTCTGCTCTCAAAACTCAGCAATTAGCATAAAGCAGCACTCAGTCAACAGGCACGGCTGCCACAGAAGTGTGATTCACATGGAGATATTGGAGTTCTTAGTCAGTGGCGTCATTCGTAGAGATTAATGCGGATTAATTAATTTATCCGACTGATTTTTAACGAAATCCCTATTTACAGACTGTTCAAAATACTCGCCCGAAACCGCAGGTTTTGGACAGCTTAAAACTCTCTCAGTGAAATCTATAAGGCCGTAAAGAGGTCTTTGAATGAGAGTCATTGATCGCTGATAATTTCGACTCCACAGGTAACCTTAAAACCCAGCCTAGATAATCTACATCAACGATATTATGCTGGTCATCTGACAGTTCTGTTCATATACGCAATAAAGACCTGGAATTAATTAAATTGTCCTCAACGGACAAAGTTAGTTTGTTTACTTGGAGGTGGCTCTGGGCTTGGAGGGATCGGAGTTCCCGCCCAGACTACAGATGGTGATTTTTTTCAACAACAGGTAGACAACTAAAGTCATTCCACAAAATTGTACATATTGTACATATAACTCATGTCTCTCCTGTGAAAGACGACAAGCCGCTCTTTAATTACACTCCTAATTAGACAATATTGGGCCATGTACTGCGGGCGGCGCTTTCAACAGATTCTGAAAAACGTTACCAGGGACTGATTAAGATGGTGTTTGGGCCAGAGCAACACATACCCTGAGGTCTTTGAGAGGCCCAGGGTTCTAGGTGCCCTATTGGAGGTGCAGTGCCCAGAGGCAATCTTTTTATGATACACTTCTTCAAAAATGTTTCCAAATCTTATTGGAACGTCTGTGATCCTCTTTATATAAGAACACAGGTGGTTGTTTTTTTCTGTCCACGTGGCATAAACGGTGATCGCACCAAACCCTGTCGAAGGAGAGCCAATTTCGATATGGTCATCCTGTGAGGGTCATTTCTGTAGAACATGGGTGTATATTTCACCACAATGAATGTCGCTGAACAAACAAAGCCACTTTGCTGTCGATAGAGACTTCGTGGTCCAAATTTTCACATCATTTTCTGGACATATTGTGGTCCGCATGCCAGGGATTGGGTCCCGCTGCTGTAAACTATTAACGACATCTTGATCAGTGGAGAAGACGTTCTTGTGAGCGGCTGATGCACTGTAGAGAAAATGAGTTTGCCGGCTCAAACAAGCAAGATAATAATAGGCGTGTGGAACCTCTTACACTCTTTGAATGCGCCCTACGGCGCTGATGATATACATGAACATGTATTCTCGCGACCCCGCCTGGGCCCATCAGCATTGTCGGGTCATATGGCATACACCCTGGAACTCGTTTGTTTGCAAACAGGGCCACCAGACTGCGCACGACGCTATTGATGTAACGTGGAAAATCTAAGTAGAGAGCGTATTATGTATTTAACTGTTGGCCCCCGACTCGGAAGGTGCTCCAACTGACTAAGCCTGGAAACGTTTCAAAAAAGCGCAGACGTACGTCTTCTCGGGTTCTCAAAGTGATTGTCTTGCTCTGCGATGGGACGTTCTATCTTGGGTAATATTTTGCTCGAAATACGCATTTAAATTTATGTGTTTCCTGAGAACAATGAGCTGCGTAGTATGACTGAAGAGATTTAATGCTTCTGTGTTGATGTATAAGGTATGAGGAAAACAAGATGATACGCTGATATTAAAGAGAATATGGGTGGTTATTTGCTTTATAGGCTTAAAATACTCATTACTTTGTCAAAAACTTTGAAATGCCAATGTTTTCCTTCCGCCTGACCATTTCTGAGAAAACGCTGCTGGAATATTGGGATTTCTTGTGTAGGCCGCCATTACTATGTGCCGCGTGGTGCGTGACGTCAAAAAGAGAGATAGACTACCAGACGATTGGTTTGCGCACGTATTGCACTAGTCGTCTGCTAGCTTTTCTCGCTTTATGTCTCCAGACAACACGTGTAATGGCGGCCCACGCAGGTTGAAAGTCTCGACATCCCACCAGTGTTTGCTCAGAAATGGTCAGGTGGAAGGAAAGTTTGCGTGTTTAAAGTTTTTGAAAAAAATAATGTGGACTTCTGTGGCTGTGGATTAAATAATTACCCCTGCCCCTTTAAAGGACAGGCGGTGATGCCCTGGACTCTCAAGAAGACATAAAATTATAAATGCGTTAGATCTTTACTGCAGCAATATGTTTAGATAATAAATCAGAAAGTAATAACAAAGCTTCTGTGAAGAAATTAAACTCGGACTGGTTGATACATGTGTCAAAAAATATGAGTGACTGACATCACCTGGGGCATTAAATTTTATTGGTTCTCAAACATATTTATTTAACGGGCTAATCATCAAATGATTCACACAAAGTGAGATGGAATACCGAAATCGAGGAGTTCAAACATATTAAAAAGTGTTGACCAATCATGTCCACAAGTTTAACAACACAGAACATGTAGTATAAAACCAATAACTTCTAATAATAATAATATGTTATGCAGCTTCAAAACCTCAAACGTAATTTTTCGTCATAGCCTACAAAGAAAGCTATTTATACACTGAGAGAGTGACTGTCTATTCTCGACAGGGTCTTAGGTTTCAGTCCTCAGTGTAATGAGCCTGCATAATTTGATTAACAGTGATAAACACTGAACGGCACCAGCCTGATGATTTAAACATATTGGGAGGGCTTAATAAGTTTAGTGTGATTATAGCACGATCTTTATCAGCCGACAAGTATTGCGAAGATATTCCATAGTCCAATCGTTGCCATTGCAAAACACTAAACTTCCAAAATGAAACACTAAATCTATTCATATCATAACTGTATTTTTTTTCCTTTTAATCAGAAATCGCTGCATAGCAGAAAGAGACTGAATATGTTCTAGCCAGTGTGCACATTTGTCACAGAACTGAAGAGCTTTGATCAGCAACTTTTTCAAAGTTGCGAAACACTCTCTAGGTAAGATACATATATTTGCACACCTAGTCTACACGCTAAATAGGTCTAGATCTAGATCTAGACTTCATACCGTACAGACTGACCAATACTCACAACCTCTTTTGTGTTCGGTCAGAATTGCTTTCGCTTTCAGTGAAGACTGTGTCTATCATTGTAGTTGTTCGAATGATGCGTCTAGGTTTGTTCGGGGTTTCAAAATGAACAGAATTTAACATTGGCAATGGAACTTTTGCGAGTTAAATAGAATTGGCAAATTACGAAAACATTCGAAAAGTTCAGAGTAGACAAAGAAACCCGAAAAACCCTTTCAATATGCGTTACAAATCCAAAGTAATACATATCTAGTATTAAAAGATATCGGTAAATAGAACTTTTATTAACCCTGTAGTATGACTGTACCTGATAAATTTAATGAGAATGTGTTAGGCCGTTTTGGTTTTTTTACAGAGCATTACATTGGACATTTTACCAACACCAGCTTTCTAACTCTAAAAACAAACTGATGGGGAAAGGGATGGGAGGTTGACATCAAAGAAAGATCGGCATTGTCTTTCGTTTGAAAACACATTTATCACTCAATGATTCCATGTAGTAATAAGGAATATACTTTTTGTTTTATAGTCACATATAAAGATCATGACTTATAACTGTATCTGAGAATGGACCCAAGCTACGCAAACACTTAACTATGGCCCTTCCTTTCTCTAGCCTCCTTTGCTCCACTCAATTTTGGCCGTGCATATGGGTGAGTCTCATCCTCAGGAATCTGCGGTGGTATGCTGCATAAAGTTCTAAACAGATCGATCGTTCCTCACCATAGTTACATATTGCCACTCGTTATTTCCTTTTCCTACAGACACACTTTTTTCCGCTTTAGAAAGCACAATAAAGGTTGGAGAGGTGGGGTAGTGGTGGCAGAATATTCCAGCAAGTTTGACGTTTAATGGTTACTATAAAATCCTTCCTTCATCTGGTTTCCAGATACATATATGGCCCAAGGATATCACGGATGAAATGACTTTTAATCAATCGCTGAAAGTTATAAAAGGTGCCTTCAGGTATGTGCTCCAATAGTAAGAGGACAAAGACGTGACGGGGGTAAAGAAATCTGAACGTGTTGATCACATTTTTGGAGAGGTTAAAAAGAAAGTCATGGGCAGACACCTACAAGTTCTCAGTACAGTGGGTTTATTTCGCTACAAATGTTCAGATGGATAATTTGTTTACTTAGTCCCTAGTGACATTTTGACATGCTATGCTGATTGATTATACGCAGTCTGCTGACCCATATAGGTTACAGACCTGTAATTGTACTTTCACTTTGTGGTCCTAGAACTTAGGGGGTATATTTCATGTCCCCTTTTCCCTCTTTTGGCATGCCCTGCTTCCAGTAATAAGGGCTCCAGGGGGGAAATTTTGATATCATGGGAATCTGTGTCCATTTTACTTTATTTTACCTGGCACTATTTAGCCCTGGGCTGGAACTGCCAGGTCAAGGGTGTGCTCAGGCGGAAGAGGAGGGGCATGGCATTGACCAGTGAAAAATGTAGGGTCTGTTTACAAATAGCAACCAAGCTCAAAATTTCAATGGACTTGCTAGGGTTGGGTAAGTCTTAAAATTTAGGCCACATAATGGGCTTCAATCTGGTATGGGTCTGGGTGAAAGCTAAAACTTTGGGTTCAGAGGGCAGCTCAAAATGTTAATATAGGCCATAGAGGAAAAAAGGGTCCAATCCTATTACAGGTCAGTACCTTTATGGAAGAAATTAAAGCCAACAATTATTGATCAAGATTTTCGTTTATCTACCCTTTCGTTTAATTCCTGATCACTTGAATGAAATACTGCGACCCTTATGGAAGACGCTGCTGTTTTTTTTTTTTTACAAGAAAAACCTGATAAACGTAATGTGTTCTTGCTGACGCCTAAGATTAAGGTGTTCTCCCATTGCCATCATTATGGTTCGAAATCAGGCATTTCTGAAAGAGAAGACTCTGATGGCTTCGGTGGGCTCATGACGTCATCCAAGACACATCTTTTGAAAAAAAAGAAAAAAAAAAAGAGAAACTTGTCTATATATGTGTATATTTAAAAGTGCACTTGCACGGCTTTGCGTAGTTACACCTCTTCCTGGTAGGTCGTAAAAATATAATAAACAAGGTTTTTATTGAATAATCACACCCCTGCCCAAAGTTTGATGATGTAAGCCCGACAGAATGCATTTTTATGCGCTTTTTAGCAGGTGATTTTGATGGTCTGCCAGAATGAACATTCTAATATCGTTCAGGGTTTTCCATCCGAGTGCATGTGCACCACTTTTTTGCACTTTAGGTTGCAGGAGCCAATTTATAAAAGCCTTTTGGAGCCATTTAATAACATTTTCTCCTCGAACACAGAAACATTCCGAGAGAGCCAAAGCTAGTCCACAGGTCTGATGTCATCACTGTGCTCAAATTGTATACTGTTTATAATGGGGGCCTTTCATTTAGATTTTTCATAAGTCTAATTTAGATGCAAACGGGTAAAAAATTTAGCCTTCCTTTGCAGACTACAGGCCCGCACAAATGGAATTCGCTAAAATCACTGGGGAAACACTGCCTGCAACAATTATTTTATTACAAATTCAGGACTAAATTTTACCACCTTTGCCGTGTTGTTTTGTGTTAAACTAATATTTCTACACAACACTCTGCTATTATTGACATGAAAGTCCATTTCTTTAACAATTAGCTCTTGCAACTCTTATACAGGAGGACGAAGTCGTTTTCTAGTTAGGAATAAGTCGAAACTATGTCCTAAAGATCACCTCCTAACAGTGAAAGATTTCAGTTTGATCTTGATTTGAAATGGCCTGAGAATGTTTGCTTTCAAGGAGTACTACTCGTAACTGTAAGTTTAAGTGTATATCAATGTATCGTTGCCAAAACTGTTAATGACCATGGAGATGAGCCATGAAAATTGGATCAGAAATGTATGCAAGTACTCCTTAAACAAAACAATGAACAAGAGGACATCCAAAAGTCATATACTTAGGTAGTACCCAGCTGCCCTTAGAGGGTCAGGATATTCAAGGCGAATGTTAATTAGTTAGTTGATTTGGCAGTATAAGTAGTCGTCTAAAAGACACTCCCTTATTTGGAGAGCTCCAAATTGCCCACCCAGATCTTGCACAGAGGCACAGCGAAGCTTGCCTGTAGCCTGGCGCTCCTGAATAGCCTCCTCCACTATTTCTATGACAAGAAGATGAAAATAAAAGAACAACTAATTTACGGTGTGATTAATAAAGTTCTGCTTTAGACTTGAGGTGTATTTTTTTTTCTTTCCCCCCTTTAAGTCAACGACCTGCTCTTAAGCACATGAGTGGATGAGGGGAGCCCCGCACGTACCGGTGATGGGTTCTGTTACGTTTCATCGAGCTGCCAGACTCCCAGACGCATACGGAAATCAGCTATTGCTTAGTTGCACAATAATGCATTTACGCAGGGGGGAGTGTGGTGGGAGGAGGGGGGGGGCGGGGAGAGAGAAAGGTAAAACTGGAGAAGGGAAAGGTAAATTGTAGACGCTTAAGGCCAGAAATTAAGGAGAGACAGAATGAGAAAGAAAGAAAAGAAGGTAGCATACGAATGAGGAAAAGGAGAAGGGGTGGTAGTGGAGGAGGAGAGGGAAGAAGCCAGGCTTTGCGGTTGGTTTTACGAATGACTACTTAGTTTCCGTGCCTGCTTTTGCAGTCTACCTCTGCCTCGCTGCCTCTTGCTTCATCTATTATTTTATTTCTTTCCCCCCTCGTTCTCTCCAGTCTCTGTTTTTAAATACACTAATCTTCTTCCTTCGGTTGGATTTTCTTTCGGTTTTGTTTTTTTTGTTTCTCTGCTCCTTACCTCTTCTTTTTAGCCTTTTTATTGCTATCTTTCTGGCAGAACTCGTGTTCTTTTTGTTGCTTTGCTTGTTCCGTTCCGTCAATTCTAGCAGCCGAACAAGCGTATCGCCTTACGTCTTTACCTTCCTGTGGGTCCCGCTCGTCATATCTCAATGAAACGCTTCGTTTAAAGGAACGTGGAACATGATTTGTGACCTTAAGCCCTGTGAAGTGATGACGACAAATAGTTATGAAATTGCAGCAGCAATAAAGTAAACAGCGTGTAGATGGGTTTTCGTGGTTGATTGTCTGGACCGCTCTGAGGCCATCAGCGTCGGATAATGCTGGTGCTCCTTGGATTTGCTGAGAACGTAATAGAGTTACGAAAACGGCCACAGTTGGCTCCTGTGGCCGTGTGCATAATCCTTACCTTAGTAAAAGTTAACGTCTTGCGTTAAATACAGTGAACACTACTAATGTTTTGGGAATTTCCCGTGATTACCGCAGTGTGTTAACTAACGTAAGGATTATGCATAATACGGTCACCGGCCTGGTTTCTTCCCTCTCCTCCATTGTCATCTGGTGTCACTTTAGAACCTGCGCATTAACGACTGGATCTCTTCCATAGTAAGGACTACAATAGTGCATCGGCACTGAATGCACCCTTAGTAGCGTTCAGCATGCGCAGTTAATGTAACTTTTAAGATGATTTGATATTCCATCGTTAATGCTCAAGTTCTCAATATTTATCATTGCCGTGAACAGTATCATTAAAACAATAGAAACGCTATTTTATCAGAATAATTGCAAACAAGTATCTTACTCCATAATTGTCCCACGTAGTTTACCAATAGCATCATGCATCCTACTCGTTTGTATCATTAGTATATAGTATTATGGATGTAAACCAGTATCACTATTCAAAACTTACGCTGATGACTTCTTTCAAAAGGCGTTATTGACAGACAGCTTTTATTTTCACGTTCGGATCTTTTAAGGACCGGTATGGCAGAATTGAGCATGCGCATTATAAGACATCTTCTTTGCCCGATTACGTAATCCGCACATTAGTTAACGCACTGCGGTAACCACGGTAATCTCCCAAACTGTCAGTAGTGTTCACTGCAGTTATAGCATTACGTTGTTAAATGCAAGGATTATGCATACGGCCAGTAGTGTGACGTGACATTCACGTCTGATTCTAGTTCGCGATGTGCAATGTGATCATAACACCACTGGCCGTATGCAGAATTCTCTCGTTAATTAACGGATTGCGTTAATTCCAGTGAACACTTCTAATGTTTTGGGAGTTTTCCGTGGTTACCGCATTGCGCGAACTCATGTAAGGCTTATATAAATGCATACTGCCCCACGTATGCTTGTGAGACTATGTATGAGTGTGTGTGTGTGTGTGTGTGTGTGTGTGTGTGTGTGTGTGGGTATGTGTGTGTGTGTGTGTGTGTATCATTCTGTGTCAGTGAGTGTATAAGGGTATATGTGTAAATGTGTAAAAGTGGTATTCTTGTAATAAAGTAATGACTGGACTCAAGCGTAAACTTAATAGATCGGAGCGGTTGAGGGCTGCGTGCATCATAGTGTTTAGCGTTTTTGGAGTTCTATGTATGTGGCGATTTATTGATTGTGATGTATGGAAATGGCGAGGAAGGCCTACAAATAAACAAATCTTAAATCTTGTGACGTGATATTCACATGCGATTCTAGTTTGTAATGTATAGTGTGATCAATAACACCAGGAGATGCCATGTGGTTACACACTCGCACTAATTTTGAGGTCACTTGAATTGGATTTACTAATGAGGATGATCTACTTATCACATCACATTTTTTCTTCCCCTCAGGGGCCAAGTGACCTAAGCTGTGGCCTGTTCAAATGGATTTTTTTCACTTCCCTGGCCAGTTTAGGTTAAAGTAGAGCAGCACTTTTTCGGGTGAGAGGTTTGAAAAGATAGGCTCTGCCAATGAGCTAACCCTCTGTTCTCTTCAAATAGCCTGAGGCCTCAACTGGCTTTTCATGGAGACACACCAAAAAACTTTACTTGTCATGGGCTGTTAAAAGTAATATATTTTTTTTAGATCAGATGCTTATCTCCACTACCGGTGAGTGGGAATATCCAACGAAAATTAGGGCTGGAGTGACGGGAGTCGACAGTACATAGTAAAATATCGCTAGCATATTTGGGCGTGTGTAACCACGTACGCATGCCTACCTCTGCCAAAACGGTCCGTGTGACATCCGATCTTGAAAGTAAACGCTATATATTAGTAAATATAGTATCCATTGCTAGTCAGCATCTTTGCTAGTTATTAACATTACCATTTGGTACCACTGTTGTTACACGAGCGTACAACAGCTATATATATAAAGGTGGATTTGGGAGGCTGCCTTACTCCACTCCTCCCTTGGTGTGGATCGTAGAAGTACCAGAGTTTGAGGACGTTTGCGCCTGTGTTTCAGACGGGTAAAATCGGCAAAACTCCACTTCTCTTAAATTTCCGACTTGTAATTATTTTCGAATAGTGTGGTCCAACCTCTTCATGGAGTCTAATGCATTCTTCTATGATGCGCTCTGGTGCCTTGCCTGTCTGTCTCGCTTTGATAATGGGGCATGTAGACGCTAGATCTCAGCCATCTTGCTCCCATTTGTAAAATAGGGAGTTAGTCTTGTTATGATCTATATTATAAGAATGGACCGAGAGCGTGGCATGCTATTTTCGAACCCGATAAATTCCGAAAACGCTGCACGTAAAATTCTGTCGGAACCATCAACCTCCATGAAATTCCACTGACGAGATTAAGCGTTAATGTCTGCTCTCTAAAAGTGCAAGATTCCGTTTATAATGTATGGGCAAGTTAGTGCCACTTCCCCCATTTCACCCTTTTTGCGGATACGTTAAAATTTCAAATTCTGCTTTCCAATAATTGATGACGTCATGTGGTGTGAAGCCGCCGACCACTGTATCAACGGGTAAACCCATTATAGTCATCCAGTAGTGTCCTGTTAACTGAGCGGTAGTGCATGCTGGATCACTCGCTATACTGGAGTTGCACCACAGTGATAAGGGAAGGATCTGTATGTAGGAGACAATCATTTTACTCATTTAAGACCCCTTTTTAAAAAAAAGTTTAGTTTTTGGGGGGCTAAGATCTGACAGAGCATTTAACTTGTACCCAGTTGTGAGCGTGCCCAAATGAAATACAGTATAGAAAAAATGATAAAAGTATTAAAATGATAGTAATTATGATTAGTTTAAAGTCTTGTATAACAAGAGCTGTGATAATGATGGAACTGAGGACAATATCAATAGTACCGTCAGTTTTGTCAAGTAATAGGAAATGTCCACTTATCAGCTTTGTTTTGCCATGTTACCCCTTGATATGCTGGATATCGGACCTCTAGAAGGTCTTAATATTCCACAGCTGTCTTTCACTGTTCTCTGGGTTGTCGGCTTCCAGCCTATTACTTTGAAAGCGGATAGTGGTTTGTTAAACCACACCTTCGTTGGGCGGTCAATAAAGGTAAAATAGCTTTCGGTGCTTTTTACACGTGATTTGTATGGACACAAATGTTCATTCGGTTAGATCAGTCTGAATAGCTACTCATTGACCTCTCTATTATCAGCATGAAAATGAAAACGAAAATGAAAACTGAAAATACGACTTTTATTAACCCCATAAGGAAATTTATTTACAATGTCATACAGTGCTATATCTCATTCATAATACAAACACATACATAATAATATAAAATAGTCGCCAAAAGTGCAGCAACCTGACCCCCTCCAGCTCTAATGATGCCAGGTACTGCTTTACACCTGAGTCGAGTGGGGAAAGGCGAGTGAAGTGTCTTTCCCAACGAAAAAAAACCACTACAGTGTAAACCGTCCGGTCTGCAAGTCAAACACACAAACAGACTTGACAGTCTGCTGTTTCTGACAGCCACGCTGCTGCATGTACTGTCATTTCTTGTAATGTATACTATAAGGTCCATCTTGTATGAATCAGATCCCATTCATAGAGTAAGTGGCTATGTTAGTCAGTATAATGTGGAGCAGCGTGGTCTAATGGTTGCGGCATTGGGCTCCAGATCTAAAGGTCGTCGGTTCTATTCCCGACCACAGCCATATTGTAAGTTCTTTGAGAAAGCATTTCATACACATTTTCCTCAATCCATCCGTCTGTAAAATGAGTCCCTGGCTATAGACAGTAAGATTTTGTCAGAATCCTAGTGCTCAGGGCCTATAAATGGCAATGCACAGTATGCTCCCCAAGGAGTTAAGAAAGACCTAGAGTGGTCAGGCCTGCTGGGGTAATAATTGTGTGAAGTCGCATGAGCGGGCATTAGCCTGGAAACGAGACTTGTAAATCGCAGTATTATTATTATTATTATCATTATTATTATTATTATTATTATTATTATTATTATTATAAGACACAGCTAAAGACTCCGGAGAATAGGGTGATCGACAGTTTAATTACCTGCAAAGTGTCTTTCCGAGGCAGTATCATCCTAGCCCCAAGACGGATCTGTTCTTTCCTTCCAATCCTACCTTCCATGTGAATGCCGACGTAACCGTGCATGTGTCTCATGGCTAGTCTAAACACAAACAAGAGAAGGGCGGTCTCCCCAATTTCTTGTCAGGTTATGTTCATTTTCTGGCAAAGCAAAGCCTCGTTCATAATCCATAATGCATGTATAATGTTGAGAAAGACTACAGACCCATCCTGGGCTGAAATTCTTTCTCCAATGTCGTAACTACAGAGAGAGAGAGAGAGAGAGAGAGAGAGAGAGAGAGAGAGAGAGAGATACAGAGACAGAGAGAGAGAGAGAGAGAGAAGATGGGAGAGAGACGGAGGGGAGAGAGAGAGGAAGGGAGAAAGAGAGGAAGGGAGAGGAGTGGAAGGGAGAGAGAGTGGGAGTGAGGGTGGAGAGACAGACAGACAGACCAGAGTAGGACATTGAAGACTTAACGTCGAGACTTATGTGGTTCCCACCTCCCCACCCCTNAGGGGATAACTATTAAAGTTATTGAACGTTGAATTTAGTAAAGCATTTTATTTCTTTTTTTACTACCAATAGTTTGCCAGGTGTTAACCTGACCCCCACCCACTCCCTTACTTCCCGCCCTCAGAGCTCCCATTTCATTTTGTTCACATGTGTTTTAACTTTTTTAGGGGATAACTATTAAAGTTATTGAACGTTGAATTTAGTAAAGCATTTTATTTCTTTTTTTACTACCAATAGTTTGCCAGGTGTTAACCTGACCCCCACCCACTCCCTTACTTCCCGCCCTCAGAGCTCCCATTTCATTTTGTTCATTGTGTTTTAACTTTTTAGGGGATAACTATTAAAGTTATTGAACGTTGAATTTAGTAAACCATTTTATTTCTTTGTTTGTTTAAATGGATGGGAAGCACCCGATAAATATACAATTTATGGGGAGCCATGATTTGAATGTTTCAACCTTGGTAGCATTATTACATCGTATTTCACGAAAATAAGAACAAGGGTTAAATGGAACTAAGTACCATCATTTCATAAACACAAAGACACCAAAGTCAGCATGTACTCTCATATCATCTGACCTTTGAATCAAATTGTGCAAGCTATGTTTTTGACTAATGTTTTCCAGTCATATGTGTATGTTTGTGCGTGCGTGCATGCGTCTCTGAGTGTTTTGTTACATATTAATGTCATTACTGTTTGATGCTGAATCAAAACAATTTTCCACAATATGGACCAATAAAGTTACCTTATCTTATCTTATCTTTTAAGTTATGTGCTCTTATATGAACTCATGGAGCAGAGTGACCTAATGGTTACGGCACTGGCCTCGGGTCAGAAAGTCGTGGGTTCGATTGCCGACCATGGTCATATTGTAAGTGCCTTGGGAAAGCATTTCATCGGCATTTTGGCTCTGTCCACTCCTCTATAAAATGGGTACCTGGCTATAAGCAATGGGGAGATATTATCGAAAGTCTAATGATCAGCGCCTGTTTAATGGCAGCAGCACGGCATGCTCTCCAAGGAGTTGAGAAGATACTTAGAATGATCAGGCCTCCCGGGGCAATACTGATGTGAATTTACGTGAGCGGGCATTAGCCTGGATACGAGACTTATAAACTGCAATTTTATGAAATTTCAACATTTTTAATCTAAACAGGCTTGAAATTCAGAACAAAATGACACCGAACATTTAATTTGTGTTTGATCATCATTCTGGATAATGGTCTCAATGAGAGGTTGCAGGAGCCACATTGTAAAAGCTTCTTTGAGCCATTTAATAAAAATTTCTTCTCGAACCACAGGAACGTTCCGAGATGGCCAAGACTAGTCTTCCTGCAGGTCTGGTGCCACCACTGTGCTCAAAGTATATAATTTTTAGGGTGGGGGTCCTTTGATTAAATTTTTCACAATTTTAAATTACATGAAAAGGGGTTAAAATTTTGTCCTTATTTTACAGATCACAGGTCCGCACAAATGAAATCCGCTGAAGCCATTGGGAAACACTGCCTGCAACAATTATTTTTTTACAAAATCAAAACTGAATTTCACCACTTTTGCGGTGTGGTTTCATGTTATATGATTATTTCTACACAATAGATTTTATACTCTGCTACTATCGACGCGGATAGTCCAAATTTTTTTAGCAATTAGGCTCCTGCAACCTCAACCTTCCAAGTGAACAGTGTATTGTTTGCGTAATGTTTTGCTGGTGATTTTGGGTGCGACTGAACTCTATTGTTCGTGCATTCTACGTGGGTTGCGTGGGTAGCTCTGGAGGCTGAGAGTCGTTACTGCTGATAACACGACTTCAATAGCTTGATGGATGTGTTATCAGGGTTCCATAATATCTTTAAGTACAGTATGAACTGAAATGTCAGGGGATCGCTCTCGAGTCTGCTATCTACAGAACACTTGCGGCAAAGATAAAAATAGTAACTATTACACACTTGTCACGCAATATAGACTAATCAACTTTGCTAGCGCTGTGAACTCGAGGTCCGATGATAGCCTATGTGGTCAGAACATTGAGCACGAGTACCAATTTCACTACCCCCAGACAGACAGACAGACAGACAGACAGACAGACAGACAGACAGACA
>JAWQUT010000156.1:1309974-1324368 GCA_033807755.1 Ellobium chinense
AGGGTGTGCTCAGGCGGAAGAGGAGGGGTTTGGCATTGACCAGTGAAAAATGTAGGGTCTGTTTACAAATAGCAACCAAGCTCAAAATTTCAATGGGCTTGCTAGGGTTGGGTAAGTCTTAAAATTTGGGCCACATAATGAGCTTCAATCTGGTATGGGTCTGGGTGAAAGCTAAAACTTTGGGTTCAGAGGGCAGCTCAAAATGTTAATATCGCCCATAGAGGAAAAAAGGGTCCAGTCCTATTACAGGTCTGTAACCTACAAGTCAAAAACTCAAAGCTGTTCTATCCGATCGCCACTACTTACAAAGGGCTGTGGACATTGTCTTGACCCATATGGGTCTGCTTACAAACTTTAAATATCAGTGGCAGTATGCATAATCCTTACGTTGGTTAACGCACTGCGGTAACCACGGGAAACTCCCAAAACATCAATAGTGTTCACTGTGGTTAACACAATACGTCAATTAACGTATGGATTATGCATACGGCCACGGTTTTTTTTTAAATATCATGTGTTTTTTTCTCCACAATCAGTAAGAGAGACTTTAATTAGCGATCTAAAAAGTTCCTGTGTGAAATCCGTCACTTGTGAAACTCGGAAAAGAAACAGTGCTCTGATATGAAGTGTGCCACTGAATTTACTTATCATGAGCATTAATCTTTTTTTAAGGATACAGTGAATACCATACTGTATGCATGAGTGAAGCGGTGAACTTATGTAATGTAACAAATAATCATCACTTTTATATACCTTTACTAACTTTGTAGTAATTTTGATGTTTGTATTACTCAACAATCCGGTAGTCTTAATGGTGTTTGATCTCTTGTAGAGATGATGTGATGCTTTGATTAAATGAAGTGTCCCATCATGCCTTTCCTCTCCTTTTGTACCCCGGGTGGGTCTTTAAGTAAGCAACAATTTCATGACTGATTAGTCCTATAAACACTACTAAGTTACTGAAATCGTTGTACACGGTCTCTATATTCATCCATGTATGTTACGGCAACGCACGTTCACACGGAAACGAAGACCACGAGTGTTTTGAAATTCAAAGAGGGATAGAGAGATTCTTTTAATTTAAGCTTCCGGTCTTTTTCTGTTGTGGAATGAATACGTACAGCTTTTTTTTTAGCGTCAGGTCAGAGAATGGTTCCTCAGAATCGACAATGCCTAGTGTTCATAGCTCACGACTCACAAATAAACACTAAGAGGAGAATACGTTAATGACAAAATAACTTCAGAAGTAAGATTGACTGACGCTATCTGAAACATTGGATTTTACATGGCGGATACCTTTGTTATTTCCGGGTTTATGAGGGACATAAATGCAGAGAGACAATCACGATCGTAGCAGAACTTATCGAGAAATCTGACTCGAATATCCTTGAATTTTGAAATACAGTAGGTACCTGACACAAAGAAGCCGTGATTTAGTAGTAATTATTCTCAAAAAATGATATTCTCATTATAACGAAATACATCTGCTTTGCCATACTTTTGTTCCTATCGACTGATAAGAGAAAGTTAGCTATAAAATATTATATTTACGAAATACAGGCTGAATCTTGTAGACACTGAGCCAGTGCCCAGGCTAGAATCATGATTAAAACTAATAACAACACCCATTCTTTGAATGGATTTGTATGGCTAATCAGCAGATGTTTGGTAGGACGGGGGACAAGGCTACTGATTCACATACAATGAAAGTGTAATGCGACCTTTGACCAGTGAATTCTGACCAAAGGAAGCAAGGCAGCTATTTTTTCAGCATATTCAAAATAACAACTGGCGGTTACAAGAAGCTTCACGAAGAAGAATTACTTTTTAAAATATTTGTGTCCCTAAACTGCAAAACTGAAGCAATGAGGAAGATGGTGGTATCCCAGATTTCATGATAGCCTTTGCTCTGAAATGCAGTTCGACTCCTTGATTCTTGTGTAGGCCATCTGACCAATTCTTAAAGATTCGCCCCTGAATTTCTTCCAAAAAAAAATGTTGCAAAAAGTTATGCCTGTGTTAACATTCTAGCAGCCTCAAGCAAAAGACATCTGTTAGGAGACAATGAACGACTGTTATGCGTTATGGGTGGGGGGGTGGTAAGGGACAGTACATCCGGAGTCAACAGCCTTATGTCCTTGTTGACCTGTCTCTAGGTCCTTGGCATAGAGAAAGAGAACACACTTATTGTCCCCACATGCCACAAGTCTACTGACATCTGGGTTTGCAAATATTAAGCTTATCATAACAATAAGAAAACAAAAGTTATACAGTATTTTTTTATACCTACTGGTAGATATCAGTATCGAAGGTGTCAAAAAGAAAAGTTAAACAATACTTCGGTGGTCGCTAGAACAGCGCGTTGTTATAGTTTCCAAGGGAAAGCGCATTTAGATCTATGAACTGCGTTTAACTTCTACTCTAGAGTGTATGTGTAAATATTTTGAAAAACGTTTGTAGTTCGCAGTTTTGTTTTTGAGAACATGCCAAAGTCCTCTATTACTGTCCTAGAACATGTATGGTCATGAGTTTTTGACCCTTGCACTTTTTTCACGCGTGGGTATAAAAAAGCTGTATCATTATTTTTCCCATCTTCCGCTTCCGCTTCTGTCTTTCGACAACTCCTCTCATCGTTCTCTCTCTCTCTCTCTCTCTCTCTCTCTCTCTCTTTCTCTCTCTCCTTCTTCTCTCTTTCTATCTCCTCTCTCTCTCTTTCTCTCTCCTTCTTCTCTCTTTCTATCTCCTCTCTCTCTCTCTCTCTCTTTCTCTCTCTCCTTCTTCTCTCTTTCTATCTCCTCCATGTCCTTCAAGCATCGTCATGAGTTTTCATCCTTGTTGCCTACTTAGCTGAATCTTATGTATGAAATAGAGCATAGAATTTGATCCTAGATCTTTAGTTTTCATCCTTGTTACCTGCTCATTTGAACCTAATGTATGGGGGAAAAAGCATGGAATTTGTTCCTAGATCTTTANTATACTACAAAATTTTAAAAAAATACACAAGCACTAAATCCTTTATGTGACCTCAATGTGACAGAGGACTCCCCTCCCCCCCCCCCCCCCCCCCCCCCCCCCTGTCTCTATATAAACCACATAGTTTTTCTCTGACGTACCTATGGCGGCCAACCATGTTGACTGCGTGTTGCTACAACCTAATCGTTGCATTTTGAGAGTATAAGTCTCTTGCTGATGATAGCGTCTCGTTCGAGAAATAGACTATTGGGGTTTCTGAAATTTTTTTTATTCTTTGGACTGCACTCTCACAGTCCCTCACAGTTCACACGCCTTTAGTCTCAGGCCTTTCTCTCTAGAGATCTAATTTGTCATCAGTTCTGTGAATAAGAAAGGTATTGGGGTAAGCTGGCTTTTTAATCTCCCACCCATTGTGTCTGCTGAGCAAAGTATCCATGCACTGAAAATTGTTGAACACACGAAGTCATTATCGTGTACGGTAGCGGCTTGGCGTTAGACAGAATGTGCACAATATACGTGGACAAAAGCGCGCTCCAAATAAGCACCAAATTGTTTTTGTTTGCAGCGTGCAAGGATACTGTGGAAAATACAAGGAGAACTATAACAGCTCCACGCACACCATATTTTGTAGGTACGCCACTGTCAGTTATGATGTCTGTGTCTCTCAGTTCCATATGGCCAAAAATTTACTTTTCCATTTTAAATATAGAGCAGATGCCATTATCTGCAGAGCATAGGGAGACCCTCACCTTTAAATTGTTGATCAATCAGTAAATGAATGAATGAATGAATGAATGAATGAATGAATGAATCAATCAATCAATCAATCAATCAATCAATCAATCAATGTTCTCTTCTTTGCTCTGTTTCTTCCATTCTTTCTTTTTGCCTTTCTTTTTTTTCTTTGCCTCTGTCTGTCTGCCTGTCTGTCTGTCTGTCTGTCTGTCTGTCTGTCTGTCTGTCTGTCTGTCTGTCTTTCTCTCTGCTTGTCGGACGATCTGTCTGTCTATCTGTCCGTGTGTCTTTCTGCCTGTCTGCCTATCTGTTTTCTGTCTGTCTGTCTGTCTGCCTGTCTGTCTGTCTGCCTGCCTGTCTGTCTGTCTGCCTGCCTGCCTGTCTCTGTGTGTGTGTGTGTGTGTGTGTGTGTGTGTCTGTCTGTCTGTCTGTCTGTCTGTCTAACAACTACAAGGCTCAGATCTATAAGCAGTATTACTCTTGAAAAATTGTCTCAGATCGTCACTTAACAAGACTTTGCTGAAGTTTGACTCAAGGGCCTACGATTGAAACTAAAAGAAACTTCCACCTGCCTTTTTCATTACACGTCCATCCTTTGCTATACTACTACTGACTGGGACTGAAGCCTCCAGACCCCAGTGCATGATTTAGGGCTGTCTTCTCATTTAGCGGATATCGATAGTAAGTTCTCGCGATACAGTTTTCAGGGAGAGTGTACTCACTTTTAAAAGTTAAAATTAGTCATTTGTTATCGATACTGCTATTTTAATAACTCTATAATGCAATCAAGTCCGGTGAATCCAAGCTCCCTAGAAAAAGACAGAAAATGTTTTGATTGAAAAGAGTTGCGATACTCCAGTGACCTTTATAGAGGATTATAGCATTTGTTATACAAAAAAAATATGTTACGAGTAAACGGAAGCTGTGATTACCCGAATTACGATTAAGCGGAGCAGACGTTGCACCTATTTTAAACGCATACTTTACTTGAGGAATCGAATCCTAAATGATCCCGGCAGCGTCAAAACACATGTTCATCTCAACGTAAACACTAACAATATCCAAATTGTACGGATCAATATTTCGATTCGCTTTATCAGGGGACCTTTATTTTGACCTGATCTCTGACCTCGGTAGCGACCACTTTCTCGTGTAATCACGGTGTTGACAAATTTCGACGGCTCTGTGGAAGTATGCATACTCCATACGTTAATCAACTTGCCGAGTTACGCTAACTTCAGTGAACGTTTACTATTTTGAAAGTTTCCAGTAGTTACCGCAATGCGTTAACTTCAGTGAACATCTACTATTTTGGGAGTTTCCCCGTTGTTACCGCAATGCCTTAACTTCAGTGAGCTTCTATTGTTTTTGGGAGTTTCTCGTGGTTACCGCAATGCCTTAACTTCAGTGAGCTTCTACTGTTTTTGGGAGTTCCCCGTGGTTACCGCAATGCGTTAACTTGAGTGAACTTCTACTGTTTTGGGAGTTTCCTGTGGTTACCGCAATGTATTAACTTCAGTAAACTTCTACTGTTTCGGAAGTTTCCCGTGGTTACCGAATTGCGTTAACTTCAGTGAACCTCTGGTGTTTTGGGGAGTTTCCCGTGGTTACCGCAATGCGTTAACTTCAGTGAACATCTACTATTTTGGGGAGTTTCCTTTGGTTACCGCAATGCCTTAACTTCAGTGAACCTCTGCTGTTTTGGGGAGTTTCCCGTGGTTACCGCAATGCGTTAACTTCAGTGAACATCTACTATTTTGGGGAGTTTCCTTTGGTTACCGCAATGCCTTAACTTCAGTGAACTTCTACTGTTTTGGGAGTTTCCCCGTTGTTAACGCAATGCGGTAACTTCAGTGAACTTCTACTGTTTTGGGAGTTTCCCGTGGTTACCGCAATGCGTTAACTTCAGTGAACTTCTACTGTTGTGGGAATTTCCCGTGGTTACCGCAATGCGGTAACTTCAGTGAACATCTACTTTTTTGGGAGTTTCCCGTTGTTACCGCAATGCGTTAACTTCAGTGAACTTCTACTGTTTTTGGGAGTTTCCCGTGGTTACCGCAATGCGTTAACTTCAGTGAACATCTACTATTTTGGGAGTTTCCCGTTGTTACAGCAATGCGTTAACTTCAGTGAACTTCTACTGTTTTGGGAGTTTCCCGTGGTTACCGCAATGCGTTAACTTCAGTGAACTTCTACTGTTTTTGGGAGTTCCCCGTGGTTACCGCAATGCCTTAACTTCAGTGAACTTCTACTGTTTTGGGAGTTTCCCCGTTGTTACCGCAATGCGGTAACTTCAGTGAACTTCTACTGTTTTGGGAGTTTCCCGTGGTTACCGCAATGCGTTAACTTCAGTGAACTTTTACTGTTGTGGGAATTTCCCCGTGGTTACCGCAATGCGTGAGTATGAATACCACTGAGCCGTGATGAGTACTCACGTTAGTTCGATATTTGGAAATATCGTCCAAGGCGCAGCCCCAGCCTTAATGCAAACCATTAAAGAAAATAAGACGGGCGCCGAGTGCGGAAGAGTTTAGGGACTGTGGCCATTAATAAACCACACTGGCATTAATTTTTATGGCCGGCGAGAAGGGAAGAATGAAAGAAAGCGAAAGGAGAGAAAGAGAAATTGAAGAAGGAAAAAAAGAGGACACAGGATTTCTTTCTTTTTTTTTTGTTTTGTGGTGTTGGAAGCGGTTTTTACTCTGCCATCAACCTTTTTAAGAGGCCCGATACGAGATAGATACACCAACAGTAGGGTTAGTGAAGTGAAATATTTTTTTAAAAACAAAATGGTGGAGGATGGGGGGAAGTTGCAGGGGTTGAGGGAGAGGTGTCTCATTTCAGGGGATTTGCCGCTGATATCATTGCGCTGGCCAAAGGCAGAACAAAGGTGGGCATAATTAGGGAGGTGTATAAATTAGGGGTCATTCCTCCCAACCTCCCCCCCCCCTCATACCCACGGTTAAATGCATGTTGATAACTAGCGCCGGCTCGATAATTCGATAATGTCATCGATATGTTGAACNGGGGGGGGGGGGGGGGGGGTGGGGAGAATGAGAGGTTCACAAACAGATGAGTGAATGAGCTGGGGGAGAGGTTTAGAGAAGGGGAAGCGCAATATGAAATGAGGTTGGAATTATATATACCGCAGGATGTTCACACTACACTTTTCATAGAGTCCAACAAGATGTTGACAAGCTGACAATATGAAGAGATTATATTATAAATAAAGTGGATGAGGAGATGGGGGGCCTCCCCCCCCGCAACACATATGCCCCCAATCCAAGTCAGGCCTTGGTGCCTCCCATCAACGTTTTTTCCTTGTTGTAACGCTTCTGCATGAGTACATCTCCCCAACCACCACCCTCCCCCCTCCCTTCTCCTCTCGCCCCAACCACTTTGCCCCCTCCAACCACATGACCTACACACAAAGTACCCTTTTACCACGCCGCTGATGCCGGGGTAAAAAGGGGGGGGNGGGGGGGGGGGGGAGAGGATGAGGAGTAGGAGGAGGGAGAGGGACAAGAAGAAAATGAGATTTAATGTTTATAGAGAACAGCGATCAAGGGGGATAAGCCGAGAGACCACCAGGGTTTGAGTGCTCTTTTATATCTTTCAAATATGATCACTCGGTGCACCATACTCCCGATTTACTGGGAAAGCTCTGCGAGCGCCGCATCCATTTGGCACCATTACAAGGAAAAGGAAGCCCTGACAGGCCGTCGCCATCCGACGCGGCTTGAATCCGTATCACTCGAGATTGCCCTACCTGTTGTTAGCTGTACCACTACATCAGGCCAAGGCAAGCGTTAAGCATGGGGCGAGTGGGCGCATCTATCACGATTTTGGATCGAGAATGGAGGTATGATCAGTGATATCGATTACCAATGGGTATATCAAGATCAAGGTTCAAAAATGGTGGTGGTGTCTGGGGGTGGGTGNAAGCGTGAAGCGAGCAGGGAGTAGGGAGGGGAGGATGGAAAAGGAGGGAAGCAAAAGAAACGAGGTGACCGGAGAGAAGGAGAAAATCATGCTTAGATTTCACCAGAGAAGAAATTAATTCCTTTTAAAACAACTGTCATAATCTTCTACCATGGATGCCTAACTGTTACATGTAAGTATTGAACTGATGACTATTATATCGTTATGGTTCCATTCACAACTCAAAGAACTTAATAATGTGCGGTTATTTAGAAAGAACAGAATGTCGAGACATTACGATAACGTTCACGGTGCTATCACAGATAAATCGGCGATATATGGATTCGTTCGATCGCTATCAGTTATAATCTACTTATCGAATCTTGGAAGTCGAATCAGTGAGCATCACTAGCACTAGTCTAGTCTCTTAGCTTAGCTTAGCATGCTGGCAGCTCGAAACCACGGACCGACCGACCGACCGACCGACCACCAACCCGTCCAGACTTCACTCCACACGACGACTGCCACCATCACTACCAGGAAAGCCGTCGCTGACGATGCCACCAGCACTACCACTGCCGCTGCTGTCTTGAGAGAAGAGCCCCGGCCCCTCGCTAGACGTTAAAGGAGTAGAGAAAGCACACCGGCGGGATCTCAATAGAACTGCTATCAAGTTCATACTTACATACGCTGGCATCGCGGATTGATGATATAACCAAATGTTTTGTTTGTCGGAGCAGGAGCTTCGAGAGATGTATGTTGTTGTTATACCCTTCGCGGGAACTTTCTTCTTCATATTTTTTTTCCCTGTTGTTTCTTTTTTTTTTTTATATCCTTCTTTCTTTTTCCCCCCATCTCTCCTCCCTTTCATACATCTTCCCCTTTTTATATTCTATGCTATTTCCCTTCGCTCTTTTCTGCTGTTATATATATTATCCGTTCTTCTAATTTTGTCCCTACATTGTTCTTCTTCCCTTTGATCTGAAATGTGGTACACGTTCGTGGTGAAATGGATTTATGCATTATCTTAAGTTCATGGTGAAGTTACCCGTTACCGTCAACTGGTGCCTGAATAGCTTGTATTAAGGTTTACCTGAGGAGATCAGCAGGGTTGAAAATGTATATTAATGAAGAAAGTATGAAATTCCTGTTTATAATAATGATTAAGGCATAGACGTGTGGTGAAGTCATTCTGTGTTTGATCTGGAATAGCAGAGAGAAAAGGATTTATTATCTGAGGAACCACGTGCTTCCAAGAGGTATTCCTTTTTTTCTCTATTGTTCTTTTATATTACATGTAGTGTACTTCGAGGACTGAAACATCTTTTTACACTAGACATATCTTAAAACAAGATGAGCACCTAGCATGATAAAGTAGATTTGCATTTGATCTGACGCGGCTAAAGGAAAAAGAATTATTATCTGACGAAAGCGTAGCTCCAAGAGATCGGTGTTTTTTGTCGTTTATGGTATATTATAAATTCACGCATTATTTTTTAACACTTGATACCACAGACAAAATCCCGTCTTATTTCTATACACTATTTACAAAGTGTTGATAATATAATTTGCTGCTACAGTTTGTGATAGCTTGGTTATAGATGTCTGCAAGAGGGTCCGTATTTGAAATCGTATTTAAAGGGATTTACGCAAGAACAGCGTTTATATTTTGTATTTTTAATGTTGATGGAGGAACATTCTAGCCCTTAATAGATTATAGACTCATTATTATCAGGCATTGGTAAAATTCGGCAAGTGACCTGGAAACATCGAATGATTTTTTTTCAATAACTGCATAATTAAGTGAAAGTTTGTATGTCCATTTGTGGTGCTATCAGTGGCGTATATTATTCGAATTATTATTTAGTGGTAATAAGTATAATGAATGAAATCAAAGTGTGAAGTCTGTGATAAGATTTGTTGGATTCGTGTTCATCGGCGCAACGAGGATATTCCAAAGAGATATAAAGTGTTTTGTGCATACATGTGCGTCGTTGGCAGACACTCTGAGGTAATGCAGGTTTTGTGTTTGTTCTGTAATTAGACCTGCTGAGTGATAAGATCCAATGGCATTTGCTCTTCTTGTGACAACAAAACAGGTCAAGTGGCATGTGAACAGGTTACTGTGCAATTGCATTATCTTAACACATGTTTTAATGGGGGAAAAAACGCATTAAAAGGGCTGCCGTTTGCAGCATAGTTCACCTGATGTTGTTTAAGGTCGACCAGGGTATAGAACTTATTCCGCCAAAAACTTTGGGACAAAATCTCCTCTTAAGCCGCAAACTGACACCCCCTCCCCGCTCCTACNNNCCCTCCCCCGCCCCCACCCATTTTGTCCGCTGTCTTTATGTAATGTTAAAACGCCAAAGATTATTTTAAATCTAAAAGAATTTTATTTATACATAAGGCTCAATCTTAGACGCAGTTTATTCATTCGACCAACCAGCGATGGTCTGTACTATTACATTCAGTCTATACTGACCAATCAGAATTTCTTCAATTACTACAGCAATCAAACCAGCCGCAACCAGGTGCCTACACAGAGCGGCCAGCCAGGATTTGCTTGTTTTGTTGACATAGTGCCGTTGTTGATTTCGCCGTCTAAGAAATATTAATATGTCTCTCCGTGACCAGGCCATTTGCTGTCGGTGACGGCAGTGATTAAGCAACCGATTGGCTAGAATACTACGCGCGTATGCGAAAGGCCAATGAAATGCGTCTATTCTATTGCTATTTACTGCACAATACAACCACAGTGATGCTTACAATCCCTTTCGTCGTTATCATGTCATTTTTTTTTGTGGTTAAACGAACACTGAATGAAACCAACCGCATAATCGCAAAATGGAGGCGTAATTAATGAGGAAAAGCTGCAATAACGTGAACAGTGTGGGTAGGCAAACCGTGTATGTTCGCGATTATAAAGTAGTGCACATTTTGTATTGTCTAAAAAAATAAAAACGTCAGATGGATGCGATTAAATATATTTTGTTCTTAATGTCCTCGCCAGCATATAATTTGTTAGGAGACAAATTAAATGAGGAATGTGATGCATGTTGTTATTCTGGTAAAAACAAATACATTTTTACAGAATGATATCGTGTATCGATTTTTACTTCTCGATAAAAGTGCTAATTTAACGCCAGCTGGATATTCAGTGTAGGTGGGCATGAGTGTGTGTGTGTGTGTGTGTGTGTGTGTGTGTGTGTGTATGTGGGAAGGGGGGTGTGGAATATTTGAGCATATGTGCTGGTATGAAGTCATTTCATTTCGTTGCTATGCTGCAGTGATCATCACATTAATCTACAACTTCCAAACTTATGTTCATCATTATAGACATTAAGCGATCTTCAGTTGAGTTCCATGGTTCTGGATTTACTCAGTGCCTAAATGAGCTGTAATGTGCTTTCATGGAGCTAAGAAAGATAAGAGATCTTTATCATAATGTGCAATATGATCGTATCGCCAGGAAATGTCATAAAATTATACGCGTGCGCGCGTCTGCCATAATTTTCGTAAGAGATTCGAAAGAGAAAAAATAAAATCTCTTCAGATTGGAGCCCAGTCATTTTACAGTATGTCATCCGCGCGGCCCACCCACGTGACAGAAGTAACCAATCGCTTTAAAAGCAGTGTTTCTTACCACAGAAGGACAAGTCCAGAATTTGAAGTTGATGAGGTCATTCGAAATCGTGAGTAAACTTGTATATAGAAAATAACGGAGTAAGGATCACAACAAGCTACAAATCGCTATGTATTTGCCCATAAAAACCAATATTTTTTGTGTTTAGAAATTGCTCTAATTCTTGATTTCTCATCAAACAAATTCCGATGACACATGACCTCAATCACCTTTAGAAGCTCGATATCTCAGTTCCTAGCGTAGCGATATAAGCCTCATTTTGACTGACTGCATGACATCAGGAGGTAAATGGGGCAAGGATAGCTAATCTGCTTTGTTTGTAGACAAACGATGCGTTGTCCAGATGTCGTTCGTAGTGACGTTAAGGTTTTTAATCTATCATTTTTAGCCTGTTCTGTTGGTCGACCATCTCGAAATTGAAGGGAGAGCTCAAAAACATAAAGATGAGCCATCCGATTGTTATCTCGATTGTAAGCTCCGTCTCCAAATGGCCGTGGATACTGTCTCATACTCCGAAGGATTTGCCTTCATATTTCAAATACTGAACGTTGTCGTAACACCTTTCTTTACCGTAAGGATTCAGCGTTGGAGCAAAGTTTCTATGCACATGTTTTAAAAGTGTAATTCGGAAATAAATAAAATAAATAAATAAATACGACTTTATTTACCCCATAGGGAAATTGTTTTTACAATGTCATACAGTGTTATACATCTCATTCATATTACAAACACATATAACAAAACACATCATACATGTAAATACATAATATTACAAATGAAATACATAACAAAGTCATTGCTGGTCGCCAGCGGTGCAGCGTCCTGGTCCCCCCAGCTCTAAAGCCAGGTACTCATTTACACCTGAGTCGAGTGAGGAAATGGAAGCGAAGTGTCTTTCCCAAGGACGCTACAACGTACACCGCCCGGCTTGCGAGTCAAACACATAAACCTTAGACTTAAAAGTCTTCAGTTTCTGAGTACGACTCACAAACCGCACGGCCACGCTGCTTCCATCGTCCAATGTGAAGCGTGCAATTAAGTTCAATTAGTAAAATGTCTCTTCATGTCTCTTTCCTCGTTTTAAACCTCGGGCGGCGGATCTTTAACAAGAAAAATGTCTTTAATGTAGTGTTGTTAAGAGTACCTTGGTGTCTTGCCCTTAGCTCCTCGTCATCATATAATTATCATGACTTCGATCCTAGTATTGACGTTTTTAACATCTTTTTGAGAATGCATTTCAAACACATTTTCCTCAGGCCACCCAAGGGCTATACGTAATAAGCTGATGATAAGTCTCGCAAAATGTGCAGCGGCTGTGTTGGCCTATGTGCTTCCTAAACAGAATTATTGAGTGAAACGGCCTTCTAGGGATATACTAATGTGGATGGGGACAATGCTTAGAGTTTTTCAATAGTATTACTTCTACAGTCATCTCAAATCTAGCTGATGCGATCGTTTGCATGTACTGACTGCCTTTATCTTTGCCTTTTGCGGGAAGATGCGACACTGGTTCCGATCACAACTAGGAAGTCAAAAAAATAATTATTCTTGCGCTTCATGCAATTTCATATAGATTAACCTGACATGTTTGTTACAGATATAAAACTCTATTACTCGAATAGCGAGGCACCAGAAGATCCTCAGTCTCAAAACTCACGGCGAGTGCCCACAGCAAATGTAGACAATGCTTTGATACATTAGAAGTTATGACATAGCCTCTACCGAACAAAGAAAATAAACAAGAAATATTGTTATTGAGAAATGTGATGGATGCCGTTACTTTTCTATGAAACATTCATTACTATCGTCTGATATAGAGCTTGGTGTCTTACTTCTGGAATTATTAAGAGTAAGGATACAACATCTGTAAGAATTTGAGAGCTTACGCATTAACGATGGGATCTCATACCATCGAAAGAAGTGCATTAGTGTATCGGTGATGTATGCACCCTTAATAGCATTCAACATGCAGAGTTAATGCAAATCTTACAAAGGCAAGAGATTCCACCGTAAATGCGCAATTTCTATAATCAAAACAAAATCAGGACGTCTCATTTTTATTTGAGGAATGTGATAGACGTCGCTTTTATATTTCAAAAAATGCATTTTGAACCGAACGAACCGACCCGACCCGTATAAAGTGATACAGGTGTTGAGCATTCCTTGCAGGACTATTAAGACGTGTGAGTCAATAAAAAAAAATTAAAGTGCATCCCATCGTGGGATGTGATTCTAACGAACACAACATTTGTGGGACCATGTAAATCAACACCCCTTTATAACGAGAACATCTAAACCCATCACCTCGATCTGACATCAAAATATGCACTTTGATTCGCTGACTTACAGTAACTCTCTTTTAGCCAGGTTCATTTACAACGTTCTGTTGTAGCCGATAGTTGGTATAGACAGTGATGTTAAATAGCTTTTGCTATTGTCAGCGCTGACATGGTGCTGCAGTGCGAATCTATTATATTTTATGGGCATATTTGTGTGTATGTGAACAAGGGATGGGTAGATTAGGGGGAGAGGTTGTTGTAAACATCGAATGGTTTGGGCTTTTTCCCCAGTAAACCTAGTTAAACCATGTTAAAACCTTTTGATGCGGGTGCAGAGGTGCGGATGTGTGTAGCTATTGCTGTCGCGTGTGCCAGTGTTAGTGATTATGTATGTGTGTCTGTGTCCGTGTTTGTCTGTGCATATCCGTGTGTGTGTGTGTGTGTGTGTGTGTGTGTGTGTGTGTGTGTGTGTGTGTGTGTGTGTGTGTGTGTGTGTGTGTGTGTGTGTGTGTGTGTNGTGTGCGTGTCTGTGAGTCTGTCTGTCTGTCTGTCTGTCTGTCTGTCTGTCTGTATGTCTGTCTGTCTGCCTGTCTGTCTGCCTGTCTAAATGTCTGCCTGTGTATGTTTGTAGAGTAGTGACTGAATATAAGGGAATGGATAGATGATGGGATATTAATTTTATTTGAGTACAGACTGTCATCAACAACATAAACCATATTTTTTTTTTTCAAATCACATGTAGATTTCAGGTCATTTCGTTACTTCGTTACTTCGTTACAAAAAAAAAAAGGAAAGAGGTGCAATGTTGTGAATATGAACAGAAGAAGGAAAAGGAGGATC
>JAWQUT010000156.1:1324744-1343874 GCA_033807755.1 Ellobium chinense
GTGTGTGTGTGTGTGTGTGTGTGTGTGTGTGTGTGTGTGTGTGTGTGTGTGTGTGTGTGTGTGTGTGTGTGTGTGTGTGTATGCATGGTATATGTGTATGTGTGTTATGTATGTGTATGCGTGCATTTAAGTGCGTGAGGATGTAAGCGTACATGATGTGTAGGAATGTGTGTGTATGCATATGTAGATATGTGCATGTATGCGTGTGTATGTGTGTATGTGAATAAGTGTGTGGGTGTGCGATTGGGCTCGAGGATGTATCCTTTCACGTTGGTTGGTAAGGCTCAGTGGGAGGGGAGGGGGCGAGGGCGGGGAGGGGGGCGATATTTGCGCATATAAGCACTGGTATATTTGATACAGCCAGACCCTTTTTGGGATGGAGGTCACTGCTTTAGAACTTACACCTCAACCAAAAAAATTGAAGATTAAACGATCGCTGCAACACAACAACAAATTTGCGCGACTGTGTGAGTATATGGTGCACGAGCGATTCTATAGGCAACAGTGTATGAACTGTTTGAGGCGAGTGATTGAANGGGGTTTTGGGGGGGGGGTGGATGAGTGGGAGGAGAAGGGATGGGGGACATAAAAGTTTGAGGACTCAGTTGGGACATTACGTGTATTGTGAGACGGAAACGCGTGCCCCGTTACAGGGACTTAATTTCTCTCTCGGAACTCGCTCGTAAAATGACTTAGGACTCGCTTGATACGTCACTCATGACTCCAGTACATGAAAATACACGCATCAACCTAAAACAAACGGTTAGCCCTAATTTGTCTGCGGTGTGTGAAATGGAGCCATGCAGATGCATAATTTAAGAAAAGAGCTTGACTGGTTTTGTCACCTCGTCGAACATTGCGTTTCCTGCATAAGCGGATCTTCGAGGAGGAAATAAAACAAGAAGTGTACGTTTTACTATAGACATGTTCCTACCAAGAGGAAGTGAAAAGTAGAATGGAAGATAGAAAATAGTTGAATGAATGAAAGGTTGTTGTTAGAGGCGAAACCCTCTTCTCTCCCCCCCCCCCCCNCCCCCCTTTCCACTCCAGACCCACCCATGAGCAAAACCTAGTTGTGCCTCTGATCTGTTACTATTTTATCATGCCTTATCACGGGTATGATTCAGTGACGGATATAGCGCATTACGGGACACCTGGCGCCTTTGTATTTAAAAATAACGATGACATGATTATCTCAAACGAGAAACCCCAAAGTTTGTTGTTGAGCCATTGATCACAGAACACAAAAGGGGTCCAAGTTCGTTGTCATTTTATAGCACAAAACAAACATTCTTACATTAAAACAATAATATGTATTTCTGAATGAGATCACGGTTTCGCTCTAAGCTTTGGCTTGGACTTAGATCACTGGTCCTTTAGGCTTTCCCAAAATAATGACACAGTAAGTTGCCTCGTTCTAGTAAAGTATCTATCAACCGAGCGAATGTTACGTTAACAGTTGTAATGTCATGTTACAGTGAAGATTTTACTTATCACATTCGGATAGGATCCAGAGGATTTTCGATTTGGTGCCAGTTTCGTGCATCCTGTACATGCGGATATTTCGGATTAGTAGTGAGTTAATGTACAGTGTGTTGTACAGTTTCTGATTGTTCTGTTGATTCTGTAAGGCCGTATAACGTAGAGACGGGTTAAGTTCATGTTTACAACAACAAAAAATAAAGCAGCAACAAAACACCAAACACACTTTCACATACATATTTGTGAACTTGTGAATGAAATGGTACATTACGTAGGAGTAGCGACCTTAACATAATGATGATTTGCCGAGATGAAGACAATGTCAAAACTAGAAAAGTGGGTGGGGGATTGGGTGGGGGTGCGTTAGGGATGGGGCTAGATCGAGAGAGAGAGAGAGTGTGAGAGAGGGAAAGAGAAACAGAGAAAGAGAGAGAGAGAAACACACAGAGAGAGTGAGAGAGAGAGAGTTTTACATGGGGAGCACGGAAAGCGACCCAGACGCTTAAATTCAAAGCTTATCGGTAACATTCCTGCGGTAAGATTAGCGTAGCCCGTGGTTTAAGTTGTTATCCTTGCGATCAGATTACTAGGACGTGTTAATGCCCGGTAATGTATTCTTATCTGCCAAATTTCAGTCTCGTTTTTGGGCCAGAAGAGAAGACAGGGAAGAAAAAAAAAGTAGTCCAGAGATAGCTTCGCACTGCGGGGGTATATTTGAGATCGTGAGGTCTAATTATTTCGTTGAATTATTCATTCAACGTGGTGTGGTGATAAATCTGAATTTTGGCTTACAGTATTATCGGATGCTCCCTCGACAATAGCTGAGCTTTATTTTGAAGTTTAATTACTCCAATTATTCAAGACTTATGCAGTTGAAATGTGGTACACGTGAACAGGTGCACATTGTCTGTTACTGTTGTAAATTTCTAAGCGCTGCATTTATGTCACAGCTGGTCTAACAGTGACGTGTCCATTATGAATATAGCAAATGGCCCCGGCGTGTCATATTTTGAATGTGTTTAAAGTTTTTGTCCACCTTCACACAAAATCGAGAGCCTAGATTAGTGAAACTTGCAACGTTAACAAATTTTATCTGTCTGTTAATATGCTTAAAATTTTACCCTTTTTCTTTTTTAACTGTGGAAGTTATTAGCCCCTGAATTAAGCAAACATATTGTGTGTGTAATGTACACATTTATTCCTCATTTTTACTAGCAAGCTAAACAGTGCCGTAACTAAGCCAAGAACGGTAACTAAATATCTGCCACCAGAACTACTTGAAGCTTGTCAATTGCCCACAGGAAAACAATAACTTGTTACACGTATGGACGCTTCGGAATGTACGGAAATTGAAAGCCCTAGCTACAACTGGCGATCACATCACACAAATATTTATCCCCGACCCTCTCTCCTCTTCACCCACTTACCTTCATATATATAAACGTACGTATTTTTGGCGTCTTCAACAATGTATTATTTTGTCTGAAATCTAGTATAGGCAAGAAAGCTCTCTCTTTATCTTGAGAATTAGTTGCTCCGCAGCATTGAGAAACAGAGAATAGAAAGGCAAAGCTATTCAAGTATATTATCATTTTATTGTATGTGAGGTGCGTGTTTGTTGTGCATTAGATAAACAATTCATGGTAAAGCTATTCAGCAAAGAGTATTTATAAATACATTAATCTCCGACTGATAAAAGCGAGCTTGAAATTCCTCAACGTAAAAATTCCATGTCACCGATGAAATATTGCACAACCTCTCTGCTATTTTATGGTCGTTTCACACGTGACAATTTACCATTCACTCATAATATATACAGCCAATTCCGCTTAATCGAAAGTCGCATAATATCACCGTTTAATGGCAACAGTTTACAGATAACAGAACGGTGGGTTTTTCTATGTTAAAAAAAAATATCCACCACTGTATCGCAACTCTTTTCTGATTGCAGCTTTGTCCATGTTCCCTATATACTTGTGATTACCATATAATTTTTTTTTTTCCGCGACGATCTCATCTTTGCGAGAAGTCGGAAAATGGCTTTTAGCAAAAATTCGAATTTCACGAACCCTGTATGATGTCTTTCTCATGTGTGTTCTAGCCCAGAAGTCTACAGTACTTTGTAGCGAAGTTTGCAGAATTCTAGAAGCTAGTGTTAAAATCGCAAAACTGGCAAGCCTGCCTCGTACTGATAGAAAAAGATATTATAATCGATAATGCCCAAATGAGCAGGAGGTAGTAGATCTAAGTACCTTGCGGATGATCCCAGGTTTTGAAATCAAAATTGAATAGAACCTTTTTAGCGGTGAATAATTTTCGCAAGTCGAGCTTATCTCGCAAAATCTGCGAAAATTAGACTCTGGAGAAAACAACAAAACCATAACTTATACAATAAACTTAATCCACTGTAATTAGGAGTGATCAGCCACACACAATGAAAAAATGGCATCTGACGATGTGTTACAATTGTTAAAGGCCTACAGTATAGTATTAAACTATTCTCAGGTACCAGATGCGAGTGCAGGAGGGTTTGAATTGTCTATACAGTGCCGAATATAAACTCAATGGGGCCCTAAGCTACTGATAGCCTGGAGGCCCAGTGTTCAAAACTCACATCAGAGGGTGATGTCAGGATGGATACCAAATCGAGTCTCCACAAAACTTGAAAAATAATTCCTTTTAATTGTTAATAACAATAGACTCGAAGTGAAAAATTATAAATTTTATTAAGTCAGTGAACTGTAACGTGATTGGTATCTTGTCGTTTGTTTTTCTCACTGGGCATGGTTTGCGAATGGCATGATGCTGTCAGCAGCAGATTTAATGATATTTTTCCTCTTTAACTCATATTAGAAGTGTCCCATCATGCCTCTCCTCTCCTTTAGTACCACTGCTGGGCCTTTAAACACTTCATTTATAAGACTTTGGTATCACTGCTGGGCCTTTAAACACTTCAGTCATAAGACTTTGGTACCACTGCTGGGCCTTCAAACACTTCATTTATAAGACTTTGGTACCACTGCTGGGCCTTTGAACACTTCAGTCATAAGACTTTGGTACCACTGCTGGGCCTTTGAACACTTCGGTAATATCAGTAATAAGACTTTGGTACCACTGCTGGGCCTTTAAACACTTCAGTAGTAAGACTTTGGTACCACTGCTGGGCCTTTAAACACTTCAGTCATAAGACTTTGGTACTGCTGGGCCTTTAAACACTTCAGTCATAAGACTTTGGTACAGCTGCTGGACCTTTAGTAATAGGAATACCTTACTATTGAAGTGTGAATTTCACATGCATAGCAACTTTGTTTATTCTATCATTTAGCGCTTCGATAATAAATGCACCTCAATATTTTTTTCTGTTAATAAAAGATTGACTACTTATTGTCTCTATTTAACTGCATACATAAATATATCTTCCTGCAGTAAATATACAACTCTTTCTGCTATAGTCTACAAGAAATTAGTGCTTTAAAAAACATGACCTACCGCAAAATTGCTATGAGTTCTACGGCCACCAGCTGGTATATTATATTTTTATTAAATCTATTACCAGAAGAATTCAGGTTCTTCTTTGAGCCAACGTACCTTCTCTCTTCTCCATAACCATTTATGTGAGCTTTGCCAGTGATCAAGATTTCTTTAATAGTTTGTTAAGTTTCCATAAATGTTGTGTGGAATATACGATTAAACTTCTTTTCGAACCATTGCAGACTGATCAAAAAGTAGTAAAGTGGATCAATACGAAGGTTTTTCGTTTACGACAATCGCTCTGCATAGAAAGCCCAAGTGAATAAATCCTCTAATCTAAAGTACTTTAACATAGAAAAAAAATGAGGCACATACCTACCCTCCGACACACAAACCTTGACTACTGCTGCACAATCTCTCCTTGATAGATATTTTTTTACTACTACAGTATCTAGAGTTTTGATAAAACATTATTATTTCCAGTTAAAAGCCTGCACCCCAGTACGACGCAAGTGACAATGTTTTCGCGTGTTGTAATATATGTATATACAAGCTAAAACCCACTCAAAAATTTGCGAGGATATTCTATCAGACAGCCCCACATTCACACATTCACGCAACAACTCAACAATAACATATCACACCGTGGTCTAAAGCACTATTTATTCCTTTACCACTACCTGACATCAAACAGGCTTTCTGGGGCTGGCATAACTAATCAATACACGGATTGACTGATGCCCCGTTTGACTTAAAGACTTGAATTTTATTTAACCACAGCCTCTGCAAAGATTGATCTTATTCACCGTTGAAGTATACAGACAGACAGACAGACAGACAGACAGACAGACAGACAGACAGACAGACAGACAGATAGATAGATAGATAGATAGATAGATAGATAGATAGATAGATAGATAGATAGATAATCCTATTTAGTTAGTGATTAGTTGCAAGTGCTGCAGTTGATGAATCGTATCCAACCACAGTGAGAGAGGATGATAGAGGACATGATCAGACCATTTAAGTTTCAAGCTGAATATCTCCTTCAAAATATCATTTTTATGCCGCATTCCTAAGATCCCGTCAACGCTGAAATAATTTAAATTAAATTCCAAGTTAAATCTCTCATTTTATAAACATTAATTTGTGTAAGATTTTTGGTTTTTTTTTTTTGGTCGTGAGAGGAAACGAAACTTACCTGGCAGTTCCCTTTTAACAGTTATTCTAAAGCAACCCCCACCTGTTCCTCTTCTGCTCGCTCAATGATGCTCCTGTTCTTTTGGGGCATTTATGCTCCTGCGGTCCCTCGCCCTCCGTTCCCCTCCCCTATCCAAAAGCTCTCCCGCTGTTATGTCATTACAATGAACGTTTGAAGCGTCATATACTGTGGATGAAAATTTAATATAACAACATTTTTGACTTTGTCAATAGTCTATGGGGTTTCCTTCCTCCGTTTTATGCCAGCTGTCTCACTTACACTCACATATTCACAAGCAGACAGACACACACACACACACACACGCGCGCACGCACACACACACACACACACACACACACACACACACACACACACACACACACCCCACACTCACGTACGCACAGATATCATCCAAAATATCAAAAACACACAAACATCCCACTCAAGCACACACCACTCCCAATACACACATACACCACACACACACACACACACACACACACACACACACACACACACACACATACATACATACATATACACATACATGCACACAACACATTCTGATAAAAAGCGCATCGGCAAAAGATATGTCAATTTGTTCGCACCTTTCCGCACCGTCAGCTGTCAAGTTTTTACGCAGGGATCACATAATAGTTCTAGAGCCAAGGAGAGGCTAAAACTGGCATAGTTAGATCAACACTGGTAATGTTGTAAGTCTGTGAATTTGTGTTTCCAATGTGCTTTATTGGTTTGACCCTAACTTTGCGCTAGCAGTAACATCATTCCTGAGAAGGTGATCGGGGGCAGGGGTGAATGGGGAAAAGGACTCCCCTGGCGTCCGATAATGCTTTGCACAAGTTCAGTGCATATGTATGCTGCTATGAGAATTTTTTTTTTTTACTTCGTGAAAGTGTTCTCTGTCTGAGAAACTATGCCTCCTTCATTTTTCTATACCCTATCTCCCTTTTAACCAGCCTGACATTTTTTTTCTTTAAAAAAGCCTCTCTGGTTGCGCCTAAGTCTTAATCTCCGATGTTAAACTGCGTCTCAACCTCTATATAGATCTATGAGATTATTTTAACATTATTACTCCCACTCCATTAATTCCTGACAGATCTATTTAAAAGTATCCTAATTAATTTTCGTCTTTAGCAGCGCCTGTGTGCAAACTTCGTAATGAGACAAAAGGCTTCTTCGCTTAATCCGCATGTCATGTAAGTGTCTGCATCCTCTTACGATTAAAACCTTGTAAAACTATATGCGGTTTCCCTTTCCAAAATTAGGAGATAAAATCCCTTGGAACCTACACGGAATCTACGCTTAAAAACAAATTTGCGTCTCAGAGGCTTCCTCGTAAAAGTTTAAAGCCATAAAACTTTCATTGAACCTCCTGTGTACTTAAAAAGAGAGAGGAGGATAACGAAAACCGAAAATATAATGGCTCACGAAATAAGAGTTTCTCAAAATAACAAAAAACAACGAGCTGGTTGAGGAAGTTTGTGCCACCAAATGGGTGAGGTTTTTTTTCTTTTTTTCTTCTCTTTTTTGAACTTATTCTGAAACATAGTAAAGGGTAGGACAGGGCATGGCATTTGAGATTTTCAGAAATGAAAAGAGAGTCAAGTTTAGAGAAAAACGGTACAGGTGAAGAGAGAATGAAGCAAGGCATGGAGAGAAGAAGTGATGGTCTGGAATCGTAGAAGTTTCATTGTGTTCATTAATTTTCTTCAACAGGTAGAGTAGATAGCTGTACCAGGTTAAAGAAACACGAATGAAAGTAATCGTTAGCGGCACACGAGTCTGTTCACCCAATTCCTTAGATTCAGATTAGATTAATTTTATTAGCCCAGACTGAGAAACAGTACATAGGTATGCACATTTTTCTTCTTTCTTTTTTTTTCAAGTTTTTATTCGCTTCTGTACATTGAGCAGACACAGGTCAGAGGCCAACCCATGTCTGTCCTCAGAATAACAATCGAAAAGCTTGCGTTTTAATATGGTTACAAACGTGCACTTTTTTTTTGCTGTATGTTATTATGTATTGTCGACTGCTGTCTCTCAAGCGCTATGTTTCTTTGGCCGTTCCCACTAACCAGTACCGGAGATAAGCATCTGATTTAACAAAATAAATTACTTTTAATAGCCCGTGACAATTATTTTTTCTTTTTTTGTTTTTGCTATGTCTCTTCGGTTAACCTAACCCCCAATGAAAACCCAACTGGGGCCTCAGGTTTTTTCCAGAGAACAAAGGTTAGCTCACTGGCAGGCCCTATCTCTTTCCAGCCCCTGACTCCAAGGAGTGCTGCTTTAATTTAACCTGAACTGGCTAGAAAAGTGACAAATGCGTTAGAACAGACCACGGCTGGGGTCATTAAGCCCCTGGGAAGGAGAAATGAAAATGACTTTAAAGATGTATCATCCTTAGCAGAAAGTCCAAACCTAGGTGATGTCATTAGTAATGCACGTGTAACCAATATAGAATATATTTATGTACATGAGGTTTCACCACTTTTCCAATCATGGTTTTAGGAAGTGATACGTATGTACAAAGTATAACAGAAGGCTTAGCAAATGACGAGACATACACAGTCAAAATACAGGACAGAAAATGACATTGTGTGATGTACTCGTACAATAACATCGGCTATATGATGATGACTATAGACTAAAGTTAAACCTTGCGTCTATTTAGAGCAAATGACCTACATGGAATCATTGTCTCTCTCACCATCTTCCTCTATCTCTATTTTCCTCGCGTTCTCTCGCTCCTTCTCTCTCATACGCACACTATTTCCTGCTATATTCCTTATTCTTTCCCTCAGTATCCCCGTGCCATCCAAGTAAATATATGTATCAATTATTATTGCAATATGAAAATATAAGCAATCGCCTAAATATGGTGCCCTAAAGATAACGCCAGTACAAGAACCATTGTCGTTCTTGTTCTTAAGAGCTGTAAAGATCATTGAGCTGACAAAGGACGAAAAAAAAATAATCCTAGTTTCTTGTAAACTTATTCACTATTTATTTCCAGTTGCAAATTATGATAGGTTTCACCCATGTTCTTATTACCGCTAACAGATCTGAATCAATGGTGGCTGACTGCAAATGAGTGAATCCTTTAATATTCCAAATAATTGCTTTTCTGACTACTGACCTTTATTCTTCCATCAGAATCTGTGCTTTTGCTCATATAGATTATAAAGTACAATCTTATCATTACATTCGAAAAATTAAAAAAAAAACTAAATGCTCCTGTTGCTGTTCATTCGTGCTGTAGAGAATGACCCGTAACGGGCGAAGACAGCAAATTGTTATTGTTTGATGTTAAATTCTGTAAGCGAAATTAAAAGATTTCAGTCTACAATGCTTAAAAATCGAAGATTAATTTATAAATGTATGATGACTGATCATTAAAAAAAAAAAAGTTAAGGGTTTTTTAAAGGATTTTGCTGGACACATTGTCCAGCATAATCCGATGTCCACAGAGAAATTTATTTCTTGAGGATCAATTTTTGTTTTGATGACCATTTTCTTCACCGGCTTATCAGCCTAATGAGCTGCGTGCTACAATCCACAGAAACTTCAGAAATTTCACAAAAACCGGCCAAAACGAAAACTTAGGACTTTTATAGTTTGACCAGTATAACAACGGCTAATTAGCATAGACAATAGTTTCTTCTAGCCTCCTGTACGTATTTATTGAATGGAAAAGTTTTCTATTTTTGCTAATATAATAACGGCCAACTGGCATAGACACTAGTTTCTTCTAACCTCCTGTACACATGTATTGAATGGAAAAGGTTTATAGTTTTTCTATTATAACAACGGCCAGCGGGCATAGACACTAGTTTCTTCCAGCCGTTGCAGCCTCCTATACATATATATTGAATGAAGAACGTTTTCATAGTTTAGCCAATATAACAGCGGGCATAGACACTAGCTTCTTCTAACCTCCTGTACACATTCATTGAATGAAAAAGTTTTTATAGTTTAGCCACTATAACAACGGGCATAGACACTGGCCTCTCTAGCCTCTTGTACACATTTATTGAATGGAAAAAAAGTTCTTATAGTTTAGCCACAATAACAATGGCCAGTGGGCATAGACACTAACTTCCGCTAGCTTCCTATACGCATTTACTGAATGGGAACGCCGGTTGTCATTATAGTTTCTGTAGTAACATTTTTAAAAGGAGCCGCCAAGTCCCATGTAGCTTTGAGCATTACAGAGCCTGAATTCCTACTACACGAATCTTTCAGTCTTATATTTTATCATAGCCATGCTGAGGAACTAGGCGGTCGTTCTTTACTCAGTATGTTGCATCGTTACACGGACACACGTTCATACTCATTTTTAAATTCTCTGTTCTCCTAGAACACTGTTATATTATAATGGCAAATTTGCCATTGTCAACCATCGTATTATAAGTTGGGCAAAAGGTAGGGGAGGGGCAGGAGGGNGGGGGGGGGGGGAAGGGGAGATGCTCCTGAGACACTTCATTTTTCCTAAGTATGTTTTGCACAAAAAAAAAAGAAGTTTTTCCTGTGGTACTGAATGACCCGTTTCAACACATACATTTTATCGTCTAAATGGATTACAGTTTGAGGTGTTAGGGAAAACGTCAAAATAGCTTTTTTTAACTGTAGAACATTATCTTTGTGTACTTTACTGTTTTAGAGGATTGGTTTCTAGGTTTCTAGATCTAACTTTATATACGGAATTGACTTAAATAGCGTCAGAATTACAACTCACAAAGACTGATAATTTCGGAAATGTTCTTCTGAATGACTATAGCTCAGCATCTTATTGCTTACGTGGTCTGTTGGGATTCCAGTCTTAAACATACTGTGTTGACCCAACCCATGCCATCGCAGACTTTATTTACATAAAAATCCAAATTTTCTGCCGCATCCCCGGTTCAAAGTTTAGAATGTGAGATCAGGAATCGCAACATCTAATCTACACAATCCAGTTTTAGAACGTCCCAGTTGGCGCTGGAGCTGTCCATTATTTTGAGCATTCCAATTTCCCGAAGGCATTATTGAAGTTTCTATTACATCACTGACGGCGCACATGGAACTCTGAACTGCTCGGGTGCTAAAACGTTAATGTTTTATCACCAGCGTTGAGCTGGAATCAGCCATCTCATTTTCACCTTTTTTGATTGAATCCCAAATTCACAGTACGTATTAGGATTATTCAACTTGGTCAAACTTCACCACTTGTTTCACTTGACGAACGATGTTCATCCAAATAGCCCGCTTACTTACTCATCCGTATGCTCTGAGTTTTTAACATCTTGATCGCACGCAAGTCATCATCGCTGTTTTGGCACTGGAATTACGTTGTGTTTGCACGTCACTTAAGCTTCTGCCAAACCAAGTTACCGTTGTGATTTCTTAAAAGCCTTAAGTACATACACCTTAGTGGCAGTTAACCTACTTAATGCTTATGGCATCATGACTTGCGAAGCTGTGATTTTATAACAATTGCAGTTTTTCACATCTGGAACCAGCAGAACCCCTTGGAAGATAAAATGGATAGGGGTGAGCAGCCATGCGTACCTCTTAATGAGTGAAGGATTTATATTCGGCATTATTCCTACTAAGGACAACGTGCTTATCCCAGTGTTGCTGATGGATGAATGATCTTCCCAAGAGCAACCAGTTGACAGAAGCATGTGATGGATGACGAGAAACCGCTGGATTTTGGGTAGTTCTAGGCAGGAGAGTATGTGCCACCTAGGATGTGAAAGCATACGAGGCGCGCACTGGAGCTTAGCCTAAAGGAAGCGAAGCTGAGCGTCCAAACCTTGAGCGAATACTCAAAATTCTGAGCTGAGGACAGTAGATTCACGAAGGACACTTTCAACCAGGTAGGTGTCCGTCGTCTTCAATTTTATACGTTTCCTCTTTATACCTCTTCGCTTTCCATCTTCCTCTATCATACTGAAGTGTATTATAAATGTTCCTAATATCATCTTAATTATGACAGTCCCTGTAAGTTAATTTCTTTCATTGCCTATTCAATTTCAAAACTATCATCCTCCATTTTAAATAAACTATAGCTTCCTTAGTGTCAGCTATTGTCTTCTCTCCGAATCAGTGCTTTATTCCCGTCACTACCTTTGCTGTATTCCATTGCATTTATCATTTGTCTAATCATTTTTGTCTATTTTAACAGTATACACCCTTAACATAGATCTTTATCTCGCGACCTCCGACCTTTTCTTTCTTCCATCCTTTTTCTCTCCCTTCTTTCTTCCATCCATATTAAAGAAAAAATAGTTTCCTAATATCACTTATTGTCTCCTGTCAGGGTCAGTGCTTTATTTCCGTCGCTACTTTGCCATATTTGATTACAATTATTATCATTGTCTAATATTATTTGTCTTATTTTATCAGTATACACTCTTGGTATAGATCCTTCCTTCCTTCCTTCCTTCCTTCCTTCCTTCCTTCCTTCCTTCCTTCCTTCCTTCTTTTTTTCCTCCCTTTCTTCCTATTACGATTGCCCCTTTTCATTCCTCAGTGATCTGCCACACTTACTTAGACCCTCGAGTAGATTTCGCCATTCTTGTGTGGCAAGCGGATTTTCTGGTTAACTCCTGTGCACTCCGGTCTTGTTGGGCTTAAGACGTCGAGAGAATGAGAGAAGGGGGAAATGCGTGCGTGTCGTGTGTGTGTGTGTGTGTGTGTGTGTGTGTGTGTGTGTGTGTGTGTGTGTGTATGTGTGTGTGTGTNGTGTGTGTGTGTGTGTGTGTGTGTGTGTGTGTGTGTGTGTGTGTGCTATGAGGGGTTGGGGTGATCGCTGATTGAGTCATGCAGGTATGGCGGTATGAAGATTGGAGAAAATCAATCATACACACAGTCAAACACAGACTGATGATAGACTTTGGTGGGTCAGTCAGTCAGTCACTCACTCACTCACTCACTCACTCACTCACTCACTCACTCACTCACTCACTGGCGATCTTCAATAAATCTATCCATCTTTATATGAGTGGTTCGAACAAGTAACGCGGTACTTGACCCGCTTATCACAAATTTAGTATTTTTAGCAGCTTTTTACGTCATCATGATAATCGCCGTTATCATCATCAGCATCAACATTTGCTATAGAATAGACATCTCACATTTGGGTACTAGACATACAAGATTAACCACATATGTAACCAAATTTTCTGGCCAACGGACCCTTCCCCAAAGATACAACCTTCATCAACTGTCTACAGACTTATGAGACAATTTCATCATCATCTACATCATCACCGTCATCATCATCACCACGCTGTTCATACCAAAGTTTATGCTTGAGGCTATGTTCATCACTACCTGACTGTTCTTCCTCTTTCTTTTTCCTGTCTCTCTCTGTCCGTTCTCCTGTACTTCTTTCTCTTCTCTCCTTCTGTCTTGCTCTCCCACCTCCCATGCTGTCGATCACCGTCGATTTTCTTCCTCTACTGACGTCAGAATTGATGCGCTGCCCCAGGAGATTGGTTTAGATAGGGGTTATAAATATACGATTTACACGAGAGCTCACTCGCGCTTTTCCTGGATTCACCAGAGAAAGGGCTTTCGTGGAGGGGTGGAAAATAAGGGAAAAGTTGGCGCTGTAGAGGTGGCTAGGAACAGTGCCCGATTTAGACATGTTTGAGGTCCTAAGCTATATAAAGCTTGGAGCCCCCCCCCCCCTTGTTNCCCCCCCCCTTGTTATAAAGACTCTTCCCGTTTAAAGGCTAGAGGAAGCTACAGTTCAGAGCTTGCACATGCACGATAAAATCTTTTACCGAAGTAAGAATTACATTAATGCATCAGTGCTGAGTGAATCCTTATTAATTAACAGCGTTCAATATGCAGACTTAATGTAAATCTTACGATGATAAGAGATCCCATTGTTAATTCTCAAGTTTTTAAATGTTGGTTGTTGGCCATGATACCGACCAAATTATAAAAAAACAACGGAAGCTTCTTGTATTGCTGGTACAAGTTTAACTAATGACAAACTTAATTAAGAAATTCTAACAGCCACAAATCAACAACAACAACAACAACAACAACAACAACAACAACAGCTAAGAATTTTGTGAGACCATTGCGGATTGTGAGTTTCTAAAGCGTAGCTTGTTTAGTTTATGCGTGCAATCTGGCACGGGTTAGGAAGGAGTTTGTAGGAACAGGAGATAAGGGTCAATATGATCATATAGTTACTGTTTACCATTTAAAATGTTCCTAGCTGAACTATGGCCCTGGTACTATCTTGATATATGATAATATAATGATGGGTTTCGCTATATCATCAAAACAACTACCACCGGACATTTATAATATGTTGTCTATTGTCAGGCTCAGACCTTTGCTCACTTCGCCCCTGTTTCAGAACCTGATACCACTCATAGTCAAAATAATATTATGAATATTCCAGACCTAAGAAGGATGGGGGAGAAGGGAAGAATCTGGACGCCCATGCAACGCACAATGGAGTGGTCTAGTCTACTGGGAGAAAGTCATTGGTATTAATGGGCACTGCGTAGTCATAGATTTTCATGTTGATTATAACAAGCTTCACTTATTTCAGTACACGACGCAAAAAATTATAATTAAACAGGCTAGGCTACTTTGCAATCTAAGACCTGGTCTGGTCCAAATTTTGTGAACTTTACATTTCTATGGGTCATGATATCTGAATTAGAATACACTGCGCACGATAATCAGCAGATATGTAAATTGCTTGAGCTGCACTTGCTGATTGAAATAAACATTCTGTAATTCTTCACTTTTAGTAGATTTTATGCATTAGCGTTCTCGAGATGACCATTATTAAGCGGTGCATGAAATCTGCGGGCAACACAACCCGCATTAACAGACTAGGAGTACAGGAAGGCGGGCGGCAGTGTTGTCAAGTTTCGTATTATTAGTACTAGCAGGTTACCCGTTCTACGAACGGAGAGAAAAAGAGGATGAAAAAATTAGTCACGGTCACCAAATGTCGTGCGATCTGAGAATGGAAGTTCCGGTCTGAGACGGAAATGACGGACTTGACGGAAGTACATTATCACGTCGTATTCGCAATCATCAATTAATAGATGATAATTATGACTCAATTTCTGAAAAATATATGTTTTCGGCAAACAATATTTAGACCACGTACAGGTTTGGTACATTTTACATACATGTGCCAGGTTTCATTTCTCTACGTTGCGTATTAAAAAAGCCTTTGCGGGAACAACGTTGGGCCCAAGCTCCATTATTATATGATAGATAGAGGAATGAGGGAGAGACAAGCAATGGCAACCAGAAAGATATCTCCATTGATTTTGTGTGCCACCCCATCCACTTAACTCCGCTACATCTTATGATGAGATTCGCTATAGCAACGAGTCTTGTGCAGGATTACAACATAAAATGCTGGAGGAAAAAAAAAAAGCCAAAAACGTTATCACAAAATGCCAGAAATTCTTGCCACATAATATTTATTTCATGTCACATAAGTTACCACTTGTAGTCTGTGTTGAGTATAACTTTGTACTCTGTACGAACGAGGTGCGGATGAAAACTGTTTATAATGCATGGCATGACCTATATCATCATACATTTGTTTCACACTTCCGTTTCATTTCTGAGCTTGCCCATGGATTCCTATACTGTCATCAGAATCCGCTTGCATTTTTAAGCTTATTTAAATTGTCTGTCCTTATTTAAAAAGAATGCACTGACAATCAGAAAAGAAGACAGACAACCGGACAGATGGATAAACATATCAGCATCCTAACAGGAAACATATTTAAGCAAACATATCAGCATCCTAACAGGAAACATATTTAAGCAAACTTAGCTCAAACATGATTTGGGGCGCTCATTTTGGATTTCACATATTGTTTCAACATTTTCTTTTCTGACCAGAGGATGCTTCATTAAAAAAAATAAATGGAAGTATGATTTTGTATTTGACCTAACTTGGGGATACGACGTTATACCCCAATTCGCTTTTCTGTTTTCAATTTGTACAGTTCCAATGCTGCATATTATACGGAACTTTCAACTAATGGTGCCAAAGCCCGTTTGGCTCCATTGACCTCGCCGCCACTTGTTGGGGGCCTGTAGTTAGAAACGAGCAAGTGTCGCCACTTGAAAGGGTACTCTTGGATCGGAATTCTGGGCCTTGGGATAAGAACCAAAGAACAGAGAAAACAAATTCGCCGGGTGTGGAATGTGTTTCTGTCTTCTCCAGACTCGAAATGTTGTTTGCGGATGCTCTCCACCCAATATTATCGCACTTTTAAACCATTACCTTCTAGCCGTCGAAAAGAGCCGCAATTACCTTGCTGAACTTGATACGTCTTGCAAGAGTTTCCTCCATCTTCTGTTCTGCCGGCAGAGTGGCAAAGAGGTAGAGCTCTTGTCTCTTGGTGCCAAAGACCTCATGTTCGAATCCTACCGGCAGCAGTGTAATGTTTCGTGATGTATAAAGTGCACCCACTGGTAAGCGGTTTGGAAGGGTTCAAGTCTCGTCTCTGATCTAGCCATGACTGCGCTGAAAGGGAACGTCAAAACCTCTATCTTCTCTCGGTCCTATTGTGATGAAAAGCTCCCATCTCGTCCCTCTTCCCTCTTAATCAAAGAAGTTTTCATTCTCTACTTATGCAATGGTTTATATGTTTCCACAAGCTTTATACTGTATTTTGCTACAAGGAACCCTCTTAAATTACACTTTATTAATATTATTACAGAGAGTCGAAAGACACGCTGTCATAAATTCATAAAATAATAAATAATTAAGAGCTGGCGCATTAACGATGGGATCTCGTATCACCCTAAGACTAATAGCGTTCAACATGCAGAGTTAATGTATTTCTTACGATGATAAGAGATCCCACCGTTATTGCGCAAGCTCTCAAATATCAAACGCGATGTCAAAGGAAACGTGTTGTTTTACGGCATGCAATAAGAACAAATTAATATGTGGAGCATGTCACTTTGAGTTGGTTCAGTTTTACCTTCTGTCTGATTGCTAAAACAACGACTTACAATAAAGTGGCGAAAACATAAGAACTCCTTTTGCGTAACGTTCCTATAATGTTTCATTGGGCCTACTCCCATCCTACCCCCTCCTTTCCTCCACCCCTTCCCAGCCCCTTTTCCACCACGTGTGTGTGTGTGTGTGTATGTGTGTGTGTGTGTGTGTTGTGTGTGTGTGTGTGTGTGTGTGTGTGTGTGTGTGTGTGTGTGCACATTTCTGTTAAATAAATTAATAATTCATATAATTCATTTTGAGATTTTGTAATTGCCTATATCAACCCTGTTTTGTGGGTTTTTAGGGAAGGGGATGGAAGAGTAAAGAAGGGGTAGTGTAGTGTAGTGTAGTGTAGTGTAGTGTAGTGTAGTGTAGTCTGGTCTGGTCTATTCTGGTCTGGTCTGGTCTGGTCTGGTCTGGTCTATCTAGTCTAGTCTAGTCTAGTCTAGTCTAGTCTAATCTAGTCTAGTCTAGTTAGTCTAATCCAGAAACTTTCACATTTAACACGATAGTTCACGGCCAATAGACTAGTACAAATATGTAGTGTAATGCAAATGCAACGCCCATCACAAATGAAGACCAGATGAAGTTTAGGAGTTTTTTGTAATCTTTTTTGTGCCACTGCTTCGTACATCCCTGTGAAAATCAGGCTATAAAAGCTGAGGAATCGATACATTTCAACTTAGAGAAGCCCAGACATCGAGCCATGGGTGTTGGTACAGGTAGGCACCTTATTTTGACGATTTGTAATTCGTTTATTTTTGCTCTCAACCGCAAATTTCATGGCACGGCGTAACGCATTTCTGTTTTCAATGTCAATAGGTCTACAGGAAGGATTCTCAAGCTGTGATATGCTGATGGCCACAAGCAGGGACATTATTCACTAGTAGGGTTTACTATGTCATGGCTCCGATCGAACTGGGTTCAGTGAAAGTAGAGATTGGAAAGTTGGGGAGATAGAGTATGAAAGTATGTCTGTCTGTCTGTCTGTCTGTCTGTCTGTCTGTCTGTCTGTCTGTCTGTCTGTCCGCCTGTCTGTCTATCTGTCTGCCTGTCTGTGTCCGTCCGTCCGTCCGTCCGTCCGTCCGTCTGTCTATCTGTCTGTCTGTCTGTCTGTCTGTCTGTCTGTCTGTCTGTCTGTCTGTCATTCAAAGGTCCTAAATTATATCACGAACAAAATATTGATGACCTATACACATGCTGGATGAGTAAGGCTGTTGGTCGAGAACCAACATATTGGCTAATGCCACATTCCTTGTGCCTGGCTTAAGATAAACAACTTCCAGACAAAAACAAAAAAATCGCCTTTACTGTGTGAGTGAGTTCTCTGGATTATTGTAACACCACTCAAAAATATGAGGATTCTTTTACAAGACAGACTGACTTAATCCTAGTGAGCAAAAATACACTTCGAAGCACAATGTCCAGGCAGAATTAAGACAGTTGATGGCCCACTGCTAGGCCCATTCCAAACAGCCCCAGCCTGCCATTCTGTGTTTTTTTTCTTCGTCTTTCCACTGCCTTCCTTCCTTCCTTCCTTCCTTCCTTCATTCCTTCCTTCTTTCTTCCACTCCTTGTCTTTGCTTCGCCAAAACTATATTCATCCTACGTACTTACTGGGCTATTTTCAGGCTGATCTGAAGAGCTCTAATGGACCCACTAGAACTCCCCCTCCCTCCCATCCAGCCCCCAACTTACCACTACCACCACCTTCCTTCATTCTTCTCCTGTTGTTTTACTTCATTTATTCTCGATTGTTTTCTTCCACTTTTATTCGCTCAGAGGAACTTCTGGTCTTCCCATGTTTTAATAGAATAGTGTATCAGCGGCTCTGGCCACACTGCGCTACCCTTGTTAAGGGATCTTTACATGCGCCCTTCCTCTTTATACCAACTGTAACAACTGCAATTTATTTTCAGTCGTTTAAGTCGGCGAGTCACGTTTTGTTTTTTGTTT
>JAWQUT010000156.1:1345434-1375224 GCA_033807755.1 Ellobium chinense
TTTTTTTTCTTCTGTCTTTTTTCGCTTCTTCCATCCGCGATAAATCATCCATGAGATAAACTGCAATAGAACTGTTAGATACTGTAGAAATCCTTCATCAATTTAATAAAGCAAAACTCCACTTCACTCATTAGATAACGAGGATGCTTTTGGAATCTTCTAATCATAAGCTTGTACCTTCTGATCAGTGTTTACATTGCGTTTAATCCAGTGGATTTATCTATGAGCTAAACGTTGCTTGGCTGCAACATCTGCGGTTGCTAATCTTGAAAAATAATCCCAGGATAAACTGGCTGCCATAAGACCACACGCATGAAGAAAGAAAACAGAAATATAAATATTCGCGATTAAGCTTTCCTCATCATCGAGGGCTCGCTGAAAATCTGTGAGTCTTATGGGATATTTTATAGCGTTACATCCGTGGGTCACAATCTGGTGTTATCACGAAGGTATCAGTGACATGCTACTCCAGTTCATGTTCATAACCCATATCCCTTCCTCAGGCATCCCCTCCCCATACAAACACACAACACAAACACATAACTCACACCCTACAAAAGCACCCATCTTCACGTCACCCTGTGGAAAGAACATACAGATTGTGCTAGACCCTACTACTGGCATTGTAATGTACGAGCAAGAAGATGTCACAGACATGCTATTCCAGTTCATGCTTATAAGCTTATTACCTTCATCCCCCTTTCTTCCCACACACATAAACACACAACACAAACACACAACACACACTCTCCAAAAGCACCCATCTTCAGTGACCCTGTAGAAAGAACTTAAAGCTCCTCCTAGATCTTACAGCCTCCACTGTATTGTACAAGTGGATGTTGAAATGAATGTTTCTCTCTGGCAGAGAGCTGAGCCCTTGGAGTCTCCATGCTTGATCGACAGTAGTGATTGGCCGAAATATCAGTTGGCTATTATAATACTGGAGATCTTAGTCCATTCATAATTTACTCCTATACTCACAGTTTCTATCGCAAAATTAAATAATATATTATATAAAGGGAGAGAGGCACTAATCCCAGTGAGAGAAACGTCCCTAGGCCTAAGTATAAACCACATTGTTTTCCTCATGCGTGACAATGACAGCAATGTTTATTGACTGATGCTGCTACGTGCTAAGTATTGTGCTTGCACTTATGGATCCCCGACCATTAATGACAATGGGGGGCATTCGAAGCATAGCTTTTAGTGCTGTTATAAAATTTTTTTTTGACTCTGTGATACCTACATAGTATTTTTTTTTTCTTTTTTACAAGATCTGTCTGATTTGAGAGTAAGCCAGTAATTCTGAAGCTTAATCAACATCTGATTTCGAGTGCTTTTTCCCCCTTCTATTTTATTGTATTTTAATGCAGCTAACATCGACGGGAAATATTTTACAGGCCTAAGTTTCTAATTCATCATTGCAAGAATAAAATAAGTCGCCATAGATACAGTCTTTTGTTCAACTCAGCACAAAAAAATAGGGGGTGGGGGGGAGGGGGGGGCGGGCGACCACTTCGAGAAAATAAGCTACTGGAATAAACATTCATTTGAACAAAAATGCCAACGCCGACTGAACGAATACCGCCCCGAAAAAGTTATCAAAAATCAAGTTAGGATACATAAGGGTAAAGCGTGCGTGTGAATATTCAGGTTATATGATGCCAGAAATTCACAGTTGTGAGCTGAGTGTGATACACTATCAAGAATCAAATTGGGGATACGTAAGTCTACAGAGTGCGCGTGAACTTTCTGGTCATATGATGCCAGCACTACGCAGTTTGTGACATATGTTTGGTATCATAAAGCTTGACTGCAACATATAAAAAGCGCGGGCTCTTTGTTTTATCTATACTGCTTTGCAGTTCTCTAAGAACTGAACCGCAGTAAACATGAAAAATTCCATCAGGCTCACATATATTTTGATACTCATTAAAGATACTACGACTTCTTATTCTCACGGCAGGTGGCTCTCTTTTTCTTCCCAAACATGACAATGTAAATTAACAACAAGACTTTCATGGTTCAAAGATCTGTTATCAGCCAAAGTCCACATAATATGAAAGCGCCGATTCGGAAGCCATTCCTGGCAGCAATATGGGTACACCACAGGTACTGGTGGGTTTTTTTTTCTCATTTGTTCCCGTGCGTTAGAGGAAGTGGGCGGAGCTTAGACGTTAGTTAGAAACGTTCCTGTCTTACGATGGTAAGACTCTCTTCGTTAATGCGCGAGCTCACAATCTCGCAATTATAAACTTCCCTGATCAATCATAGTTAGATTTCTTGAGGTCCTACATTGTGTTTATTAAAGTTTACTTAACTTGGTGGACGCTTTGGCCACGTTAGAATGCGTCCATTCTCCCTGTGCCTAGCGGTAGTGACAAAATGAATCTCTAAAGTGAATTATCGAACGAGTGACTGTACCTTATAAAATAAAATTAATTTTATACATAATCCAAGAAGTCTTATAATATGAATATTCGATTACCGCCCACTTCTCTTTTTTTTATGCGTATTATTTAATTGGGTGGCACGGGTGCCATGATCGCATCTTTTCTCTGTCATTTGATCTACATTCTCTAACATTTGTGATTTACACATTCACTGTCTTTTTTCCAAATTAATGCATCGCATTAATTAGAAAAGGGTACACCTAAAGGTTGTGGGCCAAGATTGACAGGAAAGGGATAGATCTATTTTGTAAAACAGTACCTAGGAACGGATTATATACCTCATATTTGCTGACTCCTGTTGGAAATTTGTATATTCTCCACTTTGTACATGGAATATCGTGCATATTGTGAATGAATGTGGTAAGAATTGTCAAATCATTTCTCTTGACAACAAGAACTCAAGTACGAAATTAAATAGCTAATTGGTTTCAAATGTATGCTTGGCTTTGGCCTAAATAAACAAACTGAAACTCAAAACTATGAGGAATTTGGTTTCTTCATCGTTGCAAAATTTTTGTAAGCGATCTTGCTTTTCCTCAAATCTTAGTTTTGTGGAACAGGATGTTATACGTCGGTACGATCGACATACCAGGTGGCTAGACAAAAAAACAACAACAAAAAACAAGTTTTAATTGATTCAAAGCCGAAAGGCTTTAAAAGTTATGAAGATGCTGAAATAAAATTTGAAGCACGGCAACATACAGACATTATTTATAATTGCGGCAAGTTTTATTGACCTCAGTGCTATATTTTTGTGATACCGAAAAAAAAAAAAACACCTTATGTCGAGAAATAACATACTTCGACCCGCGCTTGAGACGCACACCTGAAATGCTATTCTTAGACATGCGTTCTTAATTTTTTTAACCCTAACATAAACAAAGCACCTTGATATTTGAAATGTGCAACATTAGCAGACAGTATCCATCTGCTAATGTATGCCAGACTGCAATTACATTAAAATTTGAGTATCGAAGTTATTGAGTTTTGAGATTAGATTTTCTTTGGGTTTTTTTTGGCCACACATACATTTTGCCACACGCACACATTATGTGTTCTTACCAGAGTGATTAATTTTTCTATAGTCTGTGCAACTGGACAGTGGAAATACCCATTTCCCGGTCGTTTCAAATAAAAGGGAGGAGAACAACTAGGTAATTATGCATATGACGTGCGGATAGACATTTGACACCCAAGGGAATACGTCGACTGTTCGATAGCCACGGAAGTGAGAACAGAAAAGGCAGGACAGATTTATGGGAAAGGAATGTCCCAGGTATCTTAACCCCGGCTCCTGAACCCGTGAGTGGTCGGCTCGCTGACACTGGATAAATATGACATAATGAAGACCGTGAGACTCAGGGCGCGTTTACACCGGATTCTACACGTAACGTCGCGGGAGCTTCTGTAGGTCCTCTCCTTCTTATTCTCAATCGGCTCAGGTCGTTTTCATTATGTCCGCCTTGCACGGTGCGACACGGCTCTAACGTCATCCGAAGAAGCGGATAGAGCATACCACATTAAACCTGATACCTGATACCTGGAGGGGGGAGGGAGGGGGGAGAGTCGCTGAAGAACGTGGCACCTGACCGCAGACAGTGTGTAGAGAAGCATAATAATGGCAAAAGAGAGAGAGAGAGAAAACCCAACATGCAGAAGGAAAAGAAAACATGTTGTAAACGAGGGGCGGACTCTTTATTAGAGTCCTCTTTCTACATCTGCCCTAACTGCAGCAATGACTGCCATTCCCAGAATGGATTACTCAGACACAACAAATACTTTCATTCTGAAAACTAAGCAGGACACACCCAGCATTGTCCAGTTAGACAGAACTCTGCCACTGATAATGATCACCATGAGCAGCTGGGCAAGAATGAGGAGGAAAGTATTAGACTGCTTTTGATTCAAGTTCGGATCTCTGACGGACCATTAAGAAAGCGGTAAGCATGCCCAACTGGCATTTTCCCACTGTTACAATTGTACAAGATGGAATTCGCATTTGATTCTAGTTTCTAAAGCGCAGTGAAGTACCGCCAGGAAATACCAGTAATACAAGCGTACCTCTGCGATAATGACTCAGGCAAAATTTTGGGCAGTGAAATGTTAGGGACTTCCACAGTGATATCATCATCTCATTACAATGATGATTACTTCATAGACTCCATCCTTCCCATCTGTCCCTAGGGCCAAATTTTTCGAAGAAGGAGCCACTTTGAACTCATCGAGCCTGTCAAGTGATTATACATTTTTTTTTTTACAACCCGAATTTATCAGTTCTCTCAGTCCATTAGTTTGCAAACGACGCCAGTCTGGCCCTAAAAGCCCCAACCCGCTGCGGGGGCGGTGGGAGTGGTACATACGACCCTGATTCCACGAAATGATAAGAATGAATTCATATCGAGATCCTTGCCCGCGTTTAACCCATTTCATCTGACGGCGATGATCGGAAGTTGACCCTTTAATCTTTCATTAGCCTCATGAATAATGCCGCTCATACGGGGTACAGACGCCCACGTGGCAAAATTTGTATGACAAAATAACCATAGGCTTGGAGGTTGTGTGCGGGATGGTGGGGTGACGTGAAAGGGGTGGAGGCTATCCAGGAGTTGTGGGGTAACTCCGTTCATATGAACTAAGTTCTGGAACTAAGTTCCGGTTTCGTGATCGGAGCGAACGGAGTTCCTTTGTTTCATTGTGAACGTGATCGTGAAAGGAGTATGTGATTTTTCGTGAACAGATCGGAACTTAGTTCCTGTTCAAATCCGTTCAAATTCCATTATCCTTTATTCATACTCCTACTCTAGTAATCACACTTAGCTGTGGAGCTGATCACTGAACTCTCCCCATATCCCACCTCCTCCCTCTTCACTTCCACTTCCACCTCCACCATCTTCTTCCATTCTCACACAAGAGTTCTTGGTCAGCGGCAGATTTAGTTTGTGGGTTTTTTTTTGTCTCTGGAGGGGAGGGAGCACCACTAGCCTCCTCTTTTCTTAGAAAACAAGAGTTGCTTCCCATTGATAGAGAGATAGAGAGAGAGAGAGAGAGAGAAAGAGAGAGAGAGAGAGAAGAGATGAAGAGGAGTGGGCCCTCTCGTATGGAAGGGTTGATGTAAGAAAAAGGCTGAGCTGAAGTGTTCTTTCTTCCTCCACTCTGAAGCGCACTTTCTCCGTCCTTAAAAACTGACCCGACTGCGTCTTCCATCTTGGAAATCTGTTCGCCGCCCATGAACATGGCCGTATTGTTGCTAAGGTCATCGATGATGACATACCGGCCACCGCAACCAAATTCATGCCAAGAATAATAAATAAAACAAGGAGGAGATAACCCGACGACATAATTGCGGAACCGAGGATGAGTCATTCCAATTCCCTCCCTTTTCCACATGCGCAGATAGAGTCGATTAAAGATGCACGGACGAGGATGGCCTCAGATGCAGAAACAAAACAACAGACTTTTATGTTGTTTTTGTCATGGGAAATAATATTATGCACATACACGTCGAGAGCAAGACACCCGCATGATGTCACACGCATCCACGTGACCAGATCTATCCTCAGGTCCCAGCCATAGAAGCCATCTGTAATTGTCGTGAAGGCCAGTCACATCTGGACAACGGAACATGAAGAATTAAATACGTGAGCATTCATAGTCCAGCATGGCAACATAATGCATCCACTTACCAGGCTGTCCTCATGCCTCAGTGACACAGGTCTTTCCCACTGTCATTAAATCAAACCACACACTGACAAGGAAATAATATGAAAGCTTAAAATTCATGAGTATTTATCGTCCTGACTGGAAATATTTGTCGATAATTATTATGCATTGACATGATCATAAGCGTTCTCTGGCCCGAATCACTGAGGCTGTTTCACTTTTCGGACACCCCTCGTAATCAATGTGTAATTATCATGACTAAGCATCCTACAATGGCGCGACAGAAGGTATATTATGAGACATAATAAATGGCACTGGTAGTGCAAACAGACTAACAAATAAGTACTGATAATAAAAATCGGTGCCAATGCCTTGATAAAAACCATGGTTCTGTGTAGGTTTTAACCACAATATTTTAATTTCTGAACCACTGGAAGGAATGGTTTCGACTTTTAAGAGAGTTGTCGTCCTACACTAGATCTACATAATGTCTTTGTGTCATATTTACACTTCTATTTTTGAGAAAATTGCATCACACTGTATTTACCAGCTGTACTAACCTTGAGTAGGTAGGGAATCATAATATAAAAGCGAGTAGGATGTGAAAACTTGGGACAACAGTCCTGCGGTGAGTCGTATGAAGCAGATGATTATGGTGAAAGGAAGTGGTAGGAGCTGCAAACTAGCTGGAAGGAATAGAACTGTCCTCAGCGAGCTGTCAACTGGCACAGTTGGCTAGTTTTGTTGAGGCAGCTCATGGCATGGGGATCGAAGCACCTATGGATCCAGAGTGCAGTGATGATGTTTTCAGCAACAAGTAACAATAAAATGGAATAAACCTCTTAGTGAAACAAAACATTGTATGCGGCTGTCTTGCCATCTTAAAATCTTAAATTTCGTCAGTCACTAATGGATCAACAGGCTGAAGAAGAATGGTAGAAGTGTAAGTCCAATTCACGTGGTCGGCTTTCGAAGGCGACTTACCTATGACATCTGATCTGTCGCTTCATATTTACGTCCATGCTAACGGCCAAGGAAGCCAATTGAACAAGTTTGAACAAGGTTTGTGGGAAAAAGCCCAAACCACGAAGTGGTATGTGGGTGTACATAATGACACATGACCATATTGAATAAATATCAAATATATCCATCCATCAATAAATCAAGAAATTAATCAACCAATCAGCTCATCAGTCAGTCCATCAATCAGTTAATCATTTCTCCCATCAATCAACTGATCAATCAATTCATTCTATCTAGCACTCAAATCCAACATTTTCTATAGTCACACAAAAAAATCCAATTAGTGACAATCTATATTTATTTAGTATTTATGGCGTTCTACTACGTTCTCACAGTCTCATTTAGTTCCTTAGCAAATCCTGACAGGAGTTCCCGCAATTTTGCATCTTTGCATTTTTTTCTCAGTGGAAGTTGGGGCGGATGGGTAGGGGAAAAAAAAAAAGAGTGCTTGGGGATAAGTTTTGATGGTCTGGGATCTATTTTAAAACGGCATTGTCGGGACAGACATTATGATTTCATTGAGGAGTATGCTGTAATCATTACGCTCCTTCTATACTCTTAGTGGTGGCCAGAGCGATGTGTCGATAACTAGTAATTTCAATGAGGAACTGGATTTCTTCAGCCGATCAAAAAAGAATTACATGCAATTTCATTCTTTTCGAAAACAAGGCTTTTGTTGTTGGTGGTGGCAGTGGTGGTTGACGCGACATCCATGTCAACCCGGGGCGATATTTCGCTGCGTAGAAGTTTCCTGATGTTATAATCACTTAGCGGAAATAGGTTTAGAACGTAATTTCACGGAAACCCACTTGTGGATATACTGTAATTTGGTATAATAATGGACTAGTAAAATTTATCATGGTGTCAACATGGGTATTGTATTACAGCAAAAATTTATACAAAGTTTTCCACCCGTCAAACATACTGTATTCATTGTGTCTGAGTCAGTAGTGATGCTTGTGAATGCAGTGGCGTAGTGTGGCCCTTTACTGCGGGGATGCCAAAGTTTTCAGGCCACCGCGCCGGTAACGTATGGCACAGAAGCCAAATCAGTGTGGCTGCCTTCTCCGCCTTACTTAATTCTAGTGTGATGTTTATGTTTTGTTATACATGTATTATGATTGACCATTGGCCTCTATAAAATAAGCTTGAAACTGCGTTACAAAGAAGGAATGTTCTGTGACTAACAATTAGTGTTATAGCTGTTTCCATCAAAGCTGTAGAAAACGTGACAGAGCTGGTCTGATGTGAACCACAGCGATGATCTCTCATGTACTCCTATTCTTTCCCATGATACATTCCATTGATTACCTGTTCCACAGCTTTAATGAAACCTGTTCGTGAAAGATGTGACGTAGATGTCTGTCTCTCTTTTTTTTTTTTTTTTTTTNTTTTTTTTTTTTTTTTTTGTGAAGTTTAAATTTACGGAATGAGATCCACTTTGGAAGCCTGCCTGCTTCCATGATTCTTGTTGTTTATTCTTTATTGGCAATTTAATTTTAACTTCATGAAATAAAATACCGTCCTTAACTTCAAATTCTTTCCGTTTTTTCTTTCTGTTTTTTTTTACATCTCCCACGCAATGAGATTTTATAAATCAGATAAATTCGACGCAATCCCCATTACGCCCTGTTAAAAATGGCGGACCTCTCATAAATAATGTATGTTCGTGTTTCCCTAGGGCATGTGTGGGAGTAGCTTTGTCTAGTCTTTGAGCGACAGAAACCCCCTTAGGAGAGATTTTTTGGAGATGTGCAGACAGCATATGTCTATAATAAAGCAAGATGCCTCCATGAAATTGATGGCAACCAAGAGGCTGATTGACAAAGGCGGCACCAAGTGTGCAAGCATGTGTATGAGTGAGAGGCTTGTGAGGGGGTATAGTAGTAGGTCGAAATGAGAGGACTGAATTTAGAGTAGTGGAAGCCAAAAGCAACAATCTGAACCACATTTTCTAAAAAAAAAACAACAACTTCGGTTCGCTCATGGGATTGACGGCTTAACGTGATTATGGCTGAGGGGGGAATAAGTATCAACGTTGTGAGTAAGATGGAAGGAGGAGGGACGAAATCTAGACACAGTCAAAGGCAGAGAAAAAAGACGACATGCTGAGCTCCATTCCATAGCAAAATTGGATTCGCTCATGAGAATGATGATAAATGCCAAAAATGTTCGGATTTGTGTGGGCGGTTGGGGAGGATACCATATCCAGAAGCTGCTGACTGCTGAATAGCAAAAATATTCCCTAGCTATTCATATCTTCTAGTCTTTAGTGTCCCTGGAGGCTTGGTTACCATCGCCCTTCTTGTTGATTGATTGGCATTGTGAGGCAATATGCTGGAATTCGGGTATAACTGGAATTCGGGTATAACGAGAAGATCCGGAGTTTGGAAATTAGCCGTGTCCTGTTAAAGCGGATGTAGCAGATTTTATTAATGGTAGTGTTTGACGGTCTGCCCTTTCCGTGTAAGCTCGGCAGCTGTCACAGCCGTTAATCCCATAAATTCCTATATAATATATATATAACATGCAGTGCTGTCAGGGGATTAGTGCTGTTGCGTTAATTTACAACCGCCATTGTCATTGTTATTTGTTTATGCTATTGTTTTTTTGCTTAGTATTTTGTAACAATATTTGGATGCTAATCTGTCATGTTGTCATGAGCTAATAAACTTTCTAAAATCTTAACTCTTTCTGTACTCCTTATCAGATAAACTGAAGAACGTTTTTGTTTTTTTCCAAAACTCGGTACGTGATCTCTGAATATTTTTGACATAAAGGGAAACAACATTAAGGTAACTGCTCCTCACACATATATTTTTATTTACTGTTAAATGTCGTAAAATTTAAAGAAGTGCAGATTTTGAGCTCAGTTAAGTTTTGAAGGAATTAACATAGAAATGCATCTTTGGATACACCACCAATTCATTTTTCAACAAAAGTGCATTTACTGAGTTTTGGAAAAGCGCTCTTTAATTTGGAGTGGATGATGTTTAAAGGATAGGACGGTTTGATGGCAGCCGTATCTTAAAAAAGTAAATCATCAATAAGATATTTTTTTTCTTGGTGAGTTCGTTTAGCGACAACGGTAAATGAGATAGGGAACATTTTTTTCTCCACATGCTTGACCTTTTCAGTTCATACTATCGTGACTTTTGGAGAAATCGTGATTTAAAGATTACCTTTGTTTTCATCTCATGAATGAATGAATGAATGAATGAATGAATGAATGAAGATTCCCCCCTCCCCCACCCCCAAATTCTAAACTGTAAAAATTGTTTTGAGCTCTGTATAAATCGTTTACTGGTGGATGTGGGGTGGGGGGGGGGGGGGGGGAGGGAGCATTCCTTGACACCTCGAGCATTGTACTACAAACCTGTCTTTAAAAGCCACAAGGCCAGCTCATCGTCTCTATCATTCTCAGTCACGTCAATACGGCTAAGGGAGATGATCCAACTAAGGGATAGGTGATGACTCCTCTGTGTAATCCAAAACCAATTCTTAGTAAAAATGCCCGCTCTGGGTTTTCGGAAGCATGCTGCACAAGTCTATGACGATGACCGCAAATCTGGCATTAGATGTTTGTAGCCATAACAAAGCTTCAGACGCGCTCTCAGCTTCTATTCTTATGTTAGATGTAGTCAGGCTGTATATATAGGTTGCAGGAGCCTAATTGGCTAAAAATGTGTCGACTATCCGAGTCGATAATAGCAGAGTAAAAAATCTGTCCTTTGGACAGATTGTGTAGAAATAATTGTAGAACATAAAACTACACCGCAAAAGTTGTGAGATACGTCGGTGAATTTGTTAAATAAAGATTTTTGGCAGGCAGCTCTTTTCAAGGGTCTAAGCGGATTCAGTTTCTGCGAGCAGCTGGTATGCAAAAATATGCCAAATTTTGGACCCCCTTTTCATTTAAACTGAAATTGCGAAAATTTTTTCCAAAGGACCCCTACTGAAAACAGTATAGAATTTTTACCACAGTGGTGGCTCCAGACTTACAGACTAGTCCTTGCCTTTTCGGAACATTCATGTAGTCTGAGGAGAATATTTTGTCAAATGCCCCAAAGAGGCATTTTCAATTAGGCTCCTGCAACCTTATATACCCCATTTCTCTCCGCTACAGTCCGTTCGTTGTACTTGACTGCGGAGCTCCATCTGGACTTCTCACCTCGCTTCACTGACGGGTCAGTGTAGATGAGAAGGTCACCAGCAGGCCTTAGGTTGTCCTCGATGAGCCACCGGATTTCGGAGTCAACCGCTCCTGCTGCCCTGTCCCGACAGTCGGCCCCCCTGAGGTCTTGAAGTCGGTCTAGAGACAGCCATGGAGAATGACATCATAATCTGTGCATTTGCGGTTGTCCGGTCTGGACCCAGGTGCACGCCGCTCGGAATAAAACACTCTAGCGGTGATTTATTCTACTTTTGCCACCCAAAACCTGCCTCTGCGTAATCTGTGGTTTAAACAACTTACAAGAGATCGTGGAAAGGGTGGTGCCTTTCTTATACCGCATGAAGACATATCCTGATCTGTGCTATGTTGTGCCTCTGGTAGATAGTAATATGTGACCAAAGTACTGTATGACATCTAGAAGAATGAAACTTCCAACAGATATAATTATATTATATCTGTCGGTTAATGTTCTTGAAATTTGCTTCAGTTTCTATTTAACACTGGAAGTTATTAGGCCTTGCATTAAATAAGGTTGTCATTATTATAGGGTGGTGGGTAGGGGGCGGGGGAATACTATACTATACTGTACTGTACTGTACTGTACTGTACTGTACTGTACTGTACTGTACTCTGTACTGTACTGTACTGTACTGTACTGTACTGTACTGTACTGTACACACAAGAATTATAATCCTTCCCTACCTGATGCAGTCACCGCACTGCTTGTAAAGAGATGTGGTAAAATATTAACCCTCTAGTGCCCAGCGTATCAGATCTGATACATTTCGTGGAACAAAGAAAAAGCAAACCAAAATCATCACCCCACCATAATANTGTACTGTACTGTACTGTACTGTACTATACATACAGGAATTATAATCCTTCCCTACCTGATGCAGTCACCGCACTGCTTGTAAAGAGATATGGTAAAATATTAATTGTGAGCCTAGGTCTTGTCCTCAGTGAACAACTTCCTTGACAGCCTCCACCCATTCCATGTTGGTCTGTATTTTCTCATATTCCCTGTCTTCCTTTCTTCTCTTTATCTCTCTTTCTCTCTCTCTCTCTCTCTCTCTCTCTCTCTCTCTCTCTCTCTCTCTCGCTCTCTCTCTCTCTCTCTGTCTCTCTGTTTTGTTTTGTTTTGTGTTCTTTTTTTCTTTGTTTTCTTTTCAAAATCTCCAACCCACTCACTAAACTTTGTTTCATCGCCAACCTGAAGCTGCAGTCCCTATAGCCCCATTGCTACAGCATCTCTCTGCCTCCGCGCCTATTACCTCCCGCTTACACAGTCGAATATAACATGTCATGTTTCATTACTCTTTTCGTTTATACAGCTCCTCTCCTGTACCTCTGAATCTTTCTGTGTGATATAGGGTTATAAAATTACCCTGCGCAAATACATCACTCGTCACAAGTCTTAATTCCCTTCCGCCCCCTCTCTCACTTGCCGAAAACGGGAACAATAGGAAAAGGACAGCGGCAGCGGTAGCAGCAGCAGTAGTTGTAGCAGTAACAGCAACTACAACACCAATGCCTAGTAGCAGGAGAAGTAACACGAAAAGCAAAAGAAACAACAGAAATTCCAACAATTATTAAAAAAAACAAAAAACCAACAAACAACAACATCATATAAAACGACAACAACAACAATGACAACACCACCAACAACAACAACAGCAACGACAATGCTCACGACAGTAGAGCAGCAGTCCCAACATCAATACCAACAACCAAAGCTGCAACGTCGAGAAATGCATGGATAAGGTGACAATACTCAACAACAACAACAACAATACGAGTAATAACAGCATGGCATTATTAGCAAAAATCCGCAACCCTTGTTTCCATTTCTTGTTCTGACGACGACAATGCGAAGACCTACTGAGACAAAATGGCGCGGAGATGGAACTAGAGATCCTGCGATGGTCTGCCCATTGCTATCTCCTCATTCAGCAAGACAGAATCGATAGATGCCGCGGCTTTATTCTCCAAATTGTGGCCCATTTAGAGCCCGACGACGGTCATGAGCGATCCTCGCTCCCATCATATACCGAGACTCATGGGCGGCGAAGAGGGAGAGCATATGGGTGGGTGTCGTGGTGGTTTTGGGTCCGTAGCCTAAAAGGGGTGGGGGGGGGAGAGGGGGAGAACTCCGCGTAAGCTTTTTTCTATATATTTTTTTTTAATCCAACGGCAGGCTTATGAACATAAATTTATACAATGAAGTTGAACAAGAATTTTTTTTTTGTTAACTAGTTGTCTTGTAGAGGGATGGAAAGATATCTCTTAAACAGAGGTGACGCCTTTGTTAGGACACACGAAAAGCCTCGCTGAGACTGATGGCCTTTTGACCGCTCGACATAGGCGTGACCACAGAATGAATGGCTTGGTCATGAACGAACGTGTACAATGATCAATACAGCCCCCAGCGCTTATTAGGTGCTCCCAAAATACTCGCTCGAGCACTTACACTTGTGCAATGCATTCCCATCTGATGATAGCCCATAAGTTTGGGCTAATCACAACATCAAAGCAAAATTAACCAGCATATCTCAACAACAACCACTGCCATCACACCACCAGAAGAGCAGCAGAGCAGCAACAACAACAACAACAACGACAACCAGTCAGTCAGTCAGTTTTGAAATCCCAAACCAAACATGTCATCATGACGATTTGACCAATGGATAGTGGTGCAGAGAAGAAGAAAACACTAATCCTTTTCTACAGCGGACGCAGTCTTAAAACCAGGAATATCAGTATTAAGGTAGAGTACCTCTGTAGGTACGATATTCAAGCTCCAAGGGTGAGCACTGACATCGAAAATACGGGTGACATTATACTGCTTGATTTTACCTTACATGATCAAGTCCAGATTGCAAGACCAGGGTCTGGCAAACGGAATTGGCTGATGGCGTCAAGGGGTACCCCGACTAACACAAACTGGGAACCCCTACGCTTGATACGAGTACAGTATCTGAAAATCAGAATTCGTGGCTGTCTATTTGGAGACAATCACTCTGACAACAGGGTGAAAAGCTTTCTTGCACTTTGCGTTATTTGTGCTTTGCTTTTTTTCTTTTCTTAGACCAACAGACCGGTGGGTCATATTCTGGCAGTGACTCTGACCCTCTCCCTTTCCCTTTTCTTTCCATCTATTTTTCCACAAAACTATAAAAGTGGATGTTTTGTTGGTGGTGATAGTAGTGATGACTCAACACTGAGAATTCTATTGCTCTGACATTTTATCTCTCTCATGTCATTCATAGCAGAGCAGACGACGATTGCACTGTCTGATCCGAATCCTTTGGGAACGAATTCTATATAGAGTTACCCGATTTGACGTGTGTTTCCCTACATTATCCCTAGCGACCGTCTACTCTGGTCGGTGAGCAGAGATGTAGATACTTGTTGCGAGAGGCTAACTTGAGGAATTTTTTTCTTTGTTTTGTTTTGGAGAGAAACAAGTGGGGGAGGAGGGGGAGGATATTGTGAAAGAAAGATTCATGGAATCAAGCCTTGTGTAGACCGCTTCTAGCGTCGATTTCTAATTATTCTCAAGAGCTAGGTGAGTCAGCGTGAATTATTTTTGCATAGACTGATACGTACTTCTGGCAGTCGCACCACTGCACCGGTGCACCTTTCAGTACAAATTCGCCATCATGATGCAAGGAGGTTATAAACACAATGTACGGAGTACCACTGACGTCTTCTTTACAAATCGTCCATGTTGGCTTAGTATTAGGTGGTATTTCACAAAATGGGTGAAATTTTATGTAGATAAGATGTTGGATCTGAGAGCTAGATAGAGTGAAGTGATTGACCATTTGATTAATGAGTGGAATGATTGGTCGATATTTTGAGTGATAAGTTGATCGGTTAATTGGTAAACTTTGGTCAGAACTTTTTGGCCAGAATCTGTTAAATTTAATCGCGCATCCCGTCCACAGATATGATGCCCTTAAACTTGGGTATCTACTCATTTTTAAGAAATCATTTATAGCCTAATATGTGCTCCGCCGTCGTGTCCAAGAATTAGTTCTGTCAGCATTAAATCATATGCCCTACGGCTTCAAAAATCTTAATTCAAACTGTCTGTTTGAGCCAGTAAAGTATCAGATTAACAATCAGTTACAAGAAGTTCTACAGTCACTAGCTCTTCTTTAATAGTTTGCGTTTTTCATCGAGCTTATAAAAAAAGCTATTTAAAACAGTTGATATTTGATTTTGTTTTCGAGCTACGCAACGGTTCATCGGAAGGCGTAAAACACGCTAGCAAGTTTCATTAACAAAAAGTTTTCCGCACAGAATGCTGCACTCACCTACACTGAACTTTCTACCCTAGGCTTTAGATTTAGTTTACAAAATCAAGAAATATTGAAAAATAATCTGTCGTGTGGTACACAAGTCTTGGGCATTCGGTATAATCTGCCCAAAGAACATAATACTATTTTCTACTATCCTACCATTGGGTATGTGATAACACTCTATTTGTATCCAAGTATAAGTTTGAAACTTTCTCGTCTCAACGAATCTCTGCAGGTTACAAACGCCTAATCCAATCCGCCTTTTTAAGCCAATAAATTCTTTTCTCTACGGTCACTTACAAGAAACTCCACAGTCTCCAAGTCTTCTTTAATAGTTTTCAGTATTCAATGAACTTATTGAAAATGATGCTTAAAATATAGGTCTTCCATTTCGTTTTCGAGCTACGAGCCGAAACTTCGAAAGGTGTAAACAAGCTGACTAGTTTCCTTAACAACAAGTGTTCTGCACCGAAGTCCACACCAAAACTGAAAAAAATGACCCAAACATCAGGTTTCTTTTACAAAATCAGGAGAGTATGTTTACTAATTCGCAGGAGGGTTCACAACTCTAGGGTCCATTCTGCATATTCTGTCTAAAGGATATCTTTTTTACTGTCTTCCTAAGACATATGATTAAACTCTTTTGTCATCCAAGTAGGAATCTGTAATCTACAATTGTTCTCTAGTCTTATCCCCTAGAGAAGTCTCACATTCTCGCATGCAGATTCCCAACGCGGACGCTAATCAAATTCCTTTTACACTTGTTGGGTCTTCCTACATGTCAACATACCACTCATTTGTTTTGACAAGGGAGATGAGATTGATCAAAATATACCAGACACACTCTTCGATCCGTGTATAAGTACGCCGTATAGTGCATGCGGTGCAATTCAGTTTGTGCAGGAAACCAGGCTGAGATCTCTTCATGATTTGTATTAGGAACTTTCACTAAACGAAACAATATAACTTTTGTTTCAACCAGTTCGAAAGAACAAATGGCGGTTATACGAAGATTTGCAAAGAGGAATTAATTCTAAAAACTGTAAAGCCTCTGTAAGTACAAAACATAAAATTGGCTGACATGCATCTCGGCATCGACAAAAAAAAAAAAAAGAAGCATGTGAGATGTGGTCGTTGTATGTGGTTTCGATATGAAATGTATTGGCATTACATGAATTCAACTCCCTTAGCTTATTATAATAGTATGATTCATGTTTTCTTCACCCGTCATTTTATAAAGCTTAACTGAAGAGCGCTTTTTTTTTCAAAGTGAGTACAGTTTCATTGGATTACGCATTTTATATTAAAGCAATCAAAGCAAAATTGTGATTGGAATTTTTTGAACTACTTTTTAAAAATAGGGTTCAGAAATTAGCAGGAAGTTATCAGATGACCTTCATTTGTAATATTAATCCGCCTACTTCCCATCTCCTATGAATTCCCCCTTCCCTTTTTGTTTTCTTGGTGCTTTGTCTTTGTTTCAAAGTTCAAATAATTCCGTCATGATTAACAACATTATTAAGTAGACAAAATATATGTGTGCAAATTAATCTTTATATCATTTCCTCTTACTGGTACGTACCTTTCTTCTTAAAGTATTAGTGACACAATCCGCGAACTATGTAGGCGAACTATCTTATCATGTCTGCTCCAAAACCATTATATGGGTTCGCAATATAGATTATCGCGATCATTATCCATAATACCACCCGATAGCGTCACTGTTATTTGACTCACGAGACGAATGCCAGAGAGTACGCTAACATCCCTATGGCCGTACCATGATTCTTATGTAAGTTAACAACTGCGGTGACCACAAGAACCTTCCCAAAACATTAGTAGTGTTTATTTCAGTTAACGAAGTATGTTAAGTTAACGAATGTGTTATGCATACGGCCACTGGTTATTGGTACAGTAATTTATCATGGCAGTGGAACGTTACCTACCTGGTATAGGTTGGACTGACACACCAAAAGCTATGTGACTGTATCCTGATTTACTCGATACTCGTATGCTTCAGGTCTAATTTACAGTAGTGAAACAAGCATGAATAAGACAGTCTTCGAAGCACTTTGATGCATTCAAATCCTCAAGCAGAAACATATTTCCCAAAACAGTCGTCTTCACGTCTAGATGGTAAAAGCATTTCAAGATCTTTGACCAAATGATACGATGATAAATGAGCAGTCATATTGCATTTCTGATTTTTGTAATACAAGAGTATACAACCTGACATATGCTGTATGACGAAGCATGCACCCCCCCCCCCCCCCNNAATAAAAGTCTTCTGCAGTTTAGAATAATTCTTGGCTCAGCAGAAAATGGCCCAGACGAACCGAAATCAAAATTTGTGCATGAGTAGTCTTGTAAGCTAGTTTACGAGGCCCATCTCAAAAATAGGTTTCCCTCATTCATTTCTCACAAAAAAAAATAGTTCATTTTTATCTATTTTTTTTAAACAGGTCCTCACTTGAGCTAAAGCTTAATATAATAATGTAATGAAATAGGTTTCCCTTATTCATACCTCCCTCCACAAATAATGCAATTTTTAATTCTCGAATACAAGATTTTACTACCTGGCATATGTCGTATGACGAAGCATATCCCCTATCCCAAAGAGTCCCCTGCTGTATAGAATAATTCTTGTCTCAGCAGAAAATGGCCTAGACCAAACGAAAATCAAAATTTGTGCTTGAGTAGGCTAGAAAGCTTGTTTACGAGGCCCATCTCAAAAAAAAGAATGTCTCCTTCATATTTCCCACAAAAATAAGACATTTTTATTGATTTTAACTAAACAGGTTCTCGCGCTAATTGAACCTTAATAATGGCAGTAAATTTTATTCCCTGGCATGACAGGAAGCAAACGTATTAGTGTTTTTAAACAGTAATGATAGAGAAAACTCAATTTTTTCAGAGGAGGGAAACTTACTTTTGGAATGACCCTCGTAGTCTAGTCTACCTGATGAACGCGCTGGCCTATTTTACAGTGAGTCTCCGCCTGCACCACCGGCGTATAAAAACACTCGCGTCTCAGCAGATACGACTTTATAATTACTCTCATTACTTCACCTAGATCACCGTTAGGTCTCCGCTTATCTTCTCTCAAGTGCACATATCCACAGGTGGCTTGAATTTACACGTAATTAAGGAGTAGGTGTATCCCCAAGTATAAAGTCTGTGTTTTATTACGCGGTGTCTAAGGACATAAAAGTTGGGGCATAGATTATACAGGATTATCTGTTTACAATGAGGGCAATGCGATAGTGCTGTTGAAGCAGCCCTCATCCCTTTTGTCCCGGGATGAAGTTCTTGTCTGGGGTTAGAGTTTGGAAGAGTGGAAGGCAAAAGATATCATTCAGCAAACATCATAGAACAAGATTACAATATAGTGCAGCGAACGGGTGATGTATCGATACCGTTTTGTTGTTTTTTTTTTTGCTTAGGCGTTACTCAATTTCTGTACTCTTGATGTTGAAGGTAAGATTCTAATTCGATTCTGATACTCAGTACAGAGTAAGCACTTCGATCCTTTTCGACACAATTTGATATTGCTGCAGGGATAGGTAATAATCAAAGCCATTCAAACTGTTGCTGCTTACATCAAAAGTATCGAAATGGTATCGAAACTTTGGGAGTTGAGTTTGATACTCCCACAGAAATTACTGAGTATCAAAAGTGTCTGCTCTTAGACAGTCATGAGAGCAGCAACATGCAGGACTTCCGACAAGCATATCTTCGCAAAATGCCACATTTAGTTCTTCCCGAAAATTACGAGATCTTAATGGAAAACACACATGCACAGACATATACACAGAGAACAGACAAACAGACAGACAGAGAGACAGACAGACAGACAGACACACACACACACACACACACACACACACACTCACGCATGCACACACACACACTCACTCACCCACTCACTCACTCCTGCTGTAAGGAAACGCCAGAAAGCCATTCATAAAACATCGAGTAACTATTATGCTTTGTTATGGAAAAAGACCGTGTATGCAGCATGGATATAGACTTGTAAATGTTTCGTTCACAGCAAAACTGCTATTAGTTTTGGTTTTTTTTGCTCTTTTTTTTTTCTCAAAAAGCACCGATTGTTACAGGCAATTATTCCTTTTTCTACATCATGCTTATAACAGTGTAGAAATGTAATTGGCTTCTTATTAGCAGAACCGACATCTTTGCGCTCTGGGTAGACCTCAGTTTGTCTCAAATCCTCTGCCAACAATCGACAGGAAATTGCACTATGTCAGTCCCAAGTGAATTTGCAGCATAGCATGAGAATGTTCCACTGTCTTGTAACTGTGTAATGACTAACTTTGCCCCAGAGTCTTCTACCTTCACTCCACTCAAAATTACTGGAGTGTTGTACTCATCCACAAATTGCCATGACTGTCTTGGAGTAGGTGATCCTTTTGCGTCACAGGCCAGTGTAAGGGAACCACCTTTAGGAATCGTGTACGTCTGCGATGATGTCGATATTAAAGGAGGACTAAGAAACTTGTAGGCTGCAGACGCTGACAAAGAATAGTACCCATTGTCTGCTTTGCACCTTGAATGCTGGAAACATCGGCTTGTGTTACTGGGTCAGGGGTGACGGTTAAGTTACTGGTAATGATGTCGCCATGGTGTAGATGCTGATGGTGCCGGTCGCTCATTGGTTATGTACCCTTTATCCATTGCTGGTAGCCTCAACTCTCCTCTCCACTTGAGGTTTGTGACACCTATTAGAAGGGCAAATCACTCATAGTGTACAACCCAATTAATCCGCTAATCTATAAAATCCCCCTTTTTTTGGGGCCCTGCCAGCCAGTGTTAGGGTGTAGAAATGTGTAAAATGACCTGTGATCTAAATAAAGCATCCAATTTTAAAGTTTCAGGTACAATTTGAGCCTTCTAGATAAAAAAAATAAAATGTGTAGACCTATGTATTCGCACGCGGTCAAAACCAGCCAAATGAAAATTTGGGGACCAAATCAGAATTTGAGGTGATCTTTTTCAAAAGACATTTGTGAAAAATTTTGGGCGTTGACCCCCCTTTTTCTTCCCGTTAAAAGATCGGGCAAAAGAAGTACTTTAACCTCCATGGAAGAAATTTCCCCAAATCACAGTGGTATATTTAGAATAACGCAAAATGTTAATAGGGCCAAAAGAAGAAAAAACAATAGGTGTCAAAGACCTTGACCTGCGTGTAATCCGAACTCTCGCAGTCTAAAGGCTACATACAAAAATGTAACGTAAGTTAGAAAAGTGATCAGTAACTCAAAGAATATAACAGAAGATAAAAAAAAAAAAACCACCTAGTTGGACTCTATCCTGCAGGCGCGATGATACTCTCTAAAGAGGAGCGGTGTCATTTTACGGAAAATACCGTACACGCCAAATTGGGTCACATTCACCTTTTGGCACCTTTGTTTAGAGCTTAATGTTCTCTATCTTTTCACCAGGGTTATTCTCTCTTAGCTTTTATAGTTCCAGAGATAACCAACCTTATGCGCCACTGATTAGTTGATAAAGCGAGGAGCAACGCGAAAGATTTTTATATTGCCTCTCCTGTGAAACTGTGATTCTACTGCACTTTTTATTTTTCGTGAAACAGCAGGCATGCTTTTGTTTGGTCCCTGCAGTTTGACGTAAGGGCAAGCCACATCCCTCTTTTAGCAAAGACAGGATCAGTCTGTAGGCAAGCCAAGATGGCTGAGACTATTGTGGAAGAGACAAAAATTAATGCACCGATTTGCGAGTAGTATTCCTCTTTCATATATTTTTTGCTTCATTCATTAGTATACATGAATACTTGATTCTTGTCACATCCTCTTCCGACACAAGGCCTTTGATAAGACGTTCCACTAAAACATTTGTAACCGTATATACTTTTCTGCCATGTTGCTGAACTTTCTCTTAAAGAGATTCAAAAGACATTACATTTCTAACAAACTTCTAGTGGCCGTGCATCCTTCCTTTCTATGACTGGTGCGCACCACCTAAACCACCTACGGTACCCCTGATACTTCCTTTGCTAAGGACTGAGCACAGATTACAAGAAGGATCTCTTTCACGACGTCGCAAGGACCAAACAAATGCAGCCAAGATCGTTTTTTCCCCGTAGAACAGCAGAGCAGATCCGCAGTGGTGCTTAGATGCAGAAGATTCTCTTCTCAATCTTCTCTTCTCATATGATATTACTACATACTCAACTTTAGAAGCCAAGACTGACCTTTTTTGACAAAGAATAATTATAATAATAATAATAAAGAATACTGATAATAATAATATTAAGTCTCGCATCCAGGCTGATGCCTGCTCACGCGACTTCACACACAGTACTATTATTATCCCAGCAGGCCAGGTCATTCTAGAATGTATACCTGTGGCGTGAACAGTGCCGCTGCCATATATAGGCGCTGATCACTAGCATCCTGGCAATATATTTCTCTGTCTGTAGCCAGGTACCCTTTTACAGACGGATGGACTGAGGAAAATGTGAATGAAATGTTTTCGCAAGGTACCTACAACGTGACCAAGGAAATCGAACACGTATCATAGTCGGAGAGAAGATAGCGTGGTGAGGATTATCCTGGGGAGACTATTATTATATATATAATATAATATATTATTTACATATATAAAGACTAATCACGTTTAACTATAAAATGGCCAACTTCACAAACGACGCCAAAATAATCTTTACTTCAGGGTGACAGATTTTAACTCAAGTACTTTCTTGACGGCTGTTCGCCTAGCGCCATTTTTATTTCGAATTTATAAGATTTATGAAACTAAAAATCTTACGGTCTTTGACTGTATAGTAGCTTGTTTTACCACGTTCTTGTTCTGCTTATTGATTAATCGTCGTAAGTGAAGCTTACTTATATCTCATAATAAAAATGACAACCTGATTACAAGGTTTGGTTTAAACAAGGTTTGAAGAAAGTTTGAAGAAAGTTTATTAGGAAAAAGCCCAAAACCACAAACTTGGTAAATGACCGAACTGATTAAACACCACACAAAATGTCGTCAATCAGTAAATCAAGAAATCAGTCAGCTTATAAGTACACTAGTCAATCGATCAATCTAACGTTCAAATCCAACATCTATATGGCACATATAAGAACTGGTCTTTCTTGTTAGGAAGGTCGTGGTTCTGCTAAGGAAAAGTCAACAGGTCATAAAAAATTATATGTACAGAAGCCTAATCCAATTTCCCTCTTTGAGCCAACAAACTGTTTGCTCTACTGTCACAAGAAATTCCAGTCTCTAGGTCCTCTTTAACAGTTTGCAGAATTTAATGAGCTTATTATAAAATAATGATGTTTAAAATATAGGTCTTTCATTTCGTTTTCGAGCTGCGAACCGATACATCGAAAGGCGTAAACAAGCAAACTAGTTTCCTTAACGAGAAGTGCCCCGCATAGAAAACCATACTGAAACCGAAGCAAATGACCCAAACTTCAGGTTTAGTATTATGATCAAACCCCATTTTCATCAAATTAGAAGTTTGTAACCTCTAGACCCCTCTCTCCTGCTCACCATCGTAGTGAATGAGAAAAAAGTTATCCCGAGGACTCTCAGGGTTTGGAAAATGGGGACGAGTCAAAGAGGCGATTATATCTCACGCAGTGCATAATGCACAGACAGACAGACAGACAGACAGACAGACAGACAGACAGACAGACAGACAGACGGACGCGGACGGACAGACAGACAGACAAGCAGGCACACAGGAAGGAACATATGCAAACAGGTAGACAGACAGACAGATAGACGAGCAGACACACAGGCAGACAGACAGACTAACATACAGACAGACAGACAGATAGACAAACGAGAGGGCACACAGACAGACCCATTGGCTAAAGACAGACAGACAGACAGACAGACAGACGAGCAGACACACAGGCAGACAGACAGACTAACATACAGACAGACAGACAGACAGACAGACAGACAGACAGACAGATATTTTGTTCAGCTGATACTGAAAGCCCCAACATTGCATGGTCTATTCGTCTTCATTAAGCTGGATTCCGATTTCCCATTCCGTAAGCCACTGTCTAGTTGAGGTGAATGGAGTGTAGTCAACAACATCCATCTGGATTATGACACAAATTTTCTAACCTCCCAGCCATAACATAGTACTAATACAAGATCAACTTCTTGGCTCAGGACAAAAAATGAATCAAGCAACCACTTAGACAAACCTCAGAGAGAAAAAAAAATAACATTGGAGTTTTATTACTTTTTCCCCTCACATTTTCCGTCTCCTCGTGTCTTGGGACAAATTTGTAGCCGAAATAGAGGAAGGATTTTGAGGAGGGTGGGAAGGGAGTTATACCAGGAGGTGGAGGGGTGAGGGAAAGAAGCAAGCTATTGATTACCCTTAATCGATAGTGGCGTGTCTAGCCGAGAGAAGATGCTATGTTATCTAAATGTCTGGCCTGCAAAGATTGCTAAGCTATCAAGTCCTCGCCGATAGAGGGCTGTATCTTAGCAGAAATGGTTCCGGTTCTCCAGTGTACTACAAGAGGATCGGCGAGCACCTCCCCCACCCCTCTTGCCCCTCCCCCCTCCAATCTCCCTTCTCCCAGGGTGGAAATTAAGAGGCGGACCAAAACTGAACGTTGTTGAGAGAAGAATTCCAACGTCCTTTCTTCCCCTTTCCACTTTCTCGTCAACTCTAATCGTCTATATAATATATGTAGAACAAAATCTCGGGGTTTTTTTTTAAGACTCAAAAGCCATTGAACGCATAGACTGAAAATTGTGGTACAGTGGATTGTTGGATATTGGTCATTGTTCTTACTATCCACATAAACAAAATTTAAAGACTAGAGTTCTTGAGGTATTCTTCAAATGATATAATAGTTGAATAGCAAATTCGCGACGGTGTTTCATCCGAAATGTACATTCAGTAAAATCACGATTGGCTTTTTTATCGTTCTTCCGTTTCCCATGTCGGAATTTGATTCGTCCTTAACATCCACAAACTGTTTTGGTGGTTCAGAGACCTGGCATGCCGCCTAGAAAGTAGAAAGCGCAACACTGATAGGTATACTGGTAGGTCTAGATTTAAACTTACATGTAAAATGTATGAGAACGTTGTGAATGCACGTGATTGTAACAATGCATTGTGAACATGTGTGATGTTAGTAGCTGTAGTGCTTAAAATGCCCATGTCCTCTCCCGTTGCATACTGTATTTTGCCCATGTACCACGTCTGTGGTCTAGGCTTATTCCTAATAAACGTGTTAAACTTGGTAAACGTGTTATACGCCAAGAATCATGGTCATCCGGCAGCGGGGATATCAGCATGAAAATATTTATTTATCTACATTTAGACTTACAACTGCCAGAAAAACACGATGGGCTTTGTCAACCCCTGGCTTTGTTAACAGGTGAAGTGGTCTAATTCAGCAAGAAAGTAGAGCCCCACAGCACGTACTCCAATTTCTTTCTTAGTCGTTTCAAGGGTCCTGTGTTGTTTTTTTAAATATTTTTCTATTAATCTCATACATTATTTGTTATTTGCAGCTGGAAATGTCATTACTGCACTCCGGATTTGTCCATGGCTTAGGTTTTTCTATCCCCACGCCTTAAATCGTCTCAAAGAAAACAGTATCATAGTGACGGTTAAAATTTGGTTGAGGACAGCTCTGTTCCTTCCAGAGAGACCACAGTCTTTATATCTTTCTTTCATCACACCCAGTTCCTTCACGGTTATTGTCCCAGGTCGTCTTCTTTTATTTCTCCTTCTTCTTCTTCTTCTTCTTCTTCTTCTTCTTCTTCTTCTTCTTCTTCTTCTTCTCCTCCACCTTCCTAAGTTTCTTATCTATTCCTGGAGGATATCTGCCCTATAGTTCACTTCCAGCCAACCTTTCCCTGTCCGTTGTCGTTGCCGAAGACAATGGCATCAAACCTGGATGATTCAGTAGTTCCGAGGAGATCGGAGTTGGCTGATATCCTCTCTCCGCGTACCTCCTTCACGAAAAGTTATTTCCGCCCATGATTTTCCTCTCTCATCGTGGCCACCCTGAGTGCTAAGCAGTCCCAGAATTCCCCCCAGTCATCTGTTATGACCCATCATAATTATTGTCATTCTTGCTGTGCGAATATTCTCCTTAGCAAGGATGAAAGGATTTTTTTTCTCTTTCTTTCCCTTTATTTTGGATAGTTGCAATAGAGCGAGGAAACAGAGCGATTGTGGAGTACAGATTGAGAAAGATGAGATCACGTACCGTTCTGCTATTGCATACGACGTCTTTTATTTGCCCAGTTAGAAGCGTATAACCTTAAAAGAAGTCACTTGTCAGTGGCCTTGTGGGGATCCAAGCCTCGTCTCCGAAATAGCACCATAATTAGTCGCTGTTGAGCAAGAGTGGACCATACCACATTTGCTGTGTTTTGAGAAATTGAGGGATGAAGTTTATGTTACCATTGAGTTATAGAGACGTGTAAAAGAGAAAAGTTGGTGTTAGAAGTCCCGCAGGCCAAAAATAGCAAATTAACTGAGATTTGTAGCAAGATTGAGTCAATATCTATTTTTAGAACCCTTTATTGCCAAAATCGCAAAAGTGTGGGATGGTCCACTCCTGCTCTACGGCGACCAGTTGTGCTGAAAACCTAACACAAACAAACTCTGCAAGACGTTCCTTCGTGGAAGTCGGCATGATAATGTTTATTAATGTTCTGTTTCGAGATTTCTTTTTTACTCTTATCTGGTGATATTTTGATTGTGGGGGGGAAATTCACTAATACAGGCATAATTTTGCTAATTTTGTACCAAAGCACCATTTTTCTTTTCAATTTTGCTCTGACGGAAGTATAGCGTTTAGTTTTGCGAAATTCGCAACAAATTAAGGCAAAACTCTGTCTCTTATTATTCTCATAATTTCATTGACGTCATCCTCCCCCAAAAAAAAAAAAATTTCATCGTCCATACAACGAGTAAACCTGCAATGGTAAATGGAAAAATAAGAAAATAAGACTTTTATTGACCCTATAGGGAAACTGGTTTACAATGCCATACAGTATAATACATCTCATTCATAATACAAACAGACAGAATAGTACATATTACACATGTCAGTACATAATATTACAAATAACACACACAACAAATTCATTGCTGATCGTCAGCAGTGGAACGTCCTGGTTCTTCTTCCCCCTCCTCTCTCTCCGAGCTCTAAAGCCAGGAACTCTTTGCACTTGAGTCGAGTGGGGAAAGGGGACAGAAGTCTCTTTCACAAGGACACCACAATGCAAATTGCCCTGTCCACGATTCGAACACACAAACCATAAACTTGGCAAAGTCTTCTATTTCTAAAACCTGCACGGCTACGCTACCTTCATGTAATCATCCACTGCCCCTTACAAAGATAGGGAATGCAGGTTTGTGACTAAATTATTGCTACGCCATGCTACATCATGCTGCTTTAAAGAACTTGTGCAAGTTTATAAGGATATCTTGAACAGTGTTAAGGAGTGATAATGAAATCGACTTTTCCTTCTTGCTCAAACTGCCAATGTGATTACCAGATTACCAAAGCCATTGTATACTCGGTAGCAGTGCCCTCGTGCCGTCAGCATGTATCAATACTCAGCTATTTCCATCTTTGTATCATAACTCTAGATCTGAAGTTTCATTAATGTCAGTGTGAAGATGAGAGAGAGAGAGAGAGAGAGAGAGAGAGAGAGAGAGAGAGAGAGAGAGAAGAGAGAGAGAGAGAGAGAGAGAGAGAGAGAGAGAAAGAAAGACTGAGAGACAAAGAGAGAGAAAAAGGGAGAGAGAGGGAGGGTAGGGTATGAACTGATTGTTAAGAACATTGTTATTGTTTGCTCATTTACAACAAATAGTTGTCTGAGCTGAATAAACATATTGTTATTGTTGCCAGTATCATTTATATCAGTATCAGATATAAATAAAGAGTCTAAATTACAGTTCGCAAATCATACACCACGATTCACTTCCTTATCTCACTGGAGTGAGTTTTTCAGGAGAGGGAAAAGAATTGCAAAAGGCCAGGCAAGAAAATAATGCCAACCTCAAGCTTAAGTGGCGTTTTTTTCTATTTTTTTTTTCACCACTGACTTTGTGACTTACTTTGTCTGTTACATTTGATGGATGTATCAGGTTGCAGCAAGCACAAAAATAGCCCTTTTTGTGTAAATTGCCTATCTCTGGGATAGGCAGTCTGCCTATGATTGTGACGATTTCTATGGACATAAATACAGGTAATCTCCCTTTATATCTCAGCAATGAACGCCAGGCATGACTGTGGAATTCCCCACAGGCATTCTCCGAGGAGCAAAGGTCTGAGAACAATTATTATGCTAATGCCTGACATTGCCAATATATACCTCATACCTTGCTACTTCTTTTTAACATTGTCTTTTCCAGAGCCGTAATTAGTATTTCGTTCGGGACCCACCGCAAAACCATTCTTCAGGCCCCCAACCCTCATCTCCTTCTCGACCTTTTTTTTTTTTTTGCCCCTACCGATACCCTCGCCCCCACCCCTTTCCCCTTTCGCTCCGCATTACGGACACTGCCGGTGGATGCTAGTTCCTGCCGTGATCTTACCTTTTTTCATAATGAACGGGAGAGAGAAACAGGATTACTGACTTGGACAAGTGCAACCCGCATTAAAATATGCTTGTTAGGAAATCGTCTTGCTAGCGGCATTACTAAAAACAGTGCAAACCTCAAAAATAATACAATTTAATAAAATTATAATTATGACGAGCACCATATTAAATATATTATAGTATAATTGTTAAATTAGATGAATGCGCCACGAAATGTGAGTACTTCGAAGCACTGTGGAACAGACATGAATTTAATAATAAGAGTCTTCAAGTCTGGCTTTTTTGGCATCTGTACTGGGATGAATATGACAAACATAGGCAAGAGAACTAAATATTATAGGAATGTTCTAGCTCTCAGAAGCCCAGCCCTCTGTCGTACGACAGCATTATTGGAGTATGGAATAACTGAGTCATGATGCCAGGGATGAATAATAATCATGATAATATCTTAATTACTTTTTGAATCATCAGGATTATCTTTTGATGGGTGTTGACAAAATCCAGACAGTTCCAGGAAGATAACAAAAGTTCAAAGAAAAAAAAAACAAATGACGCTAAATGACACGTCATAAAATGATGCACTAAAGATCAACTTCCGTGCCATTAATCAGCGTACTTAAAATTTTGTGTTTCGTCTGTTAGCGATTGAGAAGAAAAACTGGTAATGAGCTGTGCATTAGACGAAGAGGAACTGAAATCTCATATCTGATCGCGTCGCTTAATGTGGCTCCTGTTATCTTGCATGCATCTCACGCAAGAAAATGTTGAATGACATCTCCCTGTCGAAATGTTAAGTTGTCGAATACAGAACATGTCATCTTGCCTTTTACAGAGTATTTTTTGTTTTTCTGTTAGCGGAGGGGCAGGGGTGTGGGAGAGGGAACTGGGAGGGGAGGATGTGAAAGACGTCTTGTGGTCTCCTGCAATCATAATCAAAATTCGGTATCAGAGACACGGGAACGCTTCTCAAGAAACTGTTGAGATTTGCTCAGAGCGAAAACCACCTCGAATCTTTAAGGGCTGCGCAAAGCCGAAAAGTTGGAGCATTGCTACTCATCTTCATGTGAGATAGCGCTGTTGCTTCGTGAGCAGTTAAGAACCGTGAATGGCTTTCCGCTCTAACCAGTCCACATCATTACACTGAGCTGGAGACATGAATCAATCCCTGGCGACCCAAGTAGGGCACCCTGACTCTCATAAAATCCGAACTGTATTTCTTTTAGGGAGTTTTATTTTTGTTTCGTGGTTTCCTCCTCTTTTTTTTTTTCGTTTCGTTATTCTCGTTCCCCTCAGTTCCTTAATTTTTACCCTTCTCGATCCCGTCTCGTGTCTTGAGATGGTTCCAAAAAAAAACAAAAAACGACCAAATCGCAGACGCAACGCTGATGACTCATTCGGGTTTTGTCGACTGTGGACATTGCAATTAAGATTTGGGTTAGGTCCGCGGAACATCGCAACACGATCTTGCCTCGTCCCGACGGACCGTGGTTGAGCGAGAGAGACCGTTCAAACACAATAACGTGATTAGAGAATTCAAGTTCTTTGGTGCGGTGGTCTGGGGTGGGGGTGGGGG
>JAWQUT010000156.1:1375880-1386947 GCA_033807755.1 Ellobium chinense
ACATCCATATGAAAGCAAGTAAACAGAATTCCGAGAAGAGACAGAAATAGAACAAACGAGAGACATACTCAAAGAGCGTGGGAATGGGAATAGGTCAAGCATCTGAATTATCCATGTAACGGTACACGCAAGCACAAAAAGGCACACACACATACATACATACACACATACATACACGCACATATTCACACACTCACAGACACACACAAACACAAACACACACAGAAACATACACATTCACACACACACACACACACACACACACACACACACACACACACACACACACACACAACCCTTCTCTTGTTCTGTTAGGAGTGCACTCAAGGAGCATGTCTCAGGTCAATGGGGAGCATGGGTCTCATCCTCCTTTGATACTGAGGATTATAAACAGACTGTGCTGGGCATCATCATCATGATCATCATCATCATCAGCAGCAGCAGCAGTAGCAGCAACAACAGCAACAGCAGCATTAGCATCATGTGTACCGTTGCATAGATAACTCAGACATATGAATTATTCTTATTCCCACGCTTTTTGACTATGTCTCTTGGTTACTGTATTTCTATTTCTGTTGGCCCTTAAATCCTTCTGAGTCTGGATGTCTGGATGTTCCTTACTTTATCTGTCGGTCCGGAGGAAGTGTTTATATATGAAACATTAAGTATTTTTTATATATTCATGGTGTATTTTTAAAAAAAAAGGTTTTTATTTTTGTAGACCCTTGGCACAATCACACTTAGTTTCAGTCAAAATCACCATCATCATCATCATCATCATTATCATCATCACCCTCATCATTATCATCATCATCATTATCATCATCACCATCATCATTACCAGCTGCATCAACTACACCATGACCATCATCACAATCACAAGAACACCAGCAGGATCAAGAACAATTGTCAAATCCTTCACGGATCATCATTATCATCATCATCATCGTTATTTGCAAAACATTTATCCGCACTGGGTGTAAATAAGTAAAGCAAGAAAACTATAATAATTTAACAAATGTAATGCACAAATTTTCGGACTGGCGTCCTTCTTCAGGTGTAGAAAATAAATGATGATGATGAATGTGGAAAGAAAGAAAACAGCTGCATCAAGAACACTATGATCACCATCAGCACCACTAATCCTACTACTACAACTACTACTACTACTACTACTACTACTACTACTACTATTACCGCTACTACAACTTCTACTGCTACTATTATTACTACTACTACTACTACTACCACTACTACTACTACTACTTCTACTATTACTACCATTACTACTACTACTACTACCACTACTACCACCACCATCACCACCACCACCACCACCACCAGACCAGGAGCACGATCACCCGCAATTGCCCCCCATTTCGTCAAACATCATGACGAAGAAGTTGTTTTCGCCGATCGTTGTTTATAAGGGTCTGGGGGCTAATTTGAGAGTACGCCTCTGAAAATAGGCCTGTCTGGGAAGCGTGATTCGTCATAGACTAATATCTGCACTGACTAGATGGGGGCAGGGAAAGGTTTGTCTGCATTTAAGCATTACATAATCCCTTCCTCGACCCACAGCTGGCATTCTCATCTCTCTCGCTCTTCTTCGCTCCTTCTCTGTCTTCCGCCCACCCTCTCCACCCCCCCCCCCCCCCCCCCCCTTTTTTTTTTATTTTCTTTCGTTCCACATTCTCCCATCAGCTCACCTGTTGAGTTTGGGAAGGAGATAGATAGATAAAGAAAGAGAGAGAGAAGGGGGGAAAAAAGGCTGAGAGAAAGATGAAGCGAAAGAGAAAATCGTTGCTCAGCTGATAACGCACCAGACCGTGAGCGCAGGAACACCAGACATCATCAGCGGCGAGTCTGAAGACTGCGTGTGATGGGGTGTGGGAAGAATAAGAAGAGATCAGTGGCGGCGATATATTCATTCTTTATATTACATTATGATCCGTCTACTACACGACAAATATTCGGAATCTGCACTGGGTCAGTTTCAAGATTCAAAGTCTTTATTAGGCTCTGGGCCCATAACACAACTACAATATAAAATACTTCAAATCAAAGAAAGTGATGACTAAGGCAAGGAAGTGATGAAAGGAAGAGAAAGAAAGAAAAAAGTGGAAGAATGAAGCAGAAAGAAAAATTAGAAAGAGTTCAGTATGGAGAGCGAAGACGTGATACAAACATAATATTGCATAAAGTATACAAAGTTATTATGCTGTCTGTTGTACGAGCTATATGTACGCAATAACTCGTCGAAATTATTTTCAGCCGACTTATGAACTTATGATCCCTTTTCCTATGATGATAATGTTATATAAATTTGGGTTCTCTTACAATACATTATTCATCAAGAATTAATAGAATTTCAGCAAAAGGTCAGAATGTCAGCCGTAACTTCGTTCCACTTGTCGGCCAAAGTACAGCCGGTACGGGTAAATCAGCGCATGAAAATGGCCAAAATGGCAACACTAGAGATCGGGGAAAATAGACTTCTGTACCAACAAAAGCGCCACGGGCGACTGTAATTTTATTAGCGGGGGTGGCCCCCAGTGGGTTTCCATTGTTTTGACACACACGCCCACCCACGACAAGTATCTTGAAACAGTACTTAGCCAGGCCGAATCGTCACGACTGGCCAGATTTTTTAACCTGCCGGGACTAAAGCTGGAACGCTCAATCCGATTTATTGATGGAGTGGAAGAAACTTAATACTGCTCACAAAAAGAAGAGGAGATCTTATTTTGGTAACATTGTCTCGTGTCGCGATTTGTTTAAAAACCTTCTTTACAAATTGAGCAGGAAGCGTGGGCTTTATTGACTTCAAGTTTTAACACGTGGGGTACAAAATTGGTCAGCACGATCATAGGCCGATATAAAAAAAAAAGTCTAGGGTAGAGCAGAGCAGTGTGCAAAAATACATGTATTACTGTTTTATATTACTATCTCCTTTTCGTAGCAACACTGAATCAGTGCCATGACCATCAGTAGACTTTTTTTCAGTTTAAGGGGCAAAGCCTGCTTTCACCCGTTGGGACTTTGACCTTTTCGGTGTGTTTCAAAGCGTGTTTCGTCAATAGGTAGCCGAGTGAGAACTTTACTTTTTATTGCCGGAAATTTACCGGCCAAAGGGTATAAAGATGCACAATGTCAAGGCTATCAACTGGGTTTTACTGAATGCAAATTAGGTTATCCCGTAAACCTGATTTCGACTATTGCCCCAACTGCTTACTTCACTCAAACTGCATTGGAATCATTCTAACAGTAGGTTATAACATATTAGTAACCCCTACAAATTTACTGACAAACATCAATCATCCATCACTGGCAAAATTGTTGACTCCAAGAGTGAAATTTCTGCGTCTAGAAAGGCTGGTTCCAGCTAAAAGCTGTTGTCCTCTCATTGCATGTCCAGTGAACTTTGATTGTCTTCGTCTCACTGTTGTTAGTAATTGCCTTTTTTTTTCGCTCCCTTCAAGATCGATTCATTTGTTTTCGTTTCCCTCAATGATATTTTGTTCATTATTCTTAGGAGCCAGATTTCTGGATACTGATTTACAGTGGTATACAATGTTTCCCATCTCATTCATAATACAGACACATAGAACAATACACGTCATACATGTAAATACACAATACTACAAATGAAATACAGTCCAAAGTCACTGCTGGTCGCTAGAGGTGCAGAGCCCTGGTCCCCCCAACTCTAAAGCTCGGTACTCATTTACACCTGAGTCGAGTAAAGAGATGGAAAAATTGGGTTTTTTTCCGAAAAACACTATAGCTTGAACCGCCCGATCTGCTAGTAAAATACACAAACCTTCAACTTGACAGTCTTCATTTTCTGATTGCGACTAACAAACAACAGGCCACTGTGCCTCAAATTTTACTCCTGATCTAAGACACCCTACAATATGGAAATCATGGAGTGTTCTCATGAAATTTGAGTTTGTGAGATTAAGTGTATGTAGAAATAGTCAGAGAGCTTTTATTTTCAATTTCAGAACTCTTACCGGCATCTATGGCGGAGGCAGACATGCGCACATGACATATCTTGATGTTACGATAATATTGCAGGTTTCAAATTAAAATCACATGTGAATTTCCCATCTAGCTCGTGACGTGCAGTATGATCATAACACAAGGAACTATGCCTGCCTTTGCCATATCGATTCGTAAAAGATTCTTAAAAGTAAAAACTCTAAACTGCTTCCAGATCACAGCTTACCATAATGTGCTGCGGCTATGAATAGGAGATCTACAGTCAGCAGTGCCAAACTGTGTCCAAGGTGAAATGAATTTATTTTAACCAGCAAATAAAGATTGAAAGCGATCAGTATTTATAGATGACACCATGTACTCGCGTCCATGTTGAAGTAAGAACAAAAGAGATGTTGCACCCAAATAACCTTATCAGACTCTTGAGTGGATTTCTCTGAGGGGGTCGGTGCCATTAGATCTGTCTGGCTTTTAAAGGTCGACAGATACTGAGACTGGGTTTGAACCATTGATATTTAGCCTTGCAGCGTGACAAACAGTACAAGCACCAGTCTTTACATACACCATTCTATATCCAAGGTTGGGCTTGAAGGTCATACCACCCTTGAACCCTGAAGTCGCTTTAAAAGTTTACTGAATATTATTATAATAAGAAATATTTATCTGTCCTTGCAGGTGCTAAATCTAAATTGTTAACCCATTCATCTATTCGCAAATTCATTCTTAACTATTCCATCTATTAATAGGCCACTATATCTTTCCACCGGCGTCTGTTATCCGTTAATTTGATTCAAAACTTTATCCACTCTTGACCGAATTCTGTCTGTAATAGCCAAGTGAATCTATCTCACTATCAAGTCGCTCATGTAAGTTTGCTCCGGCTTTCTCAATGATCCAGGGCAATATGAGCTATGAATGCTCATTTAGAAGCGTTGATACGCAAATTTAACTTAATTGATGTGCACAACATATCAAGATAATATGCCGATGAAGGTGTCTTCAAAGAGTTAGAAATATGTACATTGCACCAAGTTTTCAAACTGAGTAACATGCACCGTCGTAAGAAAAACTGGGACTTAGGCATAGTTTCCCAGGAATGGGTCACCGAACTTGTTTTCCCTCGCTGCAGTGCTACAAGTCTGTATGTGCTAATTTGGTAACGTGTACAGTATTTCAATAACGCACCTGGATTTTTGTGTCCAAATCATAAGAATTTCAGACACAACTTGTCTTATTATAATGAGAATAGAGTTCTTTTTAAAACATATTATATTCACAGTATTAAACCAGTTCTCACTTTCATCTTAGGTGGTTGGCAAAACTTATGCTGTCTTAATTGACAGCCAAATAAACAAACTGAGGGCTTTGTAATTAACTTTAATACACGTTTATAAGGTGGGCCTCGTCGTTTAACGGTCTCAGAGTTTTATTTCGACACCTTGTCACCTTGACCCAAAAGGTGTAAGTCTTTGGATATTCTCACATCATAAACTTAAAATCTTCGTGCTTGCACATTGCAAATGTTCAGAGGCGTAATTTCGTCTTTGGAGTCCCGCTTCTGTCCCAAAAGTCTCCAGTCTCCAGTTCAGGAAAACGTTGCTTCAAAGAATCAACCCTTTCGATACTTTATTACGACTTCTTGTAACCGACTGTTCGCCTGGTTGAGTGTATCCTCTATTACAAACAATCGTTATAATCAGCTTTGCGTGTTGGCGTGCATTTATTACTCAGAGCAAGCTGAAGTCCATTTCGCTGAGATGAACATTGAACTGAAGAGAAAAAGGAACACAGCCATACCACTGACCATGCTAATGCTCACGCGATTACAGTTTAAATATCATGCATAGGATACTTACCTCATTGCATATCAGATCGCATTTTAGTGGGTTCACTACAGCAGATTGAAAACTATTCACCTCCCTTTCCGTCTCGTTCCGAGTTATTTCTTGCCAGCTAGAAGAACCACACAAACGTAAATCAAAATAACAAAGCATTCAGGCTGAAATAGCACTAAAAAATCATACCTCTCTTCAAATACATCATTCCGCTTGCGAATGACTTTTTATTTCTGCCAGAGCGACTTTTTTTGCATTCATCAATGTATGCCTGTTCGAAAAGTGCATATGAGCAAAATGGAAATGTAGATGTCCACGTTTTTGATGTGTGTGAGTAAAAAGAGCGGCTTAAGATTTAAACCAACAAGAAATGAGCTTAAAATTTGAGTGGAAAAAGAAAAAAAAACAACATGAATAATATGACAGCTCATCACGTTCAAACAGCTCTTCATTATGTTCATAATTCTCACATGTGACACGATGTATGGTGTTAACACTGTGTATACCATCCTGATCTGGCATGTCTTAAAAGTGCTTCACTGAGAAGCATGGCAGCATCATTAAGAGCCACAGGCGCACAGTCATGGGGCAAGACGAAGGGGTTACAGAAGGAATGGGCATATGGAGTTGGAGGGATGCGGGCAAGGGAGGGGAAGAGGGGGTGGGGTGAAAAGAATCAGATATTCCATATCAGCCAATCTGTTTTCAGATTTCTAAGTGCCTCACATGTAATCACGGTGATCATGGAACATTTCATGCTTTTATTTATTGCCTTTTGACTCTCAAGTCTATTCCTTCCAACCTGCCTCCACTCTCTCTTTTGCCCTGCCCCTCAGATAATTTCTTTTTTCTCATTCTTGACAAATTGTCATCCTCCCCATTCGTTTATGTCGGACAATCTTTTTTTGTCTAAATATCGAAATGGGATGTTGTTTACAAAAGAGAAGCATAATAATCGCGTATCGTTTTCGTTGCAAGAAGTCAATAAAATTTATTTACTCTTTTTAATGTCAACTTGTAAAACTTTCATGATGTTGAAGGGGCACACATCCGATCGTGAAAATCATTCCTGACACTGAATGTAAACTTAAAGGAGCGCAAGAAATCTGGCATAAAAATGGGAGACGTCAGACTTGAGACAAACATTGTGTGACGTCATCTCCTGAATGTGGCTTTATGGGAATACAACGCCTATGGCATGACGCCATTGAAAAGTTGTTATAAACCTGGATTAGACGTAGGCAAGTTGGTTTTCTTTGTGTGCGGAGAGAGAGGTGGGGCAGGGAATGGAATAGGCGGCTAGCAATTTAGAAATGTAACGGTAGATATCAAGCGTTTAAAGTTTCATATCAAATTCAAGCATTTTTCATATTTGAGCTGCTTGGTTTGCTGGTTTTGTTTAGTCCATGTAAAGTAGACATTATAATATTTGCACATTTTAAAAAAAAATTAATTTCATTACGACAGAAACAGAAAAGGACTAAATTTTTGTATTTCTTTATTATAAGTTTTTACATTTATAGTTCTCTTTAATACTCCATGTTGATAAGCATTTTCCCCCTCAAGCAAAAAAAGCGAAATTATGAGATTATAAAATGCATATCAACTGCTCTTTCATAGCATTCTCGATATTCGGAATTTCGTTCGAAGTTTGTTGGATGTTTTCCCCACTCCCCCCCCCCCCCCCCCCCCCCCCCNTTTCCAACACCACAAAACTCTTTCGAACGCCAAAATAATATACGAACCCTCACTAAACACAAAATTGCTTGAATTTTTATAGTTTTCAAGTTTAGAAAATCAATTATCATGTGTTCCAAAAGATATTTACATCCATGGCAGCAATAAGTGTAAACGTTTTAATCCATTGTAGTATATTTTTTTAAAAAAATAGAAAATGAAAAGCGTGTCAAAATGACAAATGTAGTAAAAAAATAATGCTATTTTGAAATTCAAACAAGAAATGTACAAGATAAAAACGAAGCTTGGATATAAAAAAAGGGAAATGGGGTCATGCTTTTGTATCACTGCGAAATATTTACATGCACATCATTTCAACAGCAAATTAGTTAAAAAAAAAAAATGTGACGTCGGATATGGGACATTCCCATAATAGAGTTACACCTGGAAACTTATTGATGCTCTTGCCGCCTTGTTCATAATCTCTATTTCTGGTCGCTTTTAGCGATCAGACACGTAGAAGTCGATCCGATCTGATCTTATGGAAGTTTTGAGAACTAAAGACGGTCAGCGTGTGTCGCAATAAATAGGAACTTCACGATAATGTGGCGGTCACCCTAATTCTTTAGAAAAAGCAGCAGACTACACAGTGTTCGTTTGAAAACATCTCATGATGTAAGATTTGTCATATTTCGTAAATACAAAAAAAAACCTGCGGCACAGCGCTGTGATATATTCACTTATTGTCACATAATTTCCAGTTTAGTTATTGACTTCGATCTTGAGCTTCTATTGCTTTGTTAACCCTAGATTTTAGAAATCACAGAAAGAGCTGAAATACTACAGTGATGATAAATCATTGGTGTACCAACATTGTGTGATGACTGAATACTGGTATGTTTGGGATTTACGTTTGTATGTATTTGCACATTATAATGATGGCTATTTGTGAGGCGAGACTTCATCTTCCATTTGACATCTGAAGAGTTAAGTGGGCAATGACTCAGAGAGAAATATAAAGGACCCCGTATCCAGATTCAGAAGTTAACAACCGAGACGGGCAGTCTATCTGCAATTCGCTCAGTCGTCTATCTGTGGTGACACTCTGTGAACGTGCTCATTAAATCGCCCGTGACTTTTCAAAATATGATAAACAACGTTCTCAACTTCGTTTTATACAAAATTCCAGTCAAGGTTTTTGCTGATACATTTCCTATCACAACATTAAAAAAAGGCACACTATCTTTGCACGGAACAAAGGCCACGAAATGCTGCTAAGTTCGTTAGGACGTTCAAGATACAGAACTATGTGGGCTTAGAATCGGGAAGTTTCAGAGGAAGTTCATTACATGCAAACACAATTTTGCTGTCTACGGCTGGTTCTTGTCAGAGCAAATAATTCGCCTTCAGTTTTGTCTGAGGTAGACCATATAAAGAAAACTGATGCCGCTAACTGGTAATTACTGCTGCATCTAGCATCACAGTGGTAGAATTATGGTATATTTACCATAATCACAAAAGTAACGAGCAACCATGAATACCCGTTCGTTAAACGTTTACACTCTCGTATAAAAAAAGATTGCCTTTATTCCAGAGCACTAAGTTATGTGCCCGTCCAAAAACTTACATATGTAAATTTAGTAGATTTGATACATACATAAAAACTAAGCAGTAAGACGAATTTTGCTTGGTTACATTGATTTTTTTTTTTGTTGCAAGGGAGGGGGTGGGAAGGAGAAGGGTGACACAGTCTATGAACTATTGATGGATTTACTATGGACCTCCCTCATTCCATTCAGACAAAAGAATACTGTTGTCTCAACAGAAAATTGCTGGATAACTGTAACTCCTTTTTATAGCAACATTTTTCCCATGCCCCCGAGAAGTTGCGATTAAGCAGAGTCAACTGTATCTCGAGAAGAATTTCATCACAAGCGCCTTCACAGGACATCACTTATTACTATGTTAGGTCAATACTTGAATAAGTAGGTATCGTGATATTCCGACCTCGCGCTAAGTATTAAAAGTATCGAATACTCATGAGATGTTTGGCAATGTGGGTCCCATATAGTAAATACCTGATAACACAAATTCCAGGGGACCATAGAAATGTGTTCGTGTTATCATGAATTTGTGTAAAGAAGAGTACATTGGAAATAAGAGAGATGGCCCATTTGATATCACACGCCAATGAATAAATCAGTCCGGGCGGTTACGTTGCAGAAGACTCAGTGGACGGCTATGTCCGGCTAAGTGGTTGGGGAAGGCAAAGCCATTACGTAACGAGCGGGATGATGATGGAGCATCGAGGGTGGAAAACGTCGTGCTGGCAATGCAAACGAAAAAGGAGAGTTCAAGCAAAAACAACAGTGCGGCCCAAACGTTGTTCGCGTTATCGAGATCCTTCAGAATTTTAGTTCGTGTAAACGGAATTTAGAATGCATAGATTATAGAACGAAAAAAAAACGGGGACTTTTTTTTGTTGTTCGTGTAAACAGAAATTTCGCGTTAAACGGGTTTGTGTTAAGTGAAGTCTACTGTAATTTTTTTTAAAACCCATTCGTGCCTAGCGTCCCCATATGGGGACACACTTTCAACTGCCAATAAATGTTGAATATCGAAGAGAATCAAAAAATCCTGTATTGTTCCTTCATTTGTGAGTTTTTTGCTCTAAGAAAAAAAGTATTTCACCAAAAACAAAAATTCCGGCACTAATGGGTTAAAATCTACAGAAGCACCAATCTCTCTTTCTTATGTCGTTAAAGCGACTAGTATTTCTCACTGAGAACCACACTGTTGTTCCCTGCCATGTGTGTGGCAGCCGTGCGTGTTGATTGCGTGTTGCTACATGGGAAAGCTACGTTTGAGAGTACAAGTCCCTTGGAGATGATGGCATGTCGCTACATCAGGAGAATAGCTATTAGAGCTTCTGTAGATATATTTATTTTAAATTTTGTGTGCAAATCTGAGAGACTTATACCTTTAACTCTGACAATATCGAAACAGTACAGAAAATCCAGAACTTCAATAACGATACCAATATCAAAAAAATGATGATTATCGAAAGTGTCGATAGTGACAAACGATACTGCCCACCACTACGTAGTCTGCTACCATGGACGTTAGTTTCACCCCATGGGTCGACTCGAATGAAGCTCATTGAAAAGCCTCGTTAGGCGCATATTGTACAGATTCTGGATTATTCTGGTGACGTCAACGAACCCTGTGTAAAGAGTTCATTGGTTATGATTCATATATCTTTATAATTATCTATACATAAAATAACCTCTTAGAGCTTCGTTTGTGAGTCTGAACGTATATGTCTGTGGGGCGAGAGGTGGGGGAGAGGAAGAGAAGGAGCCTGTGTGTGTGTATATATACATATATTATATATTATATATCGTGGTGTGTGTATGATATACGTAAGTAATTATGTGTCTGTATATGTGCTTGAGTGTGTGTGTGTGTGTGTGTGCGTGTGTGTGTGTGTGTGTGTGTGTGTGTGTGTGTGTGTGTGTGTGTGTGTGTGTGTGTGTGTGTGTGTGTGTGTGTG